>JACEEZ010007757.1:35000-37500 GCA_016584305.1 Chionoecetes opilio
CCTCTCTCTCTCTCTCTCTCTTCCTCCTCTCTCTCTCTTCTCTCTTCCTCCTCTCTCTCTCCTCTCTCCTCTCTCTCAGCCGTCGTCTCTCTCGTTCTTTCTCTCTCTCTCTCCATCTCCTCTCTCTCTCTCTCTCTCACGTCTTCTCCTCTCTCTCTCTCCTACTCTCTCATCCTCTCTCTCTTCTCTCTCATTGCATCTCGCTCTCCTCTCTCACACACCACCACACACACACACACACATACTGCAGTATAAACAACATCTTTCATAATATCATCTTATTAACATTTAAAAAGATTCACCAACATTTCATTGAACCGAATCACATAATCATTAAACTCACCAAAAAGAAACACTTAGCAATATTTTTTATCATTAGTAGAACTTTTTATTAGTAGTAGTAAAGGAAGCGTGTTCATCCTATACTCTCTAATGCTAAAACTAGTATACTACCTTATGTATCTCTTGTTTATATTCATTCACATTTAAGCTAATCCAAGAGCCACACTGCATATAAACATACAAACGATCTAGAGAAGCGTTGTTGAAGAATAAGTGTCTTGAAATCCTATACTCCTGATGAACTATTAGGAGCCTTCACAGTGTCGTCTTAGTCTCTTCCTTTGCGTCCTAAGTTGTGTTGTGAGACTTTTAATTTGAAGTGGGAAAGCATCTTGAATTTGTACATGTACACTTGATACTCTTATTAGTATTCTTTGGTGTGTTATCTGGGTGCCTTGTGTCTCAAGGAATTGTGTTGTTGCTTGAGTTGTGATGTGCAAGGATAACACATACACATACACACACACATACACACACACACACACACAGATAGATAGAGAGAGAGAGAGAGAGAGAGAGAGAGAGAGAGAGAGAGAGAGAGAGAGAGAGAGAGAGAGAGAGAGAGAGAGAGAGAGAGAGAGAGAGAGAGAGAGAGAGAGAGAGAGAGAGAGAGAGAGAGAGAGAGAGAGAGAGAGACTTACACTAAAGAAAAAAAGGAAGAAAAAACTGAATGATATCGAAATAAAAACTTGGTAAAAAACTGAAAGAAAAACCAAGAAATATAGATAGGAAGAAAGAACCACACGAGTATATATAGCTCAGGCCCTTACACACTTACACACACACTTACACACACACTTACACACACACTTACACACTTACACACACGTACACACTTACACACACACTTACACACTTACACACACACTTACACACACATTTACACACTTACACACTTACACACACACTTACACACTTACACACACACTTACACACTAACACACACACTTACACACTAACACACACACTTACACACTTACACACACACTTACACACTTACACTACACACACACTTACACACTTACACTTACACACTTAACACACACCATCACACACTTACACACACACTTACACACTTACACACACACTTACACACTTACACACTTACACTTACACACTTAAACACACACACATACACACTTACACACACACTTACACACTTACACACTACACTTACACACTTACACACATACACACTTACACACTTACACACTTACACACACACTTACACACTTACACACTTACACACTTACACACTTACACACTTACACACATACACACTTACACACTTACACACATACACACTTACACACTTACACACACACTTACACACTTACACACTTACACACACACTTACACACTTACACACACACGTACACACTTACACACACACTTACACACTTACACACACACTTACACACTTACACACACACTTACACACTTACACACACACGTACACACTTACACACACACTTACACACACACTTACACACTTACACACACACTTACACACTTACACACACACACTTACACACTTACACACACACACACACTTACACACTTACACACACACTTACACACACTTACACACACACTTACACACTTACACACACACTTACACACTTACACACACACTTACACACACTTACACACACACTTACACACTTACACACACACTTACACACTTACACTAGGACCTCATGTGTTCTCGCTGTCGTGTGCTCATCTGATTAAGAAATTAGATCTGGTGGACAGGGGCGGCGATAATACCCGAGCGAGGTGCACTGATCCGGGGGTTAAGGAGGAACAAAAGTTGATTACAGTGGAAGGGAAAGTAAAGGGAGGAAGCGAGGGACGGGAACTTCCTACCGAATAATTGAAGGATAATAAAAAAAAACATGTGATTCAGAGCGATGTAGTTTTTATCCATTTGTTTTTATTTTTAAGAGGGAAGTGAAGACGTATATAAAGGAAAACTTAATCTTCAGGCTAATGAGATGGAGGAATATTAGGGGAGAAGAGGGTGACGAGGGTTATAATTTACTTTCTTGGTCTGTGTTACTTTTTGTTTGACTTTGTGGGAACTTTTTTAGGTGTGTGTTAGAAGGTGTTAATTCCTCATGTTAAACTTTTGTATTGGTTTTAAATCGATATATTT
>JACEEZ010007757.1:42500-47500 GCA_016584305.1 Chionoecetes opilio
AGGGTAGATGGAGGAAGAAGGAGGATTGAGAAATAAAGCATGAGTGGAAGGAGGTGGAGGAGGAGGAGGAGGAGGGTAGATAGAGGAAGAAGGAGTATTGAGAAATAAAGCATGAGTGGAAGGAGGTGGAGGAGGAGGAGGTGGAGGGTAGATGGAGGAAGAAGGAGTATTGAGAAATAAAGCATGAGTGGGAGGAAGTGGAGGAGAAGGAGGTGGAGGGTAGATGGAGGAAGAAGGAGTATTGAGAAATAAAGCATGAGTGGATAGAAGCAGAACAAATTGAAGGAGTAAGAGATAGAGAGGTTAAGGAATAAAAAGAGACTAAACAAAGTATCTGATATAGTACAAATTTAAGGATAAACGAAAAATAGTTGATCATTTTGCTTCACTTAAATAACGTTCACTCTTAAGTTCATGAAATGGTCTATTAATATGCATTGTTAGACGACTAGTAGACTCTATACGATATTCTCTATTTTCATCTCCTCTTCTTCCTCTGCGTCCTACGGCCTCTCCTCTCCCCCTCGCCTTTCACTGATCCACCTAATTTTCAAAGGCATTCACTCTATATTTTTACTTCTCCCCCTTACTAAAGTTTCCATGCGTCCTCTTTCTCTCTCTTCCGCTACATAAGTTAAATGTTCTGCCTCACCACCATTATCTCGTCGCTGTTTCATTATTTTTTCACACACACACACACACACACACACTCTCTCTCTCTCTCTCTCTCTCTCTCTCTCTCTCTCTCTCTTCTCTCTCTCTCTCTCCTCTCTCTTCTCTCTCTCTCTCTCTCTCCTCTCTCTCTCTCTCTCTCTCTCTCTCTCTCTCTCTCTCTCTCTCTCTCTCTCTCTCTCTCTCTCTCTCTCTCTCTCTCTCTCTCTCTCTCATAAAAAAACATCTCACTTTCTCTCACCCCTACAGCTATCCTTCACTTCACCTACTCATTCTCTTTCTCACTCAACTCTCTCTCTCACTCCCTTCCCCTCTCTCCTTCCCCTCTCTCCCTCATCCTCTTATTCGCCCCTACCGTTTGGCTCTCACTTCCAGCCCCTCTCGCTCTCTCTACACAAATCTGTCTGTCTCTTTCCTCCTTGTTTATACAGGATTTCTCACCGCTCAGGGAGATTGGTGATCCTCCGTCGGCGCAGGGAGGTTCCACGCCCTTCTATGTTGCGACTCAGTGCTCTCTATTATTTCTTTTTCTCTCCCCTGCTCTCCTTTGTGTGTTCTTCGTTCCTCTCAAGTTTGCGTGTGTCATTTTTTTTGGCCTCTCTCTTCTATCTGTTTCGTTTTCTGCTCCGTTTTCTTTATATTTTCTAGTTTGGTTCACGTTTTTATTTTATTTATTGCGGTATTTATTGTTTTTTTGTTGTTGTTGTTGTATGTTTGTTTATTGTTTGTGTTGTCCTTATCGGTCTGTAAATGTCTTCTTGTTAGCGTTATTTTTCTTCTTACTTCTTTTTGCCCTAATTCTGTCCTCTTGTGTCCATCTACCACTCCCCATTTTCTTCCTCCATGCACAGGGAAACAATAACGAAAAACAAGCGAGCCAATCTAAACTTTGGACAACTGACGAGAGACACATTTAAAACCTCTCTCCCACTCCACCCATTTCCATCGGCAAACAATGGGCTGACACGAACTTAGCAGAACTTAACTAAGCCCCTGACCCCTCCTCTTGACCCTCGCTCCTCTTCCTCCTCCTGCTTCTTCTCTTCTTCCTCCTCCTCCTCCTCCTCCTCCTCCTCCTCCTCCTCCTTCTCCTCCTCCTCCTCCTCCTGCTCCTCCTCCTCTTGCTCCTCTTCCTCCTCCTGCTCCTCCTCAGTGCGTGTCCCCTCACAGTGCTCCCTTAACTCTGCACTCTCCTTGACCCCCTTCCTCTCACTCCCCTCACTCCCTTCACTCCCCTCGCCTCTCCACTTGAACCCCGGCCTCCACAGCGACGCTCAGGCCCTTTACACAAGTTCCAGGCCGGACCCCATGTTAATTCCACTGATGGAGGTCGAGACACGATGTTTCTAAAGCCAGTGTTTGCGCAACTAATACCTCCTGCAATTCTATATCCTCGACAAGTGAGGCGGAACAGAGCCGGCCGGGCCCCTTCAGGGAGGGTGAGGCTGGGCTCTTCATGTACTCCTTGGTAATTGCTGGGTAAATAGAATTATGCTTTTGGCTTCAAAGTGGTTCATTCTATTATGGAGTTGTAAGGGTGTGTGTGTGTGTGTATGTATGTGTGTATGTGTATGTGTGTCTGTGTGTGTGTGTGTGTGTGTGTGTGTGTGTGTGTGTGTGTGTGTGTGTGTGTATATGTATGTGTGTGTGTGTATGTATGTGTGTATGTGTATGTGTGTGTGTGTGTGTGTGTGTGTGTGTGTGTGTGTGTGTGTGTTATAATGTTATTGTCCACTTGACCCTTGAACCATTTGTTGATTACCTGAGCCCCTGTGGACCGCCTAATGCTATCAATACTTGCCTTGCCCGCGCCGCCTTGCCCCACTCGCTCCCTGCACAAGATTGAGATGTGAGTTACAGAATTAAACTTTCTTAAACATATAATTGAGTTGAGAAAAAAAAGTTGTAGGTGTGCGTGTGTTGTCCCTTTGTCCGGCAGGGAAGCGCCGGGAGGGTCTGCGGGCTGTGCATTGTGTTGGGGTGCACAGATGTTAAGGCGCTGTGCCGCTGGCCGCTGTGTATTTTTGTTTAGCGTTCCTCGTCGAGTTAGAAATAAAAAAAAGAGGGGAAAGTTTGTGCATTTATTTTGGTATCAGACACACAGAAAACAGAGTCGCTTCCCCTCAGTACACAGTTGTTTCAGACCTACACTCAGGACACCCTTTTACCCGCCCTCGCCATACCTGTACCGGCCGCATTGTGTACAGGTGGGGCTGGTTATATGCATCACCGAACACACACACACACACACACACACACACACACACACACACACACACACACACACACACACACACACACACACACACACACACACACACACACACACACACACACACACACACACACACACACACACACACACACACACACACACACACACACACACACACACACACACACACACACACACACACACACACACACACACACACACACACACACACACACACACACACACACACACACACACACACACACACAATTCGAAAAAATGTGAATGATATATATTTTTTTCTATCTCGTAAATGTAGTTTTTCTTGCTCCCTTCTAAGTGACATAAACGAAAGAAATATCTTTGGAACGTTGAATAAAAGGAAGCCAACTATTTTTTATTTATTTTGATACAGTAACGTTTAAAAATCTATGCCCCGTAAAATAACAATCTAATACATTTGTCCGAGTACTGTTTTTACGAGTGGTCATTACGAAAAGGAGACAAAAGACTAGAACACACACACACACACACACACACACACACACACACACACACACACACACACACACACACACACACACACACACACACACACACACACACACACACACCGTAGTGTAGTGGTTAGCACGCTCGGTTCACAACCGAGAAGTCCCGGGTTCGATCCCCGGGCGGAGCGGAAACATATGGGCTGTTTCCTTAAAACCCAAGCCCCTGTCCACCCAGCAGTGAATGGGTACCGGGTGTCAGCCGGGGGTTTGTGACCCCCCTCCCGGGGTGGTGGCTTCGGCCTACACTAACCACTAAGGATGAATGATAAAAATGTTGATATGGAGACGGGGCCATACGAGCGTTGCTCTGGCCCTGTAAAATACAACTAGATGAATACAACTAGATGAATACCACACACAACCCCACACACACAAACACCCCACCCCAAAACACACACACACACACACACACACACACACACACACACACACACACACACTCACACACACACACACACACACACACAAACAAACACACACAAACCCCCTACACACACAGTAACGTACAGTAACGTTTTCCATCCAACAAACTGTAGCATTGCAAACATATTTTTCCAACGCAAATGAATCCGGTTTAACGATCTTTTCCTTGGCTCAAAAAAGACCCCGAGTGGAGGGAAGAGTGTGGGAGAGCGTCGGTCCAGCGCCTGCGAGGTTAGATCTTCACATGTGCTTCTAATTAGGTGACTCTCATTACAAACTCATTAAAAATGTTTGTTTCATATCAGTATCCTGCGAGCGAGGCGGTTTCTCTGTCTAGCGTTCTGATTCACTCACCTAGGGACACGTTGCTGCCTTGGGTTACGTGTCTCGCCTCCCTGATATTTGGCAACACAGTCTGGCTTCTCATTAGGTATCTATAGAACTGGCTTACGTATTTTATAACTGTACGTGTCTCTTATTATCTTGTGTGAGGTGGTGTGTGGTGCGTCTCTGTACGTTTCTTTAGACCATTGAATTAGCTGGAGTCTTGAGATGGTGGAGTTCGTTGAGCCTTGTTTGCTTTACACACATATATTTTTTCTTCATTTTCATTCAATTCGTCGCCACTCAACTTGACTTATGACATTATATCACCGTGCGCTAATGACGTATTTCTTATTATGGTCTAAAGATAAGGAGGGACGGGCATAAGGAAGAGGAGGAGGTAGGAGAGGTATAGTGGTAGAGTGGTAGAGTGGTAGAGTGGTATAGTGGTATAGTGGTAGAGTGGTAGAGTGGTAGAGTGGTATAGTGGTATAGTGGTAGAGTGGTAGAGTGGTAGAGTGGTAGAGTGGTAGAGTGGTAGAGTGGTAGAGTGGTAGAGTGGTATAGTGGTAGAGTGGTAGAGTGGTAGAGTGGTATAGTGGTAGAGTGGTAGAGTGGTAGAGTGGTAGAGTGGTAGAGTGGTATAGTGGTATAGTGGTATAGTGGTATAGTGGTAGAGTGGTAGAGTGGTAGAGTGGTAGAGTGTATAGTGGTATAGTGGTAGAGTGGTAGAGTGGTAGAGTGGTAGAGTGGTAGAGTGGTAGAGTGGTGAGTGGTAAGTGGTATATTTGGTGAGTGGTAGAGTGGTAAGT
>JACEEZ010007757.1:57500-60000 GCA_016584305.1 Chionoecetes opilio
AGCACGACACGCCCTTCCCCGCCCTGCCCCAACCTGCCCTGGCCTGCCCCAACCTTTCAGCCTCCCCTTCCCCAACCTTTCAGCCTCCCCTTCCCTCCTCAACACACGCCTCATCCACTCTCAAGCCCCATTTCTATGATGACAGCCCGTGGTCTACTCCATATTTACTTCTCTATACATGTTGCAGTTTTGTTGCACGTATCTGCCATAGTTTTTTAGTTATTGAAAAAAACTATTTACAAAAAAATTAAGGTTTAATTGCAAAAAAATTTGCAAGGGCAATTGTACCCCTTGCAAAATTTGCCATATATAAAAAAAAAATTGCTTTATTTAAAAAAAAATAGATTTGCTTGAAAATTTGTTCCTGCAGTTTTCGGTCATGCTGAACACGAATCTGGAGTCAGTTTTCGGTTACAATGATTAGCAATCCCTATTTCAGCCAATTCACAATGACATGATACTTCCAGATATTTTTTAAAAATCACAAATTAGACAAAACTTACTGCAAGACATAAAAATATGATAGGCATTGCTAGATTAATCATTACTTCAATACAACGATCAGTATTAGTATTTTCAGTATTTGTATTATCATTATTAATCCCAATTTGAGCCACCCATGCGATTGTCAAAGTACTTATAAAAACCTAGGATTACTCCAGAAATCCTGTGGGACTTCTAATGCCCTCCCATGACTCCTGTAGGATGCGTGAAGGAGCGAAGAGGCCCGTGAAGGACTCTGAAGGATTATATACAGAGCGTAGGTTATCGACGTGTCTGATATTTGGTTTCTCTTACGTATATATTGCTACACGAGGGTAAGAGAAACTGTGAATAAATAAGAGAAGGTGTAAATAGAAAGTAAGAGAGAAAAAAGGGTGCCGCCAATATCGGTACATGAAAGGGAAAAAAGTAAGAGTCAAATGCCGGCCGTTAGTTTTGGGTGCAGGTGTGTGTGTGTGTGTGTGTGTGTGTGTGTGTGTGTGTGTGTGTGTGTGTGTGTGTGTGTGTGTGTGTGTGTGTATGTGTATGTGTGTGTGTGTGTGTATGTGTCTGTGTCTGTGTGTGTGTGTGTGTGTGTGTGTGTGTGTGTGTGTGTGACTGTGTGTGTGTGTGTGTGTGTGTGTGTGTGTGTGTGTGTGTGTGTGTGTGTGTGTGTGTGTGTGTGTGTGTGTGTGTGTGTGTGTGTGTGTGTGTGTGTGTGTGTGTGTGTGTGTGTGTGTGTGTCGCTCCACCAGGTGTTTGCTAGCTGCATGTGGACAATGAAAAGGTGTTCCCGCAAGCTGATCAAGTGCACGGATCGGTCACACAACAGGGATAGATGGAAATGAACCTCTCATAAACTACATAGACAAAAAAAACAGAGAGAGAAAAAAGGTGGAACTTAACTCACCGCATATTCTTAACCGTCCTTCTCTCCTATTATTTGTGCTTACTTTTCGCACGTATCTTTTTTTCCTTCTAGGTCCAATGTTTTATTTCCTTTTACCTCCTCCTCCTCCTCCTCTTGTTTTATTCTCTTTACTCATCCTTCTTATCATCAATTCGTGGCAAACAAAACTAACAAGACATCACATTTTTTTTATAAGTCAATGAACGTATATTTCTACACCGATATGTATAATTTGGTGAAGTCAAATTGCATGCTGGTGACCTTTAGAAGACATGGGTTGGAATCCTGCTTTTGGCGTAGCTGTGAGAGGAAGGGGAGAGGACACCCGCATCAGGTTAGTATGAGGCAGAGGGTCATATACGATTTTCTTAAAGTAAATATAACTAAATATAGTAAAAATAAATATATGAATAAAGTAAATATAATAATGGAGATTGTTTTGACTTCATTTTTTGCTACTTTCTCTACTCATACTTACTCTACTTACTCTTGCTACTTACTTGCGACTTACTCTACTTACTCTTGCTACTTACTTGCTACTTACTCAACTTACTCTTGCTACTTACTTGCGACTTACTCTACTTACTCTTGCTACTTACTTGCGACTTACTCTACCTACTCTTGTTACTTACTTGCTACTTACTTGCTACTTACTCTACTTACTCTTGCTACTTATTCTACTTACTCTACTCTCTATCATATTATCCACCACTCTACTTCTACATTATTCTCCATTCCACTTCTTGCTATTCAATTATTCACTTCCTCACTTCCTCATTCCATTCATTCCTCCATTCTACTCTTTTCATCTTTTACTCAATATACTGATTTTTATGTGTGTTATTTTTCACCATTTAACGTGTTTCTTTTACCTCCTTGTCCAATGTTTTATCTTTTTTTTTCCTCCTCCTCTGTTTTTTCTTCCTACCTTTAATGTGCGTCAAACAATAAAGTGTAAATTGGTGGCAGCGGCTGAGAAGAAAGTCCGGACAAGAAGGTCACAAGTCTTTATTATGATCATTGTCTTTTCCTTCTTGATTTTTTCCTCCTTCACGCCCTCATGCTCTCTCTCTCTCTCTCTCTCTCTCTCTCTCTCTCTCTCTCTCT
>JACEEZ010007757.1:62500-75000 GCA_016584305.1 Chionoecetes opilio
GGAAGAGAAGTGGAATAGAGAATAGCTTTTAATTAAATCCTCTTTGCGTGTTTTATCAAAGTGCTGACGAAGATAGAGTTCGCAGGTGTGGCCAGTGCGGGGCGAGGAGGAGCCGGGATTATTTTCTTTACTAAATTTTCCCTTTAGAGAACCTTGTAAATTTCCGTGATCTTTAATTAAATAGCAAGCCTCACGCTAACCCGAGCAACCCTTATTTTGCTGCCGCTCGCCGCCCCTCATGCTCATCTTCAACATCACCTCGCGTGTATTTTGGTCCACGGCCTAACCAGCGGCGGCCACGTGAATCATCTTTTCACGCCCAGGTTATGAGTTGCCTTGACCAGCGCCTTCCTGACGGAGGGACACAGGCCGTGATGTCCCGTCAGTCGTCACCCATCGCCGTCCGTCTCCCATCAAGTCAGGCAGCGTCTGTATTGATTATTCATCGGTTCTGAGGTACAGATTAAGTTATGACGTCACCAGAACTTCCTTGATCTCAGCCTCGGCCATAATTAATCCCTGACAGCTGTGAGGCAGGGCGTCGTGAGGCCGCTGGTGACGGCGAGGCGTCACCTGCGCTGCGTCGCCTAAGACTCGCCGTCCTAAGTCGTCACAAGTGATCTTAAATTCACCAGGATTTCAGTAAGTGCCAGGGAGCGTCTGAGAGTCATTAAGAACTACTGGAGAACGCCTTGGGGACATCGGCTGAACACTGAGTCTATCCCTGTTGGGGGGTAGGAGGGGAGGGGATGGAGAAGGGCAGGGGGGAGCCTTACCATTACACAGGTGACTGGAGACGCTGAGGACACACTAGGAACTTTGAAAGGCACATAAATTATTCATTTTTTTAATTTCCTCGGGAAAGCAGCATTTTTAGTTTATTCTTATTTCATTGACAACAGTGGCTTAGAAATATCTGAGAAGCTAATTAAACGTTTTTATGCCAGTCAGCAGTAAGTGATGCAGCTGCGGAGTGCGCGATGAAGCCCACGTGCTGCCCGGCCCTGAAGCCTGATTTATTATTAATTTATCTTAAGTATCACCGGTCAGGAAGGTTCAGGTAAATCACGCCGCTCGAAGAGGCGCCGCGCGGTGCAACGGCTGCAGCGGCGGTGCAGCGGTGTGCAGGACGCAGATAAAGTTGTCCAAAAATTGATGAAGTCAAAAGTCACAGTGATTACCGGCTTTTATCCTAAATGGAACTTGATGAACTCCATTCAGGAGGAACGACCCTGAATAACCAGTAATTAAGTTGGTCCACACACGGCCGGAGTGACGCGCCCCTGCACGCCGCCCCTTGCTTCCTCCCCTCTCCTCGTGTTAGGTCCCGACAGGTCAACCTAGGCTACGGGGGGGGGGGGGGCAGAATAAGTGCACAAGACTCAGTCCCCAGGCAGACTTGAACACGTGGTAAATAAAATAATAAATAAAACTTTTAAGGATATTCAGGTAGCGTTTCTAAGGCCTTCAAGGAATGTCAAAGTACATGGCGTCGTTATGTCTTGGGTTTGTTATTCATGATTTCCTTTCATATTCACGGCGTCATTGGGCAGCAGTAACAAGTGTTCCATCATCAAGTCACCGTTATTAAGGACACTCTGGCCTCGATATCTCGCCGCCTGAGACAAACTGAAGTACCTGTGGTTTTTTGTGTGTTATGTTGTTGTTCTTGATGTGACGCCACTTATGAGTCACTGTTTTTCTTTTCCTCACGTTTAAAATTACCTACAAATAGTTATGTCTAGGATAAGGAATACTGATCTTCAATTCTTTGGGTTTTTTTGCATATTCTTGTGATCTGCTCATTCACAGATCCTGAAAAAACATATTTGATTGTAATTAATGAATTTCCTGATTGAAGAAATTAATATAAAAAATAATGCAAATAGTTATGTCAAAGATAAGGAATACTGATAACTTTTTTTTGCATATTCTTGGGATCCGCTCATTCACGGATCCTAAAAAAATTGTTATGATTGTAATGAGTGAAATTTCCTGATTGAAGAAATTAATATCAGTTTTAGTAGAAAAAATCACCTGCTTTTACCTCTGTTATTACGGTGAGCCGATCATCATAAGAACATAAGAACATAAGAACATAAGAACATAAGGAAGCTACAATAACATTTAATTATTATTACAATATACATTATACAAACAATTACAATAACAACTACAATAATCATCAGGTACACCTCAGGAACGTCACCAGGTTAGCGAGTCACCTTATCGTGTGTAGGTCGTGGAGAAGGCAGGTGGTGATAAGGTTCCTGTAGGAGAGATAAGGCCTCTTCACCTGCCCGCTCGTCTTATCTAAAAAGTCGAGACAGCATCTTCAGGTGTTCAAGTGTACCGCATCTTATCCTCAGACATGAAAACTTGTTGATATATACCGTGTTATTGTGACCTATACTCTGTTTTTTTTAGAGGCGAAAAATCCTGACCCTCTGCTGCTTACTGACTGATATTTGATGCCAGGAAAAAGGAATAGTGCAGTTCTTCTAAATTTCAGTGGTATTTTATCATAGTTAACCCTATTATCAGGTAAACATAGGCATACTTTTAAACATGAGACCTTAAGATAGAATGGAATTTTCGCCTTGTTAAAATAATAGACTATAAAATGCGGTCAGTTAATGTTTATGTATTATTTCTGGTTAAGGAATTTAGGCTATAAATTAAGAATGCCTCCCATTGTCTATATTATCTCAAGGACATAGCCATTTCACTAGTGTTAAAAGCGTTAGTAATATAGCTTTCCTCAGATGCACCTTTAAAGCAAAGTGAACTGAAAGAGATTACACGCATGAAACTTGTTCAAGAAAGTGCAGCGAACACACACACGCACACACACACACACACACGCACACACACACACACACACACACACACACACACACACACACACACACACACACAGACACACAGACACAGCACACACACACACACACACACACACACACACACACACACACACACACACACACACACACACACACACACACACACACACACACACACACACACACACACACACACACACACACAGAGAGAGGGCTGGCTGGCTAGTATCCCTTCCCCGCACCGCCAGTAAGAAGCTCTCTGGCAGTAATCGAGGTGAGCACATCTACATATCTACCCTACAGGTGACCTATCTACTCTAGCCCGGCACTCGGCGAGGCACCTGCCCCTCCCCCCCCTGCCCCCCTGCCCCCCCCCTCCATCACCCAGCCAATCCACTAAAAAGCTGCGCCGCGTCCGCCCCCCTTCCCCTTCCTCCCTCTTCCCCTCCTTCCCCCCCCCTCCCCTGTGGCTCTAGTGTGTTGGGTCCCTCCAGCTCACCATTACGGTATTGCTTTGTTTGTTGTGTGTGTGTGTGTGTGTGTGTGTGTGTGTGTGTGTGTGTGTGTGTGTGTGTGTGTGTGTGTGTGTGTGTGTGTGTGTGTGTGTGTGTGTGTGTGTGTGTGTGTGTGTGTGTGTGTGTGTGTGTGTGTGTGTAGGGTGGACAAATATACAGTTGTGCATAAGGTTGCAATGTAAGTTATATGTGCAGTTGTATTTTATAAAAGTTTCAAACGCTTGTTGCTAAAAAGAAAAAAAAGACTACAAAAAAGATAGGAGTAAGAGAAGTAAACAGGAACGATGTGAACCATTTGTAAATTGAGAAAAATGTAGCTAGAATGCTAGATGATAGAAACATAAATATCGTCGAGATTGTTAGAGAGAGAGAGAGAGAGAGAGAGAGAGAGAGAGAGAGAGAGAGAGAGAGAGAGAGAGAGAGAGAGAGAGAGAGAGAGAGAGAGAGAGAGAGAGAGAGAGAGAGAGAGAGAGAGAGAGAGAGAGAGAGAGAGAGAGACACACACATACGAGCACACATTCTTCATAAAACATTCAAACACATTTTCTTCTATCTTCTCCTCAACAACTATACTTAAAACCATATCAACTCTTTTTAGAGGACTCGAGACTCCACTTAAATCCCACTTAAGAACTAATTATAAACAAAAGGTAGTCGACTCGAACCTACTGGACAACGAACACACCTTAGAATACATAAAGGTCAAAAAATGATGATTCCCAAATGAGCTAGAAAGTCTTCATCTACATACTCATACATCTACTTACAGGAACTACCACGTGTAAGTCTCACGGCCTCTTGTAGCTTCCTTATTTTCTTATGTTCTTATACTCGTACTTGTGACAGGCAGGAATAGGGCAAGCTAGTCTCTTTCCTTATACGATTTCACAGGTACAAGTGTCTCTCTTACTTGTCTTTGTCTTGTGTCCTCCTCTACCGCGCCTCCTGTATAGTGTTCTGTTGATTTATTTACAAAGGAAAGAGGGAAGATGGAAGGCAGTGAGTGACACGAGGATTACTCAGTCTTCTGGATTACTCTTGAGATGCAAAGAGTGAGCAGTGTGAGTAGGAGTGATGGAGTGAGGTGGAGTGTAGGTCTGGATGTGGAGAGGAAGAGTGGATGGATAAGTGTATGTGGAGTGTATTGAATTTGGAGTGGGAGTCAAGTGCATTCGGGAAGAGAGGAGGGAGAATAAAAACTACCTAGAGAGTTGGAATTCACAGCTGAGAAAGAGGTAAAAAAAACCCCACTGATTTGAGCCGTTAATAATTAGTATGTATGATGAAGCCATACATACATTTATAAGTTATACACTCATTAGATGAACAAACAACTGTGGATCATAAGTACTACCATATAGGGATTCAAAACGTACGTATTTAAAGAAAAAAGTTATGAGCAAACCTGAGGCAAACTTGAATTAGAGAGTTAATTAATAGTTAGTTAGTTAGTTAGGTAGTTTGTTAGTTAGTTAGTTAGTTAGTTATATGTTAGTTAGTTAGTTAATTAGTTATTTATATGTTAGTTAGGTAGTTAGTTAGTTAGTTATTTATGTTAGTTAGTGAGTTAGTTATTTAGTTATTTAGTTAGTTAGTTAGTTAGTTAATTAGTTAGTTAGTTAGTTAGTTAGTTAGTTAGTTAGTTAGTTAGTTAGTTAGTTAGTTAGTTAGTTATGTTAGTTAGTTAGTTAGTTAGTTAGTTAGTTATATGTTAGTTAGTTATTTATTTATTTATTTATTTATATGTTAGTTAGTTAGTTAGCTAGTTATATGTTAGTTAGTTAGTTAGTTATATGGTAGTTAGTTAGTTAGTTAGTTAGTTAGTTAGTTATATGTTAGTTAGTTAGTTAGTTAGTTAGTTATGTGTTAGTTAGTTAGTTAGTTAGTTATTTATATGTTAATTAGTTAGTTAGTTAATTAGTTATTTATTTATATGTTAGTTAGTTAGTTAGTTAGTTAGTTTAGGTTTTAGGTTAACGGGGAGAGAGAAAAAGGCGGGCGAGAATTCTCATGGCTCCTGGAATGATGAAGACCTCTACTCCTCGCTACTCTGGCGCCACCAAGAGGGCTGAACACACCGTTAGCCACGTAAAAGACAGGCAGAAGGGGAGCATTGACTGAGCGACTGTCTCTACCTTCACTCGTCGCCCTAAGAAGATTAGCCTAATTTGCATCCTGCCTTGTTAAGCGTACTAGGATAGGAAAACGGTGGACTCAGCATCTCCCCAACCAGGCCAACGAGACAGGTGTGTGTGTGTGTGTGTGTGTGTGTGTGTGTGTGTGTGGTGTGTGTGTGTGTGGTGTGTGTGTGTGTGTGTGTGTGTGTGTGTGTATGTGCGACGGTCTGCTCAAGCGAGGAGAGAGGAGGCTGGGAGAGGTATGGGAGGGAGAGAGGGAGGAAGGGAAAGAACAGAGAGAGAGAGAGAGAGAGAGAGAGAGAGAGAGAGAGAGAGAGAGAGAGAGAGAGAGAGAGAGAGAGAGAGAGAGAGAGAGAGAGAAATGCAAGGATAAACAGTATATTTATGATGTGTGTTGGTGTGTGTGTGTGTGTGTGTGTGTGTATGTGTGTGTGTGTGTGTGTATGTGTATGTGTGTGTGTGTGTGTGTGTGTGTGTGTGTGTGTGTGTGTGAAGAAATAAAAGGAAACACGACCAGCTTTGTGTTGACTTTTGCTAACTAATGGATTCCTTGTTCCTCCCAGACAACACAACGCCAGTAGCCGCGCCGCGTCCACGCAAAATGGGGTTTAGAGTATATTTTCGAGTACCGCTCAGCATCCTTGTGTGGGGGCCGTGGTGGGGCGGGTTGGGGGTTGGGTGGAGTTTGTTGCTACGGGGGGTGGTTTTCTGGGTGGGCGGGCGGGCGGGCGGGCGGGGGGGCGTGCGGGCGGCGGGCGGGGCGGCGGGCGGGCGGGCGGGCGGCGGGCGGGCGGCGGGCGGGGCGGGCGGGCGGGGCGGGCTTGGGGGCTGGGTGGTGCAGGCTGGACCGTTCCCCTTCCCCACGGCTTCCTCTCTTTACGTTCTGATGTGATCTAAAATACAATTCAATTCTTTGCCATGTAGGCATGTTCGGGCACTGGAAAATTGTTGGACAATCCTCTGTTTCCTCTTTTTGTTCTTATTTATCTTCGTTCTTTTGCCGTGTGGCTGTTGGTAGTGAATAATGCATTATCGCTGCGCTGGTTATTATTATAAAATATGTTCTTGAGGGTATTTTGTTACCAAGTTGTTTTACGTTTATCAGTGGACGTAAATTTATTTAGATATTCCTGGTAACGTGATGGAAGCGCTTTAGGTAAATTTTGTTCGTTAGGAAATTTGGAGGTGACTGCGAACGAACATTCTTTTTTTCGTGTGTGTGTATTATGTATGTGTGTGTGTGTGTGTGTGTGTGTGTGTGTGTGTGTGTGTGTGTGTGTGTGTGTGTGCGTGCGTGCGTGTGTGTGTGTGCGTGCGTGTGTGTATGTGGCTGCAGGCACTAAAACACTAAGCACTAAACAAATAACCCACTTGTCCCGGCATTGTGTAGCAGCCAGCAGCCGACGCACCCCCACGCACTCAACACACCCTCAGCCTCACCCCGAAGCCTGACCAACATGCAACATGACCGGAGCACAGCCACGCGGCCATGATAAAGTGCCCTGCTCCCTCTCCTCCCTCTCCTCCCCCTCCTCCCTCTCGCCTGGCCTCCTACACACCAATCCCCCATCCCTCTCCCTCCTAGCCATTACTCCCTACCCCCTGTCCCCCCTGCCTCTCTCCCAGGCGGGTGTGCGGGGTAAAAGCTCTGACCCCAGCTTACTGAAAGTTAGTGACCACGGTGGCGGCAACATCGGAGCGGCCCTCTAAGAGCTTTTAGAAACCCAAGCCCATCGAAGGTAATGCGCCAGCTATCTGTTTCAAGGAGTTCTATGGCTGGTAGCTTCTTGGTTCCGCGTTGTGTAGAATTCGTGTTTTTTTTGCTCTCCTCCCCTCTCTCTCCTCAAAAATCCGCTCCTCCCCCTCTCTCTCTCTCTCTCTCCCTCTCTCTTCCCTCTCCCTTTTCCTCCTCTCTCCCCTCCCCTCCTCCTCCCTCTCTCCCCTCCTCTCTTCTCTCTCCTCTCCTCTCCTCTTCTCTCTCCCCCTCTCTCTCCTCCTCTCTCTCTCTCTCTCTCTCTCTTCGTCCCTCTCCCTCCCACTCTCTCCCTTCCTCCCCTCCTTCCCCCCCTCCCCTCCCTCCCCTCTTTTAAAAACCCCCCTCTCCCCCCTTCTCCCCCCCTCTCCCCTCCCCCCTCCCCCTTCTCCTCTCCCCTCCCTCCCCTCCTCCCACCCCCCCCCCTTACTCCCCCTCCCCCTCTCCCCCTCCCCCGCCCCCCCTCTCCCCCCCTTCCCCCCTCTCTCCCCCTCTCTCTCTCTCTCCCCATCTCCTCCCCTTTTTCTCTCTCTCTCGTTCCTCTCTCTCCCCCCTCTCTCTCTCTCTCTCTGCCTCTCTCTCTCTTTTCCCCCTCCCTCTCTCGCTCTCTCTCTCTCTCTCTCTCTCTCTCTCTCTCTCTCCTCTCCCTCTCCCCTCTCTCTTTTCTCTCTCTCTCTCCCCTCCCCCCTCTCTCTCTCTCTCTCCTCTCGTCCTCCTCTCTCTCTCTCTCTCTCTCCCCCCTCTCTCTCCTCTCCCCCTTCTCTTTTCTCTCTCCTCCCCTCTCTCTCTCTCTAAAGGGGAAAGAAAAGTGGGAGGGAAAAAGGGGCCGATTTTCGCCCTTTTCCTGTTTTGTCGCTGCCGTGGGGGGTTTAAGCGATCACGAGGGGGGCCATGACCTAAAGGGGCCGGGGGCTGTCCCGAGGCGTCCCTCCCTCCCTGACGAGAGAGAGAGAGGAGAGAGAGAGAGAGAGAGAGAGAGAGAGAGGGGAGAGAGAAGAAGAAGAGAGAGGGGGAGAAAAAAAGAGAGAGAGAGAGAGAGAGAGAGAATAAACATCCCCCATCCTGCTTCACTCATCGTTTTTTCCCTTTTCGTCTTGCTAATAAGTTTTAAAGGGAATAAAACAAAAGCCTCGTAAAAATTTTCTGGTAAAACGTTTGAAGAAATTTAAATTTACGTCCTGAAATAATACTTAGACAAAAAATGTCACCATATCACCGCTTTCATCATACCCTTAAACATAATTACCACCGAAGTTTTTTTTTTTTTAGAGTCAATGAGTCCATGGCAGTGCGGTTCCCCAAACACTTGCATGGCCAGGTTGTTAATACCAATGTGGGTAATGTGTGGCTCGTGGACAACCCCCTACCCCTCCCCTCCCCTCCCTTCCTTCCCACTGCCCCCTCCCTCTGCCCTCCCCTTCCCCCTCACCCTCCAATAACGGTGTCCCTGCTCATAATTGGCGGATGTATAAATCAAGAATTCCACGGTTCATCCCGGCACTCTTTTTGCGCCTTTGTTTACATGCAGTAGTGAACGTCTGCCGCACGCCGAGGCTCGTCCGTTGTCTCCCCCAATTAGCAGAGCCAATATATATATTTTTATGTCTACATTACAAGCTGAGAGAGAGAGAGAGAGAGAAGAGAGAGGAGAGAGAGAGAGAGAGGAGAGAGAGGGGAGAGAGAGGAGAGAGGAGAGAAGAGAGAGAGAGGAGAGAGAAAAGGGGAGAGGGGAGAGAGACACAAAAAAAAAAGGATGTCGCCGGAGAAAAAAAATTTTGTGAGTTTGCACGAGAGAGTGGAGAAAAAAAAAAAAGTATGTCGGGGAACGGGAAGAGGAGAGAGAGGGGAGAGAAAAGAGAGAAGGGGAGAGAGAGGAGAGAGAGAGAAAAGAGAGAGAGAGAGGAGGGGCGAGGAGAGAGAGAAAGGAAAAACAGTATGTCTGCAGGGGTGTTGGGGGGGGGCCTTTGGGGGTTTTTATATCCCTCAATCATCTCAGTTCTCCTCCTCCTCCCCCTCCTCCTCCTCCTCCCCCCTCGAAACGTTTCCCTGGGCCACTGCGCAGGGCCGCGCCCCCCTAACTCACGCCCCCGAGGTGGTTATCAAGAGAGCTCGATCACCTTAGGATCGATTTAGCCTCCAAGGTTGGGCGGGCGGGCGGTCGGTGGCTCCGGGGGGGTCGGGCTCCCAAATATACACCCCCACCTGCCCACATCCACTTACGCCTCTTGTTCTATCTTCCTCTCTTCCTCTTCTTCCTCTTCCTCTTCCTCTTCCTCCTTCACTTCTGTATTTTTCGTTTTTTCAACTCTGTTAAATTTTTTTTTTTTTTTTTTTTTTTTCTTTCCTTATGTTTTTTTTTTTTTTTTGGCTCCGGGTTTTTTGAGTTTTTTTTTTTTTCTTTTTTTTTTCCCTTTTCCCTTTTCCTTTCTTCTATTTTCCTATTTTTTCCCCCCCCTTTTCCCTTTGTAATTCCCTCTCCTCTTTTCTCCTCCTGAAATCTCTCTCTCTTCTCCTCCTGTAATCTCTCTCTCTTCTCCTCCTGTAATCTCTCTCTCTTCTCCTCCTGTAATCTCTCTCTCTCTCTCCTCCTGTAATCTCTCTCTCTTCTCCTCCTGTAATCTCTCTCTCTTCTCCTCCTGTAATCTCTCTCCTCCCCTTTTTCTTTCCCCTCTCTCCCCTCTAAAATCCCTCTTTTCCTCTCTCTCTCTCTCTTCCCTCTCTTCTCTCTCTTCTCCCCTCTCTCTCCTCCTTCTCTTCTCTCTCCCCTTCTCTCTCCCTCCTCTCTCCTTCTCTCTCTCCTCCCCCCTCTCTCTCCTCTCTCTCTCTCCTCTCTCTCTCTCTCTCCCCCCCCGCACTCCCCCTCTCTCCCCTCCCCTCTCTCCGCCAGTTCTCCCATTACATATATTTTTTTTGCGCCTGTTAATTTACAAGCGGGTTTGTTTTCATTTTTCAGATATTCTAACAAGTTTGTGTTGGCTGGAGTTTATGTGTGTCGCTCGCAACTGCTCGTGTGAGTTAGTGGAGAGTCACTCTGCGCAAATATCAAGCATGAAATTGGGAGGGGGGGATGTTGCTTGCTTTTCCCTTTTTTGAGTGGAGTGTGTGGGGTGTGTGTGTGGGGTGGTGTGTGGGGTGTGTGGGGGGTGTGGTGGGGTGTGTGTGGGTGTGTTTTGGTGTTTTTTCAAAAAAATCTATTCGTCAGCTCAAATCTGGCAGTGCGAAGCGACGATCGTTTAAAAGTATTTCTGGGTGAATTTCATTGCCATTAAGTACCATTCTCGTATTGACACAGCAATCCTGGCAAATCAGGTTGCTAATAGGTTGCCATTCCCCGCAGGATTCATTAACACGATGACCAGCGGGAAGGGAAAACATACCTTATTCTTACTGACCCCAAAAACCCAAAATTTTCCCTTTCCCCAAATTCTCGTTCTCCCCCCCCCGCCTCCTTTACTCAGCCGGGTTCTCCCCCAAAATCCACTGCGGACCCCGGGGCTAAATGCGATGGATATCTATTTCAAGGGCCTCCATTACCGTATCGCATGTGGAGTTCCCACCACCACTTACGTTAATGCTGCTTATTTGACGGCCGCGCCATTTATCTTCGGGCCCACAAGGCTCAGATGGGGCGGCGCACTCACACCCATACACTCAGAATGGACCGAATGTGAGGAGGAAGGGAAGAAAAAAAATTTTTTGGTGAGTACAACGTTTTTTTGGGTGTTTGTGTTTTCCCCCTTTTTTTGTGTGTGTGGGGTGGGGCTGTGTTTTGTGTGTGTGTGTATGTGGTATGTGGGGTGTGTGTGTGTGGGGTGGGGTGTTTTATGTGTGGGGTGTGTGTGTGTGTGGGCCCGGGGTGTTTTGTGTGTGTTGTGTGTGTGATTGTGTGGGGTGTGTTTGTGTGTGGGGTGTGTGTGTGTGGTTGTGTTTTTTGTGTGTGTGTGTGTGGTGTGTGTGGGTGTGTGTGTGTGTGTGTGTGTTTGTGTAATATGCTCCACGAGGGGCCAGTTGATCGTTTGGGCACAAGGACCCTTTAAAGGTCATAAAGGGTTAATAATGGTTTTTTGATAAAGGTGATGAAATGATATAAAAATGACCCTGAAAGGGAAAAATAAAAAAGTAATTCAACACACACACACACACACACACATACACACACACACACACACATAAGTAAATCTCCACAACAAATAAAACATCATTCCCCCCAAAATTAAAAGGGAACCCTAAAAAGGGGAAAGAAAAAGTAAAAACACTTCTAGGTCCCTTTAGAGAGAAAAAAGAGAGAGAGAGAGAGAGAAGAGAGAGGAGAGAGGGGAGAGAGAGAGAGAGAGAGAGAGAGAGAGAGAGAGAGAAAAGCCGTGGTTGGTCCCCCCCTCCTGGTGACTCAACTCTGCTCTCATACGTATTTTCGTTCGCCCACTTATACCCTTTCCTCGGGGCCTCTTGAGCTTTTAGTCCGAGGAGAGCTGGTGGGAGGGGGTCGAAAGGACTGTCTATTTTCCCATCACCTTGTCCCTTTTCCCCTTTTGGGGGTTTAGTGTGTGTGGTGGTGTGTGTGGGGTTGGGGTGTGGTGTGTGTTTTATTTATGTATTAATGTGTGTGTGTGTTTTTGGGTGGGTTTGGGGGGGTGGGTGAGTGTGTGTTCCTTTTTGGGGTTTTGGGGTGGGTGGGTGGGTGAGTGTGTGTCTGTAGGTGGTAGGAAGAGATTGTTTTGTTATATCCATCTCCTTCTTTAATTACGCCTCTGTTTTTTTTTTTTTTCTTCTGTAAAAGCTTAATTAAATAAGGGGGTGGATTTGGGGAAAAAATTGGGACCATTGTTTTCCCTGTGTTAAGTAAAATTTCATATGTTTTTATTTTTTTTTTTTCTATATTTTTTCGTATTATTTTTGAGTTATCAGGCCCCAATTTTTTTGTTTTTTTTATTTTTTTCGACTACTTAGAATCATGAAATATCAATAATGGAAAATAGAAAAATAAAAAAAAGCTGAAAAAAATGGCCTTTCTAAAACTCATATCTCAGTTAATTTCTTTTGACTATATTCAATTTCATTTCTCCCCCGATTTCCCGGTTTCTCTTTCTTCTTGTCCTCTCCATTTGCCGATATTTCAGCCACTGCCCCCTCTGACCCAATACTATTTTACCTCGCCGGGGAAAAGTTACGCAGCACATATAGAAAAACTCACCAGCTACAGAATATAACGCTATATATCCACCTGGGCAAACAGACAATTTATATACCTGTA
>JACEEZ010007757.1:80000-92500 GCA_016584305.1 Chionoecetes opilio
AACATTATTGTTATTGCATGAGAGTGTGGGACGAAAGCTTTATGTCGTTTTATGAAATTATTTTATGCCAAGCTTTATGAAAATCGTATCGAGTGGCTTAATGTAAATATTCGATTATTCAAAGTATTTATGACGCTGCGAAACACTTTGAGATTGACTCCAAAAGCTATTCGTATTCCGCGTGAAATATTGAAGCGATGATTATGGTGTATTGTAAGTGCTTAAGTGGTTTTCTTGGTGTTTTTGTTAGTGCAATGTTTAACCCCTTCACACCCAGATCTTTCCTTTGCTGTATAAAATCATCTGTTGTTAGCCATATAATTACGAAAAGTGACTGAATATAACAAATTTGTTAGTGGGCATGGATACTAAACAGGTTATAGCTATAAAACATTGCTTATAGTCACTGAAAATCGTCTAATGGTACACAAATTACGATGGAAATTACGTTATGGGCCTCAAGGGGTTAAGAGGTGTGTTTGTTGTGTGTCGATGAAATATTGAAGCGATGATTTAGGTGTATTTTAAGTGTTTAAGTGGTTTTCTTGGTGTTTTTTTTAGTGTAATGCGTAAGAGGTGTGTTTGTGGTGTCGCGTCAGCTGCCTGGAATACCTCTTCAATACCTGTTCGCCATTAGCCACGGTCGTAACAGGTCCTCAAAGCTGTTATCAATTTCCCATTCACTCTCCATCACTCCCCAAAGGCTGACACGTCAACTGGAATAACCACCTATCGCATTCCAATAAGGATATGAATAGTTTACAGCCGCAGTTGTGCCTTACTCCCGACCCACCTCCTCCAGGGCCTCGGTGGATATTTGAATCTATGACACATTTACATAACACACACAACTCATATCCATATTCAGCCACGATTGATCACTGGTTTGGTTTTCGCGGCGTAACTTGCGCGGGAAACAAGGGAGGGTGATTGTCCGCGCGTTGGCTCTAGTTTACATACTCGACAGTCGATTCCTACTCAGGGTTATTAAAGGAATCGTCCCAGAATAGTGGACAATGAACACAAGTGATGCTCTAACATGAAAGAAACCTGCCGTTGTCACATATGTGTTTTTTCTTTCTTTTCTGATTCTTCTTTTCTGGACTATTTTTCCGCCTGAGTTCCGTGGGTCTTTAGGGCCGCGACGCACGCAGGTCCAGAGCGGCTGCGCCCAGTATGAAGGATCCGTAAAAACAAAAACAAAAGACGAAAAGGATCAAAGTCGCCCGAAGAAGGTTTGAAGTCAAGACAGCAGACTCACTCGCGTCGACAAAACGAGAAAACGAAGAAGGAGGAGGAGGAGGAGGAGGAGGAGGAGGATAAAAAAGGAAAGTTTGCGTTATCAATCTGAGAAGTACCGAAGACCTCACCTCCTCCCTGTGTGTGGCAGAGAAAGCCTTGCTGAGTGCTGAGTTCAGGTCCCAACGAGGTCTTGTTTTGCCTAACTCCGCGTCGGCAACATGCAAACACGCGAGGCAGCATTCAAAGCCTCAGACATTTCACAGTGCACAGACTTACTCGCATAGACCCGCCTGTGGCACGGCGTTTGTACACGGCATACAAATCATCTTAAGAAATTTGATATCTAAAGAGAGGGAGGGAGCGGAGGAAAAACAGGGATTCCGGCACGAACACAGACAAACACGACAGAAAAACGTCCTTTCATCAACCATCACGAGATCTATTTGTCACCCTCCCCACGACACGACAAGAGACGGAAGAAGAAAAAGACCCGTTTCTTCAACTAAACTTACGTGATGAAATATTTATCCTTTCTTCCTCCTAGATCAATTGACTATTATCATAACAATGCTAATATGAATAATAACTACAATGATGATAATAGTCAGTTGACCTAACTTCCTCGTCTTCGTTGTACGGATCCTTCGAAGACCACGTCACTATGGGAACTACGAGACAAAAACATGAGCCTTAATCATACATCAGTTATCCCTAATGAGGCAGAATAGCAAGGCAATTACGTTGAAAGACATTGACACTGTTTTTCTTTCCACCTCGTCATTCTTAATCATGTCACGAGGAATCAAGAAGCCAAAAAAAAACTTAATTCCAAACTTGCATCGGATATCTTAGAGTCAAAATAGGAAGCCAATCACCCTAAGACAATGATCCGCCAGGCTATGTTCTTCAGAGGGAAATATTGAGGAACTCGCGACCTTCCTTCGGGTAGTTCGACTCCTGAAGCATCGATCAGAGGCGACCATCGAGGGGAAAAAAACTAATCAGGGAGGTTCTGACTGGCGACCTTAGAATAAACAATTTAGCTAATGCACCCTTGGAACAACCATGTCAATATCGTATTAGCGCTGCTCGAGCCGCTGGAAAACATGAACCTCGAGGCTACAAGGGAGAGGGAAGGGGGAAGGAGGAAGGGGAAGGGGAAGGGGAAGGGAAGGGAAAGGGGGATGGCAAGACGTAGGAAGGAAGGGGAAGACGGAGAGAACAAGGAAGGAAAAGATTGGTAGAGAGAGAGAGAGAGAGAGAGAGAGAGAGAGAGAGAGAGAGAGAGAGAGAGAGAGAGAGAGAGAGAGAGAGAGAGAGAGAGAGAGAGAGAGAGAGAGAGAGAGGAGAGAGAGAGAGAGAGAATTAAGCTGAAGGGAGGGGGTGATAGGAGGGATGTGACGGATGGTAGAATTAATTTAATGAGAAAGGGTTAAAGCAACAACACCCGTCTATCTATCTGCTCACACACACACACACACACACACACACACACACACACACACACACACACACACACACACACACACACACACACACACACACACACACACACAGACACACAGACACACACACACACACACACACACACACACACACACACACACATATATATATATATATATAAATACCTACGCATGCCAATCTACATACACTTTGGAGGCAAAATAAGAATAGGTAAACTATAAAAAAAAATCTAGACTTCTTGGATATTTACCGGTAGGATTAGGAGAATAAAGAGTGCTCTGATGAGACTAATTAGCGTAAAGGCTCAGACCTAAATTAAGTCTCAGGTTAATTAGGATAATGCACAGTAAACAGGTATCGATCTGGCTTTTACGTGCGAGGGAATGGGAGAAAACAGGAGGTCGAGGCGCCGGGGTGCATGTCATGTCCGCCACCTCAGTTGCTTCTTCAGGAGGACTGGAGGGCAATTCGGCACACGAGACGGATTATCACTCACACCAATTTCCGGAAAGCATATTATTACGGAGGAAAAAAAAGTAATTTACCAGAAAGCTTAGTTCCACGTGCAATTTCTAGATTGTTGTGGGTGACAGTAGAGGGAAGGAAGCGCTGCATGTTTACCTTAATGGGTTTTTTTATTTATTGACAAAATAGATGGTTTTTTTTTACGTTGGCGCCCTTAGTAACAGGGCAAATATTAAGAAACTAGGAAATATAATAGATATATAGATTACAAGATTGTTCACGTGTAAATGAAAAATAATTGAGTAACCTTGGAAATCTATAAAATGATTGTATACATTAAGGAGTGAGTGAGTGTGGAAGAACAATACTCAGTGATACATGAGTTAATAATGAGTCTGTTTTATATGTTAATGAAAGACCTTATATGAGCCTCTGATTAGTCTCCTATATTAAGGTAAACATCATAATCAAGGGTTCCTGATTACCTGTACATTGGCGATCACAGGTATATAGGTGTTGCCAGGTGGACGTGTGTGGGTATGTGGGTACGAGTGGTGATCTCAAGTGGGTACTGTGGATAAAGTGGAAGGGTAAAGGTGAAGATAGGGCTGAAAGGACAGGTTATGTGTGGACTAGAGGAAGCTAAACGGGAGGTGGAGGTACTGTAGGTGGAGGTAGACTTTTGGGTGGAGGGAATGTAGTGGAGGTGGAGGTGGAGGGCCGAGTGGAGTGTAATCATAATGAAAGGCACTCAGTCCATGACACAATGTTAATATCCCAAAGTGCTCGAACAGGCTACGTTGAACTACGTGACCATTTTTAGATTACGCTGCCAAGTAAAGTTTTTCTTAGTGTTGCTTGATGGGGACGCTCCGTCGTGAACGCCTGTTATTGATTCAGGTCCGCAACACACACACACACACACTCACACGCACACGCACACACACACACACACACACACACACACACACACACACACACACACACACACACACACACACACACACACACACACACACACACACACACACACACACGTTGCCGTTGTAATGAGTGAAATATATACACACATCTTTATTCCTGTTGCACTGCATTCATCAGTACGAGTGAGTCTTCGTGTGATAATGGCGACGCTAATTTACTCCTATACAAATGCTTAAAAATTTTCTCAGTCCTTAGTTACGGCTACAAAACATTTTTCTAAGTAGTATAAGTGAGTTCTAAATATCTATCTGACATGTATTGCTTTCTTATTTAATCACAAAACACTTTAATAATAACATAAACAAGATTCAAATCATACAAACCTAATGTTAAGGAGCCTAACCCTTCAAGCCCAAATTTTCCTTTGCTATAAAAAAAATCGTATGTTGTTAGCCATAAAATTACGAAAAGTAACTTAATATACCAAATTAGTTAATCGACAAGGATACTAAACAGGTCATATCTATAGAATACTGCTTACATTAATTAAAATCATCTAATGGTACCCAAATTACAATGGAAATTACGTTCTGGGCCTCAAGGGGTTAAGAAATGGATAATTTACTTCTTATTTCTTTTATATTCAAGATAACATTTATTTCTTTTAGCTACAACATCTTACCATGACACCTTCAGCCCCTCGCTGGCAGGTCTTCGTCAGGTTAGGGGTTGGCTTGGACGGATTTAGCTTAGTGGTATTCCTCCCTCCGCCTGACACATGTTAACCACTCTCACAGGCTCCCTAACACGCCCTACCGCCTTCCACAGTCACCACCGGCCCCCGCGACACAGCCTACAAGCCCCGGCCAGGCAGATCCGTCGGGCGGGTCGTGTTTGGGGTTCTTCTGTCTCCTTGTCGGTCATTGTAGGGGAGTCTGGCGTGGTGGTGGGGCGCGGCGTCCAAGAAATGTTGACGTATGTTCGCTTGATTTTTTGGAGTTTGTTTCTCAGGTTTTTTCCTTGTGAGTTTTGTCCTGTGATTAGGGATTCTACTAAAGAACAAGCGAGGGAGGGAGAGGGACAATGCTATATATTTTTTTTACGTCTTCCAGTAATTCATATTTTCAGACACATCCAGTCAATTCGTTTCCTGTCATGATATTGTCGTCATGTTTATGTCTTGTTTATTTCATCAAACATATTTAAGTTCTGGATAATTTAAGCATCCCGTACATTTTTTCTTCAGGAGTTATATATTAAGTACATTATATTTTCAGGTTTTTCGGTGTTATGCTATGATTCCTACATATTGTTTTGCTTGAAAATTACCTACATGTACAGAATTTGTTTGTTGAAATAAGTTATCATTCAGATCAACGAAATATTCAGAATGATTCTTTAACTGAAGATTCATCAGGACAGAGACGCAAATATCTTCTCTGTGTGATATCCTCCTTATTTGACGAGGACACAAGATAGGGAGGCAGAGAAGAGCCTTTCATCTAGGCCTATATAAAACGCGTCTGAGGTAGAAGGTGAAGCGATAGGAACGTAAGGAACAACCAAATAGGAAGTTATTACATAGTTGGGTTCCATTTTCTCGTCCTCGATCTCTTCATCCTCGTCCTCGTCGTCGTGTTGCTTCATCTCCTTCGTCTCCTCGTTATCGTCCTCGTGTTCCTCCTCCTCCACTTTTCCCTCATCCTTCTGACTCCTCTTTTCTCTCGTTTTGTTCTTCATCTCGTCTTCCCAACATCTCCATCTCCTCCTCCTCCTCCTCCCCCATTTCCTCCTCCTCCTCTGCCTCTACTTTACCTCATACTTCTGACTCCTCTTTTCTCTCGTCTTGTTCTTCATCTCGTCTTCCCATCATCTCCATCTCCTCCTCCTTCTCCGTCTCCTCCTCCTCCTCCGCCTCCTCCCTTTCCGTCTACTGGAAGAGCCACTTTAACTAGCGATTACATAAATGCATATGCAAATTGAAGCCTCACCTGCGGGCCTGTGTCTCGGTAAAACTATTTAATCCCAAATAATACGGTTCTCCGGGGATAAGTTCGGCCTCGTCTATACAAGTAAGAGAATTGGAAGTTGAAGCCTTATTTGCTAAGCCTGAATTCACCTTATATAGAAGACTTAACCTTTGACCTTTAGGGCTTTTCTGACTTGTTTGTAGCATGAGGAAGGTAGTGCAGGCAGCATCATGGGTTATGTCTAAAAATATGCAGTACTGGAAGACGTCAAAAAAAATTGGAGCCTTATTTTCCAGGCCTGAATTCACCTTATATAGAAGACTTAACCTTTGACTTTTAGGGCTGTTATGGCTTGTTTGTGGCATGTGGAAGGTAGTGCAGTATCATAGGTTGTGTCTAAAATTATGCATTACTAGAAGACGTAAAAAAAATCGACTACATTGTCCCTCTCCCTCCCTCCCTCGCTTGTTCTTTAGTAGACTGTGCTTTTGTTTTTGTGTAATCGGTGTGGAAGGTTCAGGGATGGTCAGGGATGGTCAGGGACAAGGCTCGGCTGGATCGAATATGTTAGGACGCGTGAGGACTGTTGTTGTTGTTGTTGTTGTCTCTTGCGGAGTTGTTTCTTGCTAATTCAAATACCCAATGACCAGTAGGAATTTCGCTGCTTTGAACTACTGCTCCTAGGTAACTTTTTAGGGAATATTTGTGAAATTATATTCTTTGCTGGGGAGAGGCATCACATTTATTGATAAATTACTATAGAAGGATGAGTTGCAAGGGAACTATTTTTTTTTCTTTCTCTCTCTCTCTCTCTCTCTCTCTCTCTCTCTCTCTCTCTCTCTCTCTCTCTCTCTCTCTCTCTCTCTCTCTCTCTCTCTCTCTCTCTCTCTCTCTCTCTCTCTCTCTCTCTCTCTCTCTCTCACACACACACACACACACACACACACACACACACACACACACACACACACACACACACACACACACACACACACACACACACACACACACACACACACACACACACACACACACACACCACACACACACACACACACACACACACACACACACACACACACACACACACACACACACACACACACACACACACACACACACACACACACACACACACACACACACACACACACACACACACACACACACACACACACACACACACACACACACACACACACACACACACACATTCTGAGGCGTCTCAAGTCATGTAAACCAATTATTTGTTTGGCTCAGACCACCGCTGTTATCGTGCTTTCATTCTCCATCAGCGTCTGTATGCGTCACACCAACACGTTCCCGACATGAACTTTAGCCGTCATCGCCTTGCCTCTTCACCCTTCCCATAGCCACCCTTCCACCACCACTCCCTCTTCCCTCCCTCTCCCCTCACTCACTCCAACCCGCACACTTCCCTCGGTTTTCCTCTCTCCCTCACACTCTTTTCCACAATAACATTCTGGTGTCAACTCCTCAACTCTCACTCCATCCTTTCACTCCACATACTGATTCACTCCACCTCATGAAGGACTTGAAGGAACTACTCCACTCCTACTTCACCTCCTCCAATCCCTCCTCCTTCACCTGCATTATGCTTACATTAGTAATTTTCCTTTTCAGTCTAACATGATTACAGCGTTCCCAAACCTACTGCTCTAGCTTCCCCTAAAATCCGTTCCGTCTTTAGTATCGAATATAGTTGTTGCTGTCGCCTTAGATGCCTCTATAAGGGCGAATGTCTGCTTTGTTATTGTAGTGAAGACAGAGAGGTAGTAGAGGTGTGTGTCTTTACTGAACCGGCGTTGCGTCTCCCTAAAGGTTGGCCAGAAGTCCGATTAGCGGCGGCAGGAAGGTCTCGGCGCTCTTCATAAGCCCGAACATTTGCATCACTAATGAGCGCCTCGCTGTTTCTTGCCCGCCCGCCGCCACCACAGCAGCGGCCCATTAGTCTCCGCCTCGGCCTCCCTCCCCGCTCTTATTTACGCGGCCCGTCATACACACTGCATTTAGAACACTTTAAATTATTCCTCGCCCGCTATCAACCTTCGCTCCTCGTCTGTCTAGCCCCTGAAAGACGGTGTTTACATTATGGCTCGAGTTTTTTTTTTATGTTTTTATCAAGAATGAATGATGAATGTACACCCTTAACCTTAACCTTTTCTCACTGCTTTTATTTTCCTATCTTATGGTCTATTTTTCTCCTTGTTTTACTGTCTTTACATGGCCAGTAGCTTCCTTCCATGTTCTTTCTTGTCCTCGTCTCCCCACCTCGTCCTCACCCCTCCTGTGTCTCCCCATAAGCCGTGTTGCTCCTCCCTTATCCAACACCCTACACCCTATTCTCCCCTTAACACAAGCTGGTCTGTGCTCGCCATTCACGCTCTGCTCTATGAAGTCTGACATCTCTTACTCTCCCTCCTTCGTTCCCTCTCCCTCTCTCCCTCTCTCTCCTCTCCCTCTCCTCTCCTTCCCTCCCTCTCTCTCCTTCCCTTCCTCTCTCTCCTTCCCTCTTCCTCTCCCTCTCTCCCTCTCCTCTCCTCTCCCTCTTCTCTCCCTCTCCTCTCATTCCCTCCCACACATTCCCTTTATACCGGGACATGAAAATGAGTGCGGGATTGACATGAATGCAACTCCTCTCCGCCAGTGCCACCGGATCTTCAAGTCATTATTAATTCGCGCTCTTCGTCCAGGTTCCTTTTGCCTTCATTTCCTCGCTAATTGCACTCAAGCGCGGCCGGTAGCGGGGTGCTTATCAGGTCGAGGGTTCATGAGGATACCTGTATTTTGCCATCATGCCAGCCCTGTTGTTAAGGCAATGGAGAGAGAGAGAGAGAGAGAGAGAGAGAGGCGTTCAGGTGTAGTGGAAGTGGTGGTGGTGGTGGTGAGAGGAAGACAAAAACGCCTTATTGAATGTATCACCTTCATTATACGTCTCCTGTTATCGTGGAATAGATTGCCTCTTCATGATAAGTGTGTTGCATCAGTGTATATCCACATGTATAAGTATATTGTGTATTGCATAAGCTCCTCATGTTCAGAGTATTATATTCTTGTCATGCTGCTTTATCGTGTCTCGGTTAGTTCAAGTGGCGATTGGATGTTGTTATGTTATGAAAGTCTGCTTATGTGTTTCATATTTATGATTAGCAATTTTATTTATATCTCTTTAGAGTTTTAGGGTTTTCTGATTATACTTATATATATAATTTTTTCTATCTACCTTATGTTTTTCTTTTGGTAATGTTTTGTGTTTTTATTATGGTTAAAGAAGAGTGTGTGTGTGTGTGAGAGAGAGAGAGAGAGAGAGAGAGAGAGAGAGAGAGAGAGAGAGAGAGAGAGAGAGAGAGAGAGAGAGAGAGAGAGAGAGAGAGAGAGAGAGAGAGAGAGAGAGAGAGAGAGAGAGAGAGAGAGAGAGAGAGAGAGAAAGAAAGAAAAAATATACAATCAACAACAGTCCTCAATTTGCAACACAGAAATCAGTATATAGAGAGAGAGTTCGCTTCCAGTCTGCGCGTGTAACTGTTGCCTAATTTCTACGTATTTCGCAATGAAAAATGTTTGCATACGAGTTTCCTTTAATATTCAATAACCGTAAGTGGCTGGGGAAGCAAGTTTCAGCCTTAAAGTACTTGCATAAAAAATCACCTACAATCCAATTCTTTTGTTTTTAGATACGTAGTAAGAGAAGCAGCTTAGGTGAGCAACTGCTATTAATATTATTGTGTTATTTATAAACTGGCTGGAATATGTTTGTTGTTGAAATTATTATTATCATTACTATTCAAATTATTATCATTATTATTATTGTTGTTATTGTTATGATTAATTATGATGAATAGAAGACAAACTCACATTAGGAGCAGAGAGAGAGAGAGAGAGAGAGAGAGAGAGAGAGAGAGAGAGAGAGAGAGAGAGAGAGAGGAGAGAGAGGAGAAGAGAGAGAGAAGAGAGAGAGACGAGAGAGACGAGAGAGAGAGAGAGAGAGAAGAGAGAGAGAGAGAGAGAAGAGAGAGAGAGAGAGAGAAGAGAGACAGAGAGAGAGACCAAGCAACCAATACCAAACGAAATAATCCTTACAATACAAGATAGAAAGAGAAAAAAAAGAAATAGCAATAGCGAGTCAAAGCAAAACTCCCTTAGGCCCGTCGTTACCCTCGGAGGAACGACCATTCACACCACCTTGATGAAAGACGGAACGACACCCACCTGTCCTCCTGCCCCCCGTGTCCCCTCTACAGGTGCGCGGGTAAGACTGAGGATATTGAGCACTATTGAACACTATTGAGCACCACTACCAGGCCTGCTACAGCGATATCCAGAGTCATGACCACAAATCGTCGGGAAACTGAAAAGCAAATAGTCTGGACATGCGTGGGGCGAGGAACGTTCAGAAAACCCTCGAACCGACTTCACTTTGTCTGTCCTCTCGAAAACCGAATTCCTTTTCCATATAAGAGTGAATGGGAGTTTATTATAGCTTTACATTCCTCTTAGTAACGGGGAATACATAGGGATATATAGGAAGAACAGATACCACGAGACCTATAGGTAAAATTTAGCTTTGTTGTCCTTGAGAATTCAGCGTTGTTTTCCTTGGGAATGTGACGTATATGTTTTACTGCAATATTAGTTTCAACCCTTTCCCTATTATAAAAGTAAATAGAAGTTTATTATAGCGTTACATTGGTCTTAGTAACGAGGAATTTAGGTTGTTGGCCTTGGGAATATAACTTACGTGTGTTACTGCAATATTAGTTTCAACCCTTTCCCTATTATAAAAGTGAATGGAAGTTTATTATAGTGTTATATTGGCCTATTATGAAAGTGAATGGAAGTTTATTATAGCGTTACATTGGTCTTAGTAACGAGGACTTTAGTATTGTTGTTCTTGAGATGTGACGTATGTGTGTTACTGCAATATTATCATCTATGAGTTGTGTTAAGCAAGGGAAAGGAGTAAAGGGTTCTTGAGATCTTGCTTTATTGAGTCGTGTGATGGGAAGAATAAACATTCAGGTGACGGGAAGATGAGGGTCGGCTGAAGACAGGTTAGAATTAATAACTGGCGGCTTAAGAACGATTGAAGGTAAGCGAAGAGAGAGAGAGAGAGAGAGAGAGAGAGAGAGAGAGAGAGAGAGAGAGAGAGAGAGAGAGAGAGAGAGAGAGAGAGAGAGAGAGAGAGAGAGAGAGAGAGAGAGAGAGGAGAGTAGTCTTACTTTCTCCATGAATTAGCAGTATCATTTGAGACTAAACACACAAATCTAAGCCGCGTGTACCAGCATTAAGCAACATCACTTTGCAATAACATTCCCAGTAAAAGCAACTCTGCAAGTCCTATAATGCTTTCCTTCAGTCAGATCTCCCGAGTTCTGTGTTGCCTCCGCTGCCACTAACGTATCCCACAAGACCCGCCGAACCAGCGAAATCCATTTAATCATTTTAAAAGAAAGAGCTGCGGCTTACACAGGAGCGGCAGAAAATGGCAGGGTCTATATACTCTCCGCCAAAACTAATATGCTTACGTCTCCTTAGTCACACACTCTCCACTCCGAGGGTCTGGGAACACCTGAGAATGACTGTAGTCTCTCCACTGCCTCCTCCTCCTCCTCCTCCTCCTCCTCCTCCTCCTCCTCCTCCTCCTCCTCCTCCTCCTCCTCCTAACCCTCTCTTCCTTGCCTTGATGGGGCCGGCCATTATGCACCATGAATAGCTCGACCGAAAAATCGTCAAGCAAATAGTATTAATGAGGATTTTATTTTCAAGCGCATTGTTAATACCTGAGACTTTCACACGGGATTCGTCGCCTCGATGTGACCCGCGAGGCTGCTCCGAGGGCCAAGGGTTACATGTTCCTGGTGGGTTACATGTAAGGACTTTGTTTGAGGTTTGCCGGGGCCGCGACCACTTCGATAGCGTCCTTGAAGTGTTTCCTTTGTCGGGCAGCGTAGCGGGAGTTGTTTGGTGATCGCGGAGTTCAAATACAAATGTCCTGCAATGGCTCTGTCGGTCCTCAGCACGCCCCACAGAAGCCCTTCACGGCCCCTGGAGTGTTTGTTGTCATGGTTCTCACTCTGCTGCTCGCCACCTTCACCACCGGGAAACAAAGACGCCACAGTATCTCACTCGTAGCTGTAGATTAGCAACTTCGATAGCGAGCCGCGTCGGTGAAGCGGTGTGGCAGCTGCAAGGTTAGTGTTCAGTGCAATGTTGCCTCCTGCCATGCGACTTGGAGTATCTGTGTAAAATTTGCCGGTCAACATGGTCTGGAGGGCGGCCTGCCTCGTCGTGTTTCGCCCCTGTCTCGCCTCAGTGGTATTGAATTTCTTTTTTACAAATTTCCACAGACTCAAACCCGACGTCTCAAGTCATCAAAGAGGGTGACTGTGCCATTTCTTAGTCACTTCACGT
>JACEEZ010007757.1:115000-117500 GCA_016584305.1 Chionoecetes opilio
TTATTAGCATTATTATCTATCAACATTTTTATTAGCATTATTATCTATCAGCATTATTATTAGCATTATTATCTATCAGCATTATTATTAGCATTATTATCTATCCGCATTATTATTAACATTATTATCTATCAGCATTATTATTAGCATTATTATCTATCAGCATTATTATTAGTATTATTATCTATCAGCATTATTATTAGCATTATTATCTATCAGCATTATTATTAGCATTATTATCTATCAGCATTATTATTAGCATTATTATCTATCAGCATTATTGATTAAGCATTTTATCTATCAGCATTATTATCAGCATTATTATCCATCAGCATTATTATTAGCATTATTATCTATCAGCATTATTATTAGCATTATTATCTATCAGCATTATTATTATTAGTATTATCTATCAGCATTATTATTAGCATTATTATCTATCAGCATTATTATTAGCATTATTATCTATCAGCATTATTATTAGCATTATTATCTATCAGCATTATTATTAGCATTATTATCTATCAGCATTATTATCAGCATTATTATCTATCAGCATTATTATTAGCATTATTATCTATCAGCATTATTATTAGCATTATTATCTATCAACATTTTTATTAGCATTATTATCTATCAGCATTATTATTAACATTATTATCTATCAGCATTATTATTAGCATTATTATCTATCAGCATTATTATCAGCATTATTATCTATCAGCATTATTATTAGCATTATTATCTATCAGCATTATTATTAGCATTATTATCTATCAGCATTATTATTAGCATTATTATCTATCAGCATTATTATTATTAGTATTATCTATCAGCATTATTATTAGCATTATTATCTATCCGCATTATTATTAGCATTATTATCTATCAGCATTATTATTATTAGTATTATCTATCAGCATTATTATTAGCATTATTATCTATCCGCATTATTATTAGCATTATTATCTATCAGCATTATTATTAGCATTATTATCTATCAGCATTTTTATTAGCATTATTATCTATCAGCATTATTATTAGCATTATTATCTATCAGCATTTTTATTAGCATTATTATCTATCAGCATTATTATTAGCATTATTATCTATCAGCATTATTATTAGCATTATTATCTATCAGCATTATTATTAGCATTATTATCTATCAGCATTATTATTAGCATTATTATCTATCAGCATTATTATTAGCATTATTATCTATCAGCATTATTATTAGCATTATTATCTATCAGCAGTTTTATTAGCATTATTATCTATCAGCATTATTATTAGCATTATTATCTATCAGCAGTTTTATTAGCATTATTATCTATCAGCATTATTATTAGCATTATTATCTATCAGCATTATTATTAGCATTATTATCTATCAGCATTATTATTAGCATTATTATCTATCAGCATTATTATTAGCATTATTATCTATCAGCATTATTATTAGCATTATTATCTATCAGCATTATTATTAGCATTATTATCTATCAGCATTATTATTAGCATTATTATCTATCAGCATTATTATTAGCATTATTATCTATCAGCATTATTATTAGCATTATTATCTATCAGCATTATTATTAGCATTATTATCTATCAGCATTATTATTAGCATATTATCTATCAGCATTATTATTAGCATTATTATCTATCAGCATTATTATTAGCATATTATCTATCAGCATTATTATTAGCATTATTATCTATCAGCATTATTATTAGCATTATTATCTATCAGCATTATTATTAGCATTATTATCTATCAGCATTATTATTAGCATTATATTATCTATCAGCATTATTATTAGCATTATTATCTATCAGCATTATTATTAGCATTATTATCTATCAGCATTATTATTAGCATTATTATCTATCAAGCATTATTATTAGCATTATTATCTATCAGCATTATTATTAGCATTATTATCTATCAGCATTATTATTAGCATTATTATCTATCAGCATTATTATTAGCATTATTATCTATCAGCATTATTATTAGCATTATTATCTATCAGCATTATTATTAGCATTATTATCTATCAGCATTATTATTAGCATTATTATCTATCAGCATTATTATTAGCATTATTATCTATCAGCATTATTATTAGCATTATTATCTATCAGCATTATTATTAGCATTATTATCTATCAGCATTATTATTATTAGTATTATCTATCAGCATTATTATTAGCATTATTATCTATCAGCATTATTATTAGCATTATTATCTATCAGCATTATTATTAGCATTATTATCTATCAGCATTATTATTAGCATTATTATCTATCAGCATTATTATTAGCATTATTATCTATCAGCATTATTATTAGCATTATTATCTATCAGCATTATTATTAGCATTATTATCTATCAGCATTATTATTAGCATTTAATTATTATCAGCATATTATCTATTAGCATTATTAATCTATCAGCATTATTATTAGCATTATTATCTATCAGCAGTTT
>JACEEZ010007757.1:125000-135000 GCA_016584305.1 Chionoecetes opilio
CAGTTTTGTCTTGCGTGTTCTTTCTAGTTGTCTTTTTTTCTTCATTATTTCTTTCTACCTCTCATAGCGTTGTTTTGTCTCAACTTCTTCAGTATTGTTATGTTTCCTTGTCGTTATTATTTATTATATTTATTCTATATAATAAATTCATGATTAGAGTTATTTTCATCCATTGCTTTTATCTTGCCTGACTTTTTCCCTTTTTTGTCAATTTAACATATACATTTTTTTCCCCATTTCCTTTTCCCCTTATTTTGCTTTTAGTTCCCTCTGTAGTCGGTCCGTCAGACTCAAATTAGGCGCCCTCTCCCCTCCCCTTCCACCTTTAATATTCAATAAGTCCTTTAAGTAATCCTTCCATTTTCTGCATACATCACCTGGCTTTGGCTACGGGTTGCCTCGTTTCCCCTCCCTTCGCCCTTACAGCTTAATAATCCCCACTCCGATAAATCCTTGGACGTGCATGAAACACTTTATCGAGTTTTTTCGTGCATCTTTGTCTTCCTTTGTGCCGCGACGCAGTAGGCGAGGCCCCATGACACCCAATGCAGCTAAAAATGACGCAGCTAATATTTCCGTCAAAGAGAAGACAGAGAGAGAAGAGAGAAAGATACGAAAAAACACATAATTCCCCTTCGTATTTATGAGACAAATGAGGTAAATGTTTATGGATCTGTGAGCGAACATTACATTTGTGACTGAAAAGACAATTACACAGCGGCTCGCGTCCCCCTAAGGTTCAGGCAGGGCTTGGCTTCCCTCTGGACCTCCCGAAGGAGAGGAAATGTAAAGGAGATCAGGAGAGATAAAAGGCAAAATGGAAGTATTGGAAAGGAAATACGGCAGGAGGGAATTCAAGAAGGGGAGAGAGACACACACAGAGACAGAGACAAGGAGAGAGACAAGAGTATATTTAGATAGAGACAGAAAGAGAGAGACACAGATACAGAGAGACAGATGCAAAGACAGAGTATATTTAGATAGAGACAGAGAGAGAGAAAAAGAGACAGAGACAGATAAAGAGACAGAAACATAAAGAGACAGACAGAGAGACAGATGCAGAGACAGAGTATATTAGATAGAGACAGAGTAGTATGTATTTCAGGCTCGATATACAAATGAAGGCAGAGAGAGAGTGTGTGGTAATATCCGCGGCAGCAAGGGCGTGTCGCGAGGGTCCTGTGTCTGGCGTGATCCGTGGGATTACTCCTAACCTAGTTTAGCCGCAGTGTTCCGGCCGGGCTCTCTCTGCCGGCAGGATAATGGTGTAATCCCTGATCATCTCGGGCGACGTGCACCATGCTAGGATAGGGCCTCGTGTTATGTTCGGCCGCTCTCACTAACTAACTATGTCTTTTGGTCGTTGCCTCGTTTGAAAGTTTGCATCGCTTGGTCTCCATGTTGTTTGCATCGTTTGGTCTCCATGTTGTCTGTCTCGTTTGGTCTCCATGTCGTTTGCATCGTTTGGTCTCCATGTTGTCTGTCTCGTTTGGTCTCCATGTCGTTTGCATCGTTTGGTCTCCATGTTGTCTGTCTCGTTTGGTCTCCATGTTGTTTGCATCGTTTGGTCTCCATGTTGTTTGCATCGTTTGGTCTCCATGTTGTTTGTCTCGTTTGGTCTCCATGTCGTTTGCATCGTTTGGTCTCCATGTCGTTTGCATCGTTTGGTCTCCAGTCGTTGATCGTTGGTCCATGTTTGCATCGTTTGCTCCATGTGTTTGCATCGTTTGGTCTCCATGTGTTGCATCGTTTGGTCTCCATGTTGTTTGTCATCGTTGGTCTCCATGTGTTTGATCGTTTGGTCTCCATGTCGTTTGCTCGTTTGGTCTCCATGTCGTTTGATCGTTTGGTCTCCAGTGTTTGATCGTTTGTCTCCATGTGTTTGCATCGTTTGGTCTCCATGTTTTGCATCGTTGGTCTCCATTGTTTGCATCGTTGGTCTCCATGTCGTTGCATCGTTTGGTCTCCATGTCGTTTGCATCGTTTGGTCTCCATGTCGTTTGCATCGTTTGGTCTCCTCGTTTGCACGTGTCTCCATGTGTTTGCATGTTTGGTCTCCATGTGTTTGCATCGTTTGTCTCCATTCGTTTGCATCGTTTGGTCTCCATGTTTTGATCGTTGGTCTCCATGTTCGTTTGCATCGTTTGGTCTCCATGTGTTTGCATCGTTTGGTCTCCATGTGTTTTGTTGTTCCTTGTTTCATCGTTGGTCTCCATGTCGTTTGCATCGTTTGGTCTCCATGTTGTTTGCATCGTTTGGTCTCCATGTCGTTTGCATCGTTTGGTCTCCATGTTGTTCGCATCGTTTGGTCTCCATGTCGTTTGCATCGTTTGGTCTCCATGTTGTTTGTCATCGTTTGGTCTCCATGTTCGTTTGCATCGTTTGGTCTCCATGTTGTTTGTATCGTTTGGTCTCCTATGTTTGCATCGTTGGTCTCATCGTTTGCATCGTTTGGTCTCCATGTTCGTTTGCATCGTTTGGTCTCCATGTTGTTTGCATCGTTTGGTCTCCATGTCGTTTGCATCGTTTGGTCTCCATGTTGTCTGTCTCGTTTGGTCTCCATGTCGTTTGCATCGTTTGGTCTCCATGTTGTCTGTCTCGTTTGGTCTCCATGTCGTTTGCATCGTTTGGTCTCCATGTCGTTTGTATCGTTTGGTCTCCATGTTGCTTGTATCGTTTGTTCTCCCTGTCGTTTGTATCGTTTGGTCTCCATGTTGCTTGTATCGTTTGGTCTCCATGTGTTTGATCGTTTGGTCTCCATGTGTTGCATCGTTTGGTCTCCATTGCTGTTGTCATCGTTGGTCTCCATGCTGTTTATCGTTTGGTCTCCTTCGTTGCATCGTTTGGTCTCCATGTCGTTTGCATCGTTTGGTCTCCATGTCGTTTGCATCGTTTGGTCTCCATGTTGTTTGCATCGTTTGGTCTCCATGTTGTTTGCATCGTTTGGTCTCCATGTTGTTTGCATCGTTTGGTCTCCATGTCGTTTGCATCGTTTGGTCTCCATGTTGTTTGCATCGTTTGGTCTCCATGTCGTTTGCATCGTTTGGTCTCCATGTCGTTTGCATCGTTTGGTCTCCATGTTGTTTGCATCGTTTGGTCTCCATGTTGTTTGCATCGTTTGGTCTCCATGTCGTTTGCATCGTTTGATCTCTCCATATCGTTTGCATCGTTTGGTCTCCATTCGTTTGCATCGTTTGTTGTCTCCATTGTTGTTGCATTGTTTGTCGCTGTGTTTCGCATCGTCTGCTCATTTTGCTCGTTATTCTTTGCTCTTTGATCTCTCCATATGTTTGCATCGTTGTTCTCATGTCGTTCCTCCCCCCCTACCCCCTCCCTCCAACAAGCAATCCTCACCCCACGTGGAGGGTAAAGCATTATTAAAGGTTTAAGTAACAGTGAAATTTAATACACAGAAAGACGCAAACGGTGTAAGTGTAATATTCAAAGCATTAGGGCGTGGCGTGGCGCTTCAATAAACTTAACTGACGGTCGATTATTCTATCCTGCCTCTCTATTAACCCTTAAAAAAACCAGACATGAAGAGGACGTGTTTTTGTCGTTTTCTAGAACACGGTGGCTACTCACACACACACACACACACACACACACACACCACACACACACACACACACACACACACACACCACACACCACACACACACACACACACACACACACACACACACACACACACACACACACACACACACACACACACACACCACACCCAAACCCCACCACCAAAGACCTTGGGACCTTTCAAGCACCCATCTCATTCCAAGACTCCTTAGGCCATCTTCCAGCCAACCGGCACCCCTATTCTTATCTAACACCTCGCTTAGCCCTCCACCTTCACTCAATCCTGTCAAGTTTCATCACCATTTTAAACGCGTCAAAACACTCCTTTTCGGCCCTTCTCAGTACTGTAACTGTATCATCATCGCATTATGGATAAAGAATATGCGTGATGAATACTTGAATATACATGATAAATACTTGAATATACGTGATTAATACTTGAATATACGTGATAAATACTTGAATATACGTGATAAATACTTGAATATACGTGATAAATACTTGAATATACGTGATAAATACTGAATATACGTGATAAATACTTGAATATACGTGATAAATACTTGAATATACGTGATTAGATACTTGAATATACGTGATAAATACTTGAATATACGTGATAAATCTTGAATATACGTGATAAATACTTGAATATACGTGATAAATACTGAATATACGTGATAAATACTTGAATATACGTGATAAATACTTGAATATACGTGATAAATCTTGAATATACGTGATAATACTTGAATATACGTGATAAATACTGAATATACGTGATAAATACTTGAATATAGTGATAAATACTTGAATATACGTGATAAATACTTGAATATACGTGATAAATACTTGAATATATGTGATAAATACTGAATATACGTGATAAATACTTGAATATACGTGATAAATACTTGAATATACGTGATAAATACTTTGAATATACGTGATAAATACTGAATATACGTGATAAATACTTGAATATACGTGATAAATACTTGAATATACGTGATAAATACATTGAATATACGTGATAAATACTTGAATATACGTGATAAATACTTTGAATATACGTGATAAATACTTGAATATACGTGATAAATACTTGAATATACGTGATAAATACTTGAATATACGTGATAAATACTTGAATATACGTGATAAATACTTGAATATACGTGATAAATACTTGAATATACGTGATAAATACATGAATATACGTGATAAATACTTGAATATACGTGATAAATACTTGAATATACGTGATAAATACTTGAATATACGTGATAAATACATGAATATACGTGATAAATACTTGAATATACGTGATAAATACATGAATATACGTGATAAATACTTGAATGTACGTGATAAATACTTGAATATACGTGATAAATACTTGAATATACGTGATAAATACTTGAATATACGTGATAAATACTTGAATATACGTGATAAATACTTGAATATACGTGATAAATACTTGAATATACGTGATAAATACTTGAATATACGTGATAAATACTTGAATATACGTGATAAATACTTAAATGATAATATACGTGATAAATACTTAAATGATAATATACGTGATAAATACTTAAATGATAATATACGTGATAAATACTTGAATATACGTGATAAATACTTGAATATACGTGATAAATACTTGAATATACGTGATAAATACTTGAATATACGTGATAAATACTTAAATGATAATATACGTGATAAATACTTTGGAATCGACTTGCTTTCAATCTTGTAATCTCTCAGCATTCCATTTTATCTTTCCCTTTCCATCTGTCCTCTCTACCCCTACTCTCTCCTCGCCTCTTAGCACCTCCATGAGTCTCCCTTCAGTGCCTCCGTCGCTCACGTCCCTCCGCCAATATACTCCCCGCCGATATCCCAAGCCGATATTATAATTTGGATGCTGGACCCGATCTGCATGGACTTCTCTCCCTATTGACCGAATTTCGTCAATTTTAGGGAATATTTCTCTGTTCCAGTCCAGTTTTCCTTTATCTTCGGTCGCTTTGATCTCGGTTTTTTTTTTACCTCACTATGATTTGCTAGGACGGGAAGCCTTCAGAACCTGGATAGCCATGGTGATAAAGGGGTTACATGATGTCCTATTAACCCCTTGATGCATAGTTTATCAAGGGTGTATCTAAAGGGTGTCTAAAGGCTATATATGTACGGATTCCTTCGTCTCCCTTTCACTCAGCGTCCAAGACTGTCCATCCCTCCCAAGATGTTTACTTTAATTTTGTGATATTCGTCGCGCGCTGCGGTATTGGAGACGCCGGACATATTGGGAGCGTGCGAGGACCAGTAAAGTAGTATATTTCCCCAGTCCGATGAAGGTACTGCCCCCTCCTCCCCTCACGCCCTTCCCCTCTTTGATGTAGTAAAGGGAAGGGCAGTGTGCGTGAAGGAGGGACCGAGGGAGGGGGATCATCACTAGACTCACAATTTCTCTTAACTTCCCCATAACTGCTCGGTGTCTTCGTCTACTCTTTACTCTCACTCGCCATTATCACTCATCATCCCAAAATTTCCATCTCTTGCCCTCTTCCCTCTTTCCCTCTTCCCCTTCTTCTACCCTGCCATCCTTTCCAATTCCTTCCTTCCTTCCTCCCTTCTTTCCTTCCTCCCGTCCATCTTCTCATATTTTTTTTACGAGATTCAGAAGTCGAAACACCAATTTATAAACATTAAAATACATCCACCACTCAACGGCATCTTAGAAATATCAGAAAATGTCGCTTGCACCACCACCACCACTACCACTTCCACCACTACCAACACCACCACGGCACCACCGCCTCCACTACCACCTCCACCACAGCCAACACCACCACCACCACCACCACCACCACCCCGTCGCTATCAGTAACCAGACCCAGGCAAGAGTGAGGGTAATTTGCCCCCTCGATGAGTGACGGTCGTTGGACATCTCCCATAATTTTCTACACGGGGAGAGAGGACCCACCACCACCACCATCACCACCACTCCCTTAACACTCCCCAGAGGCTCCTTGGCACTCCGAGGTGTCACTTGGTGCCACTCTGAAGCTACGTCTCCCAGATAGGGTCTCTCAGATACCTCAGTTGCGGCCGCCCTGCCTCTGCTGACGGAGGGAACGGCGGGAGGAATGCGTCGTAAGTTTTCAAATCGTTGGTGGACATTTCTCACTCAGTATCTTGAGGTTCAGGAGTTGCTTGGTTAAGGGGGTTGTGGAGGGGGTGATAGAAGGGGTGTTGATGGAGGAGGAAGGAGGAGATGAGGAAGAGGAGGAGGAAGGGAAGAGTAGTGTAGGAGGGTGATGTAAAACGATGAAAGGAGAGATTGAGGGAAGGGACGAGAGAGAGAGAGAGAGAGAGAGAGAGAGAGAGAGAGAGAGAGAGAGAGAGAGAGAGAGAGAGAGAGAGAGAGAGAGAGAGAGAGAGAGAGAGAGAGAGAGAGAGAGAGAGAGAGAGAGAGAGAGAGAGAGATAATGTTTATGTTTGTTAGGGGTATATGTAAAGTGAGGAAAACACGAGCTAATGAGATGTATAATCATCATTAATGTTGCATAAGCATCATTAAAGGGGGCGGGAGTCATAGTGGCAGTGGTGGTAGTAGTAGTAGTAGTAGTAGTAGTAGTAGTAGTATAGTAGTAGTAGTGGTGGTGGTGGTGGTATTGGTGGTGGTGGTGGTGGTGGTGATAGTAGTAGAAGTAGTAGTAGTAGTAGTAGTAGTAGTGGTGGTAGTAGTAGTAGTAGTAGTAGTAGTGGTAGTGGTAGTGGTGGTGGTGGTGGTGGTGGTGGTGGTGGTGGTAGTAGTAGTAGTAGTAGTGGTAGTGGTAGTGGTGGTGGTGGTGGTGGTGGTGGCACTTATTATCCAGAATTATAATTATTTTATGTTATCATTATTATTAGTAGTAGTTGGAGTAGGAGTAATATTATATAGTAGGTTATAATCAGAAGAGCAGCCTTTATTTTCTCTTCTATAGGAGTATTCATTATTGTCTATGTTATCTTTATTATTATTATCATTAGTAGTAAGACTAGTAGTAATAATATATAGTAGGTAATATCCAGAAAAGCTCCCTTTATATTCTCTTCTGCAGGACTATTTCGGAGGACACTGCCAGTCTACAATGGCTTCTAACATTTGCTTTGATCAGTGCCATATAATTCTTCATGGATTTGGTCCCACAGGATAAAGTGAGCCTCACATATATATTTTTCCCCCGTTCCTGCACCGCGTCTGCTGCTGCTCGTCCTCTGCCTACTTACATCACTTTGACGGGGGAGATTTTATAGCTTTTAGTCCATTCACCTACCATAAATCCTGCCAACCTGTCATCCCTATACCAACATACCTGTTTTCCTGGCCTTCTATATTTCATTTCACTCTCCTTCATATCTTCCATTATTATATATTCCTTCCTCCATTTTCCTTCCTTATTCTCTCCTACCCATTATTCCTTCTCCATTTCTCTTTGTTTGCCATCATTCTAGTCATTTATCTAGTTTATATATAGTTCTTTCTCTGTTCTTTGCGTGACTTGCGTGGTAAAATCTAGCTTATCTGGTTTTGTTGTATATAAAGTTACGTTCTCAGTTGTCGCTTCTAGTCATGTCATGTCTCTAAGAACGTTGTGCGATTTTACCTCGTTGAAAATTATAGCCTAGTTTATTTTTTATGAGCGTGTTGAATACTTTAATGTGACAGTAACGAGGCGGCTGTTGGCCCTCTGGCGGCGAGGAGGCGAAGGACTGCACAGAGACAAAGGTTAGAGGAAAGAGAGACTCATGATAAAGCTAATACATAAAATATCGTTGAGATACAAAATAGCAAAACAAAACATGTGCGAGATAACAATACAAAATGACAAACATGAAAGAAATAGACGAAAATATAATGCAAACATAGCGAAGGTAAAAAAAACCAGAAGAGGATGCACGAAATAAGAGAAAGCGAAGAATAAGGAGGAGGAATAAAGGTCTAGAGTAATTAAATTAATTATATTGGCGTGCACAAAAAGCTAAAAAAATGTAAGAATTGGAATTGAAGTATCAAAAATGAATATCTGTGATTAGGAAAAAAAAAAGGCGGAGATTATGTTAAAATACAGAATCATTAATGGTCTCAAGTAATTAACGAATGAAGTAGGCGTACGCAAAAGGGTTAAAAAAAGTAAGAATTTGAATTTTGGTGTAGAAAATGTACATCTGTGATAAGGAAAAAAATATAATTAAAGACACGCACACAAAAGGGTAAAAAAAAGTATGAATTGGAATGTCAGTGTTAAAAATGTACATCTGTAATTAGGAAAAAAAGGATAAAACAGGAGAACCCAAGTAATTAATGAATGAAGTGGGCGTATACTAAAGGGTAAAACAGGAGGACTCTAGTAATTAATGAATGAAGTGGGCGTACACTAAAGGGTAAACAAAGTAAGAATTGGAATGTCAGTCTAAAAAATGTACATCTGTAATTAGGAAAAAAGGAGATAAAAGCGAAGGCCGCCCGAGAGCCAGACTTATCTCGTGGAAATTGGGAGATCTGACTAAGCGATAATTTGATCGATATTAATCTAATGTCACGCGCCGCCCCCGTGAGCCGATAATGAAACTAATTACCAGGACATAATTTTACAGCAATCCTCGACGCCGTCCAAGTCACAAAGAAAAACTGCCTTGCCATGCTGGTGATTACCCTTACTACGTTATTGAAAACTAATTAACTTTCTCAACGTCTCCAATATAATTATCACTGTCCGCTTAATTGCTTGTCACTCGCCGCTCTGAAATAAGACGTGAAAAGGAAAAATTTAGGTATACATGAAATTATAAAAATGAAAGTATGAATATGTATACGATTATAATGTACTCAAGGCTATATAATGATGCTGATGATGGCGATGATGGCTTAACAATTATATTAATAACAGACCTGATGTTAGTGGATAAAAATTACGGTACAGCATATTAATTCCCCGCGGCCATAACAATAACGACATTATACAGTTTATGTAGTATAGATATTACGACGAGTTAAGTAAAAAGTTTGAATTCTGACAACACAATATTAATACACAGGAATTAATCAGTGGTTCAATATACACCTTATTATATACCGTGACACGCACTCACTTTTTTTTCAATGCAGTTTACCTTATCACAAAAACACGCACCTTCCCACACCTCCCACCTTACCACGCCTTCCTTGCTGTCACCCTAGCCTCCTTACACGCCCTCACATTTTCCCCAATATCCTAGCACTCACTAACACCCTTTTTCCACGCCTTCCACGCCCCTACCACGCCTTTACCCTTCCCCCAGATATCCTAACACTCTCTAACACCCTTCTCCACGCCTTCCACGCCTCCTAAGACGATTTTACCCTTTCCCCAGATATCCTAAG
>JACEEZ010007757.1:140000-155000 GCA_016584305.1 Chionoecetes opilio
ATGGGGAGGGGGAAAGGGGTATAGCATAATGTAAGGGGCAGATTTAGGAGTGAGTGAGTCTGTAGGAAGGAAGGGACAGGGTGGTTGTTGAATGCTTTAGAATGGTGGAAATAGAGATGTTTTAGACTCGAGGTAAGTAAGGAAGGTGGGAGGGAATGGATATACAGGAAAGTTGAGGAAGAAGGGATGGTGAGAGGATGGGTATGGAGAGGCGTAGGATAGAAGGGGAATGGAAGGAAAGGAGGGGAATGGAGGGGAAGGAGGTAGAAAAAGGAAGTGGAGGACGTAGAGATGGAAAAAGAAGTGGTCGTTCTTTAACCTTTCATACTTTGTTGGGGACGTCATCAGCGTGTTATCAAAGAAAATATTAAAGTATGAGGATTTTTATGCATTATATGTAGCATGTTTTCTTTTATTTATGTGTGGTAGTACATGTGGTAGCTTCTGTCTGGTCGTATTTATTATCATCATTATTATTATTATTATTATTATTATTATTATTATTGTTAGTATTATTTTTATTATCAAATTCATTGTTCTCATTATTATCATTATTATTATTACACCTGCTGCTATTCCCGCGTCTCCTTTTCGCCTAATTTTACATTTTACACGTTTCGTCACCTTTACACATGCACACATACTCTTTGATTCTGCACACACACACACACACACACACACACACACACACACACACACACACACACACACACACACACACACACACACACACACACACACACACACACACACACACACACACACACACACACACACACACACACACACACACACACACACACACACACACACACACACACACACACACACACACACACACACGCACACACACACACAATACAAGGCCACCGTTCAAGAGAGGACAAAATATTCTCATCTGTCTGCTAATTAAAGCCCGTTGGGTGATTCCTGTTTCACAACTTGCCTCTTAGGGTCGACTTTACCTTGTCTGTTATCTGTTGCCTGTTGCCTGTTGCCTGTTTATTTAATGCTCGATGTTCCCTTCTTCTGTTTCTCTTTCTCTTTATTGCATCGCCTTATGAGCTTCTTGTGTCCCTGGTACTAAGTTTACTCCGGTGTTAGTTTTGCGTATCAATTTGTTTCGCTTTCTTGGTGTGTTTCTGTGTTGTCATACGTGCTCCTTTTCCCTTTTATCTTCGTCGTATTGTAATGTTGTACAGCGTTCAGTTTACATCGGTGATTAATCGTCTAGTCATTTCACTATAACGTTTACATTGCTTCGTCCTGCTTGAGGGAGTGTTGTTCATGCTCAGCGTATTACAATCTGTTACAGTAATGATTTATACGCTCACTTGTTTCTTGTCTTCCTCCCTTGAAGCATTTGGCAAGATGAATACTCGGCTTTATACCTCTTAAGTGTACGTATTTTTTCTATTTACAAGTTTCGTCACCTTTACACATACACACATACACTCTGACCCTGCACACACACACACACACACACACACACACACACACACACACACACACACACACACACACACACACACACACACACACACACACACACACACACACACACACACACACACACACACACACACCTATGTATGTGTGTGTCCTATTTACATCGTTGCCATATTTGTACACCTCTCCCCCTTCACCTATAGACGTGCTCCTACCTCTCCTCACACTTTCCTCCCTGTCCTCACACCCTCTTTCACCTGCCACTTGAGCTCACCTGCACTTCACTGGCCTTCCCTCACCTGCCTCGCCACTTTCCTCCACCTGCCTCACCACTTTCCTCCACCTACAATAGTTATTCTCTCATCCCCTCCACCACCTATCATCCTCCCTCCCTCCATCATACAAGTGACCCTACTACATCGGATCCCAAAATCACCAGCTTCTCCCTTACGCCCCTCGCTACTCTCTGCACTAATTCCTGATCTCTCATGTGCGAGAAAGGCATCAGGGTGGGAGTCGAGGATAATCCCAGATCTCTTCGGGAGGGGAAAGTTTTGAATGGATATCACGAGTGTTTGGCTTGTAAGTGGCAGTGACAATTTAGGGTCCCTGTTCTGGTGTTTCCTTTTGTTATCTATGCAGCTTGATGTGTGCTGTTATCTATGCAGCTTGATGTCTGTTGTTATCTATACAGCTTGATGTGTGTTGTTATCTATGCAGTTTGATGTGTGTTGTTATCTATGCAGCTTGATGTGTGTTGTTATCTATACAGCTTGATGTGTGTTGTTATCTATGCAGCTTGATGTGTGCTGTTATCTATACAGCTTGATGTGTGTTGCTATCTATACAGCTTGATGTGTGTTGTTATCTATACAGCTTGATGTGTGTTGTTATCTATACAGCTTGATGTGTGTTGTTATCTATACAGCTTGATGTGTGTTGTTATCTATGCAGCTTGATGTGTGTTGTTATCTATACAGCTTGATGTGTGTTGTTATCTATACAGCTTGATGTGTGTTGTTATCTATGCAGCTTGATGTGTGTTGTTATCTATACAGCTTGATGTGTGTTGTTATCTATACAGCTTGATGTGTGCTGTTATCTATACAGCTTGATGTGTGTTGTTATCTATGCAGCTTGATGTGTGTTGTTATCTATACAGCTTGATGTGTGTTGTATTATACAGCTTGATGTGTGTCGTTATTATACAGCTTGATGTGTGTTGTTATCTATGCAGCTTGATGTATGTTGTTATCTATGCAGCTTGATGTATGTTGTTATCTATGCAACTTGATGTGTGTTGTTATATATACAGCTTGATGTGTGTCGTTATCTATACAGCTTGATGTGTGTTGTTATCTATGCAGCTTGATGTATGTTGTTATCTATACAGCTTGATGTGTGTTGTTATCTATGCAGCTTGATGTATGTTGTTATCTATGCAACTTGATGTGTGTTGTTATATATACAGCTTGATGTGTGTTGTTATCTATGCAGCTTGATGTGTGTTGTTATCTATACAGCTTGATGTGTGTTGTTATATATACAGCTTGATGTGTGTTGTTATCTATACAGCTTGATGTGTGAGATATATTACTGTTTTTATTTGTTACGGTATTACTACAATGTATCTTAATAGTAATATTGATGTAATTTCTGATGTGAAATATTACATTAACATTATATATTACAGGAACTACCACATGTAGATCTCACGGGCTCTTGTAGTTTCCTTATTTTCTTTGTTCTTAAATGCCGTTTTTTTTCTATTTCATGGTTGTTGTTTTTTGTCAAGGTTCAAGAGGAATATTTCTTAATGGTAAACTAAAGTGTGATTTCTTATTTTGTTTTCTTCTGGTTCTCTGATCACTCAAGTACACGTATATATACACGTACAAGTACACGTATATATACACGTACAAGTACACGTATATATACACGTACAAGTACACGTATATATACACGTACAAGTACACGTATATATACACGTACAAGTACACGTATATATACACGTACAAGTACACGTATATATACACGTACAAGTACACGTATATATACACGTACAAGTACACGTATATATACACGTACAAGTACACGTAATATACACGTACAAGTACACGTATATATACACGTACAAGTACACGTATATATACACGTACAAGTACACGTATATACACTGTACTATAACAGTACAAGTACACGTATATATACACGTACAAGTACACGTATATATACACGTACAAGTACACGTATATATACACGTACAAGTATATATTTTTAGGCTGTTTCCATGATTTCAAGGGAATATAAGGGCGTCACTTTATTGCAGTATATTAGGTAAGGTTTCATTGTATACTGTGTTTAAAGTGTGTGAAGTCCACCCCAGCGAGGTGGTGTGATGCATGCGTCGGGAAATGAGCCAAAAAGTGGATGAAAGACGCGCGCGTCTGTTCTATTTTACCTGCGTGTTCTTGTCACCTGGGAAAGCGTGTTACCTTGTCCTGCCGTGGTATTAGAAACTCTTTTTTAGTCTTTACCCTGCAACATGCTTTTAGAAGGAGGGGTAAAAAAGCGATCACACACACACACACACACACACACACACACACACACACACACACACACACACACACACACACACACACACACACACACACACACACACACACACACACACACACACACACACACACACACACACACACACACACACACACACACACACACACACACACACACACACACACACACACATACACACACAGGGAGGCTAAGAGTAAGTAATTATTCAACCTCATGGATAAAATAACCTTTACTCCCGGAATCCTGCATTAAATGGAGGCAAAACACTTTGCACGAATTTCGTTCCATAACTTTCTTACTTTCCGATCCTGAAGTGAAAATTATGAGTACACAAATTGTTACGCAGTTTTCCGTGGTTGTGATGTACTTCGAATCCATCTCTACTCACCTTTTACTCACATCACTAAATTTACTCACCGATTAACACCTGAATGCCTCACGTTTCGGTCCTGAACTGAAAATTATGAGTACAACATTTTTTTTAAATCGTCCTGATACGCAGTTTTCCGCGGTCGTGATGTCAGGTTGGCCGTTCCCCCACACCCTTGAGAGGAGCCCGACGCCCCTGCCTCGTCGTTGCGTCCCTCGGGTTCCTGGTCGTCCCTCGGGTGCTGGAGGACAGGTGGAGCAGGCGTGTTGGTCGTTCCTGAGGTCGTGTCGTTGTTTCTCAGTCTTTCAGGGTAAGGGTAAAAAACACGTCGATTTGGTTGCCACTGAAAGAACGTTGATGTTTAACCTGACTAACAAGGTTCCTGGTCGGCCATCAGGTGTTCTGTGTTTACCTGGCTTACCTGGGCTTTTATTTCTCTTCTTACTGTTACTGTTTCTTCCATTTTACTTCATTTCAATTCATATTCAGTTTTCATTCGTTAATTTTTGTTTCATCATTCTGTATTAACCTTGTTTACCTGGTCCTCATTTTATATTTTCTTTGATACAGTTTCATTTCATCTGCATTTTCATATTCAATTTCCATTCGTTATTTTATGTTTTATCATTCTGTATTTACATTATTACCTCCGCCAACGAAGTTGGAGGGGTTATGTTTTCACCCCGATCTGTCTGTCTGTCTGTCTGTCTGTCTGTTTGTTTGTTAGTGTACAGGATTTCTCGAAAAGTTACGAATAGATTTGGACCAATCTCGGTATACCAAGTCTATTTGGTATAAAGAAGAGATTTAATTTTGGATGAAATCTATTGACAACTGTTGCCATGGCCATGATGAAATATTCGGCCAGAGGTATGCGCTCCTACTGAGTGCATATATATATATATATATATATATATATATATATATATATATATATATATATATATATATATATATATATATATATATATATATATATATATATTATATATAATATATATATATTATATATATATAATAGTATATTGTTATGATGAAATATTCGGGCGGAGGTATGCGCTCTACTGAGTGCCCCCCCCCTAGTTTATTCTGTATTTACCTTGCTTACCTCTACTTTATTTATCTCTTTTCTCTGTTACTGTTTCTTTCATTTCACTTCATTACATTTTCATATTCAATTTACTTCGTTAGTTTCTGTTTTATCATGTAGTTATGTGCAGTTGTCTGGTTTTGGAAAGTTATACATATATTATATATTTTCTTGAAAGTGTATAGAGCGTCCTTCATCCCTGTATTCACCCTGTACTTGCTGTCTCCCGTTCCATCCCGACCCTCTTCTCCTCACCCTCTCCCCTCTCTCCCTTTGTCCCTCTCTCCTCTCTCTCCCCTCTCCCCATCTCTCCCTCTCCCCTCCTTCCCTACTTATCTCCCTCCCTATGGCACTCTCTCCCCTCCCTCTCTCCCTCTGTTCCCTCTCCCCTCCATATGCCACTCCTCGCCCGACAACATCAATCCATCAGCCACCAAGAGCACCTCCCACTCCACCAACCCTCCACCTTCCCCCCACCCCATCTACCCTCCACCTCTCCCACCCCATCCATCACCCACCTCCTCTTACCCCTCCTACCCTCCACCTCCTCCCAGGCACTCACGCGGACAGGTGCCAGGGAGGGGTGAGTGCCCATGGAGGTGTGAGGGCCAGGTGTGTCTGTGGTGGGGGTGTGATGCGGTGCCGGCCACTTACCTGACCCATAGGACGTGCAGGGAAGTCCGGTAGAAGGCACTGAAGAGGCGGTGAAGGGAATGTGAGATGCGTAGATAATATGGTAGCAGATTAACCCTTTGAGGCCCAAAACGGAATTTCCTTTGTAATTTGGCGACCATTAGACGATTTTAATTAATATAAGAAATATTTCATAGATATGACCATTATATATGATTTTATATCCTTGTCCACTAGGTAATTTGGTATACATTATGGTACTTTTCGTAATTTTATGGCTAACATCAGATGATTGTATATAGCAAAGGAAAGATCTGGGCTTGAAGGAGTTAACAGAATGATAATGAGAAAACATTTTTTATTGATTATCTTTACTTGGAAAGAAAGCATTATGTACCAAAATAATTAAGATAGTTCTTTTGAATCACGCAAATACGTATACGGCAATAAATAGATAAATAAATAGATAAATATACGTATACGGCAATAAATAGATAAATAAATAGATGAATATAATAGAATAATAGTATACAGATAAATAGTATACGGAATAAATAGATGAATAAATAGATAAATATACGTATACGGAAATAAATATATAAATAAATAGATAAATAAATAGATAAATATACGTATACGGCAATAAATAGATAAATAAATAGATAAATAAATAGATAAATATACGTATACGGCAATAAATAGATAAATAAATAGATAAATATACGTATACGGCAATAAATATATAAATAAATAGATAAATATACGTATACGGCAATAAATAGATAAATAAATAGATAAACATACGTATACGGCAATAAATAGATAAATAAATAGATAAACATACGTATACGGCAATAAATAGATAAATAAATAGATAAATAAATAGATAAACATACGTATACGGCAATAAATAGATAAATAAATAGATAAATATACGTATACGGCAATAAATAGATAAATAAATAGATAAATATACGTATACGGCAATAAATAGATAAATAAATAGATAAATATACGTACACGGCAATAAATAGATAAATAAATAGATAAATATACGTATACGGAAATAAATAGATAAGTAAATAAGTATTATCTACATACGAATATCAGTCAAAAGCCTCCATTTACTTGGGTCAACATTGTGTTTTATGGTATAACATGAATCTCCTGGTTTTCGAGGCGAGCGGCAGACCACCTCCTTCCTGGCGGTAACCTCTGAGAGCATTAAACATTTACCCAACATACTTACTCGTCCATTAGTAGGGAGTGAGCCGGCAAAAAGGTCAACCATCTTAGCGCACCGCCTTCACTCCTTGGGCACCGTCTACAGAAGGCGCAAGATATTCCAGTGACGGGATCAAGCTAACTAATGCTCTCCCCTCTCCTTTTGTGGACAATAATGCACTTTAGCAAACAGCGTGTTTTTAAAAGCCTGCGCTGTTAGATGCCCAAAGGAGCTTATTCACAGCGCTGTTACTGGCTTCCTGTTTGCGTCCGTCTGGCCATTTCTTGCAGGGTTAAAGTGACGCAGAAAAGATACCGGCTTCCATTTTGATAAGAATTCATTGTATTGATCTCTTGTCTAATTGAAACATAGGTAGTTTTAATAATTTCTTTGCCATCCATCCATCCATCCATCCATCCAGCCATCTATCTATCCATCTATCTATCTCTATATATATGTATCTATTCATCCATCCATCCATCCATCCACCTTTAAGTGTCTGCCATCGCTTTCCATCCTCATCCAATCAATCATTTCATCTCATGCCACTTACTATTCACACCTCACTCCACTTATGACTGGCGGTTCACATCAACATCATCAACACACACACACACACACACACACACACACACACACACACACACACACACACACACACACACACACACACACACACACACACACACACACACACACACACACACACACACACACACACACACACACACACACACACACACACACACACACACACACACACACACACACACACACACACATTAGAGACTTCCCACACCTGAACCTCAATACAACTCTTCCTCTTTCTCCTCCTCCTTCACTCCTGTTTCATCTCGGCTCTAATTAACAACACACCTCAACAGCCGTCGTTTTGAAAGAAGAAAAAACATAGATTCATGACCTAGAAAGAGAGAGAGAGAGAGAGAGAGAGAGAGAGAGAGAGAGAGAGAGAGAGAGAGAGAGAGAGAGAGAGAGAGAGAGAGAGAGAGAGAGAGAGAGAGAGAGAGAGAGAGAGAGGAGAGAGAGAGAGAGAGAGAGAGAGAGAGAGAGAGAGAGAGAGAGAGAGAGAGAGAGAGAGAGAGAAGTAGAGGGAGAGGGGATAGGAAGGAGGAGGCAGGGGAAGAGAGAGGGGTAGAGGAGAGGAGAGGAGAGGAGAGGAGATAGGAAGAGGAGACAGGGGAGAGAAGGGACGAAGAGCTCTGAGCTGAGTCCCATTTCCTGAGCCCAACCTCCTGTTTGCTCCTCAATTATAGTCGGTGGACACAGCCAACAGGAACGCCAGCAAGATTTTCTACTCGTCCACGGATCCTGAAATTCGCGTAGAGTGTGAAATGGATGACCGTTCTAAGGCAAAGGGGGTGGTAGCAAAGGGGAGAAGGGTATAAATAGGGGTTAGGGTATATAATAAAAGGGGTATGTGGGTCTGGAGGTCGATATATCCACGAAAGAGGAAATATTTGAGACAGTGGGAAGGGTATGGGAGGTGGATAAAGGGAAAAAGGGTTAAATACATGTCGGAAAAGGGTAGTTTTGGTAGCAGGAAAGGGGAAAAGTGTCATGTGTATCGTGTGAGGGGAAGCAGGAAGCAGGGAGTAGGAGGAGGGGGAGGAGTGGGAAACGCAGAGAATACACAATGAAACGAACCCGCAAGGAAACAAGGGTCAAATACAACATATAAATACAGTAAAACAACACTACTCGCTAAAAATATAACGCAGTAAGTGGTGATGAATATATGATGTGTTTTTGTATTAAATGGTGTGAATAAAACAGTTCTGGTGGTTAGTATTTCTTATTAGTTGTTTGTTTTTTATGTTTTTTTCGTACATTCCGGTAGATAGATTCCTGGATGTTATTATTTCTCTCTCTCTCTCTCTCTCTCTCTCATCTCTCTCTCTCTCTCTCTCTCTCTCTCTCTCTCTCTCTCTCTCTCTCTCTCTCTCTCTCTCTCTCTCTCTCTCTCTCTCTCTCTCTCTCTCTCTCTCTCTCTCTCTCGTTCTTCATGCTTCCTCCATGCTTTAGTTCCCGCTTTTAGGCGAAGTAATTAGCAAACGCGTGTGTCAAAAAGATAAGGACACGCGGAACTGCTGCAGAAAACGCTCGATTTTGAGTTCGACTGAATTTATTTTACTCCAGTCCTTGCGCGCGTGTGTGTGTTGTATGTGTGTACGAGTTATTACGTGTTAGTTTTACGCGGGGACTCCTGCCTGCGTGATGGCCCTCTGGAAAAAAAGGCTACAGCAGGAATATTTAGGAGAGGATAAACGCAACGTAACATGTACTGTACTTGTTCTCAACTCGTTCTGCACAGGTGAGTCAAGGGAAGGAGGAAAGGGTGTGTTTAACCCCTTGAGACCCAGAACGTATTAGACAATTTTTAGTGACTATAAGCAATATTTTATACCTATGACCTGTTTAGTATCCTCGTCTACTAACAAATTTGGTATATTAAGTGACTTTTCGTTATTTTATGGCTAACAACGGACGATTTTTTATAGCGAAGGAAAGATCTGGGTGTGAAGGAGTTAAGTTTGTGTAAATATCAACCTTATAATTTTTTTCACAGTATTTCTAGATGTATTAAGAAAAAATGTAATGTTTTTTTTTTTACTTAGATGATAAAAAAGTCACTGAAAAAAATCATGCACAAATCAGATCATATTCCATCCTCTATCTGATGCAAAATGTTTAGGTATGTGTAAATATCAACCTTATAATTTTTTTCACAGACTGTCTAGATGTACTAAGAAGAATATGAACGTTTTTTTCCAGATTAGAGGATAAAAAAAAGTCACTGATAAAAGGCATGCACAAATCAGGTCATATTCCATCCTCTATCTGATGCAAAAAAAAGAAAAAAAAAAGAATGCACAGAAAGATTTCGCCGTAGATGAAAGACAATATGACAGCTCGAGGCCCCTGACATACTTTTTATTTGTAAAAATGAAAAATTCCCCCCCTCTTGGAAATGCATAAAATTCCCCTCGCTCGGTCATGCGCCGCGATCCGCTCGGGAGTTACGTACAACACGGGGGAAATATGTCCGACTTTTAGGAGACACTGACACCAAAATGTCCCTTTAAATATAACTACTGCTACCACTACTACTTCTACTAACACTACTATTACTATTATAATTACTGCTACTATACTTCTACTGCTAATATTACTACTACTACTACTACTACTACTACTACTACTACTACTACTACTACTACTACTACTACTACTACTACTACTACTACTACTACTCCTCCTCCTCCTCCTAGTAGATTGCCTCCTGTATGACGAGATAAAGTCAGTTGTGAACAATAATAACGATACAATTATTTGTGGAGATTTTAACCTACCTCGTATAAACTGGAATAATAATTCTGCTGATAGAGAAGGTATGCGATTGCTTGATATGGTGAACGAAGTATATTTAAATCAGGTGGTCCGTGAGCCTACAAGGGATAATAGTACCTAGATTTAGTTTTCCATCCCGACATTGATCTGATTGATTACTGCGATATAGGTAAACATTTGGCAACAGTGATCACGGGCTAATCAGATGCGGCATAAATTGCAATGTTAGAATCACAGAAATCGGTTATTAGTCCCAAATTATAAACAGCAATTCACGAAAATCAGAAAGGGTACTAAGCGAAGTTAAATGGATTAAACCTACTAAATGGTAATAACCCCGAAAACATGTGTAATGTATTCACTAATAAACTCCAATCGGTGGTGGAAAACATGTTCCCATGGTAAAAAAACGTTTGAATAACATAAACCAGACCCAGTTGGATGAATAATGAATCCAACAAATCATTGGCAGAAAGCGCCGAGCGTTATAAAGTTTACAAACGATCAAATGCAGACTGCGATTCTAGAAAATACAATGAATTTCAAACGTCGCTGCAAAGGACTAATTAAGTCTAAAAAGCGCGAGTATGAAGAAAAAATTTGAAAAGGAATCCAAATCAAACCCAAAAAGGTTCTTTCAATACGTTCGAAGTAAGAAAAACGTCAAACAAGTATTGGCCACTGAAAGATAATAATAATATTTTGGGTAAATGAAAATAAGAGTATGGCGTTCGTACTCAATGAATATTTTAAATGCGGTATTTATTAAAGAAGACGAAACTCCATTACCAGAACCAGTAAACATGTATGCAGGACTCGAAAGGGATAGACTGGTAATAGGAGAGATAACAGTAGACGAAATATCAAAGTATTTGCTGAAACTTGACCCAGCAAAATCCGTGGGGGTGGACGAAATCTCGCCGCGACTACTTCGCGAATGTCACAGTCAATTTTCGCTCCATTAAAGTTTATTTTCAATAAAATCGCTATGTGAAAAAAAATGTTCCTAGTATGTGGAAATTAGCTAATGTTACACCGATATTCAAGAAAGGGAGTAAGAGCCTCGCAAGTAATTATCGCCCAATTAGCTAACGTCCGTGATTGTTAAACTATTTGAGAAATATTGGGGGATAAAATAGTGTCTTTCTGATGAAATAACTCAATACTAAACTCCCAGCATGGATTTGGGAAATAAGAGATCCTGCTTAACAAACCTACTCGATTTTTTATTTTTCATTTATTCAAACTGGGACGCTAAAATTCCCTCCCGGATGTAATATACCTTGATTTTTAGAAAGCCTTCGATACAGTCCACATAAGCGACTGTTGACCAAACTCAGGGCACATGGCATAGGAGAGCAATTATGTTCATGGATTTGGGGATTGGCTTTCAAATCGTAAACAACGGGTAGTAATAAATGGTGAGGCATCGATTGGTTAGATGTCACTAGTGGGGGGCCTCAGGGCTCGGGCTTGGGTCCCACTCTTTTCGTATATATCAACGATCTGGACTGCGGACTTGTATCTAAATATCAAAATTTTCAGATGACACCAAATTAGGCGTAAAGCATATACTAGAGAAAACTGCGAACTCATACAAGTGATCTCGACAAACTATCAGATGGAGTGATAAATGGCTATTAAATTCAAATTTCCCATAAATGTAAAGTAAAGCATATAGGCAACGATAACCTCAAATATAACTATCAAATGCAAAAAATCGGGTTTAACTGAAGTACAGCAGGAAAAGGATCTAGGTGTCATCATCAGTAATGATCTGAAACCATTCGCATTGCCTAGCTGCCAGTAAAAAGGCAAATTATGTTGGGCTTTATTAAACGTAACTTTGAACATAAAACTCGAAAGTAATGACAAAAATATACAACGTCCTTGGTTAGGCCGCACTTGGAATATGCCGTTCAATTCTGGTCGCCCCGTTTTCGTAAAAGATCAAGCCAAATTAGAATCCAGTCAAAAAAGAGCAACCAAACAAATTCCATCTCTGCGAAATTCATCTTATGAAGAAGGACTGCGGAAACTTAATATGTTTTCCTTAAAGGATCGTAGAATCCCTGGGACTTGATAGAAACCTTTAAGATCCTAAAGGTTTTGATGTCATTAATCAAGAGGACCTATTCGAGCTTCAACTCAGTGACAACAAGAAATAATGGTTTAAAACTAAACGGTCAACGTTGCATCACCGATCTCCGTAAAAATTATTTTAATGTTAGAGTCGTGATCGATGGAACAAGTTACCAGCAATTTTTGTCGGAGCCAAACAATAACTAACATTTAAAAACAGACTTGACGCGCACTGTAAAGTAAATGGGTATTGATAGTGCGAATTCGTATCTAGTCCCCCGTATCGATTAGTTGTAGTGGTAGTGGTAGTTGTAGTTAGTATTTTTCATTAATCCTATCAGTCTGCACTATGAAACTTCCATGTTCCTATCCCTTTAGGGACATGGTTATCATTTTCCAATTGTTTTTCTTACAAGTAGTTGATAGTTAGTAGTATGTAGTTCAGCAGATACCCTCGCTATGGACCCAAAAGGTCTCCTGGTGGTCTGTTACTCCTATGTAATCCTATGTAATCCTCCTCCTCCTCCTCCTCCTCCTCCTCCTCCCCCTCCTCCTCCTCCTCCCTCCTCCTCCTCCTCCTCCTCCTCCTCCTCCTCCTCCTCTCCTCCTCCTCCTCCTCTCCTCCTCCTACTACTACTACTACTACTACTACTACTAACTACTAACTACTACTACTACTACTACTACTACTACTACTACTACTACTACTACTATTTCTACTACTACTACTACTACTACTACTACTACTACTATTACTACTAATACTATTTCTACTACTAATACTACTGTAACTTTAGATATATACTGCTACTACTACTGCTGCTGCCGATATTACTACAACTACTACTAACACTACTATTATTTTTACTATTATTACCACTGCTTCTACTACTACTACTACTACTACTACTACTACTACTACTACTATGCTACTACTAGTACTACTTCTACTTCTACTAACACTACTTTTACTATTATTACTACAGCTACTACTATTTATACTACTACTACTACTACTACTACTACTACTACTACTACTACTACTACTACTACTACTACTACTACTACTACTACTACTACTACACCTACCACTTCTACCACTACTGCTACTACTTCTACTACTATGACAACTATAACTGCTGCTTCATGTGATATAATATTAAAGAGAATATTTATACATTGACGCCTTGTTCAGTTTTCCATGTACATGCATAAATATTTCTCACCTGACCTGACCTACACTACATCATTAATACTCCAACATACAAAAATAAATATATACTTCCATCACCTCATCAAAATTCACACGGGTCAAAAAGAATCGAGTGTTAACATCTCTTCGTATTTTTTTTCCAACGCAAAGTATTTATGCTGATTTTTTTTCGATAGATGTTTTTACTTCCTTTGTTGTGTGTGTGTGTGTGTGTGTGTGGTGTGTGTGTGTGTGTGTGTGCGTGTGTGTGTGTGTGTGTGTGTGTGTGTCGTCTAGGCCTGTGCTGAGACCTACGTTTTTATTACACACACACACACACACACACACACACACACACACACACACACACACACACACACACACACACACCACACACACACACACACACACACACACACACACACACACACACACACACACACACACACACACACACACATCTCTACTTGTTTTGGCCCCTTTTCCAAATCAATTTATCCCATATTATCAAAAACACGATGATAACTTTGGAGGGTGCCGCGTCTTGAGGTGTGTGTGTGTGTGTGTGTGTGTGTGTGTGTGTGTGTGTGTGTGTGTGTGTGTGTGTATGTGTGTGTGTGTGTGTGTGTGTGTGTGTGTGTGTGTGTGTGTGTGTGGCGAGAGTTGACATCAAACGATCACTGTCGCTCTTCTGTTATTGTAGACTTTTACTGAGGAGGAGGAGGAGGAGGAGGAGGAGGAGGAAGAGGAGGAGGAGGAGGAGGAGGAGGAGGAGGAGGAGGAGGAGGAGTGGCACTGTGATGACAACGCCTCGGTGTGTTTTAAGCCTGACAGATTGATAAAAAGAAGACAATTTCATCCTTTTCTTTATTCGAATTCAATCTCTTTCATATTGTCGTAAACTTCCTCCCTCTGATATTAGATGACTGAAGGCCTGAACTCATATCCGATTCTTTTATAACCTCCCACAACACGTTTATTCTGAATAGAAAGATCATGCATACTTG
>JACEEZ010007757.1:160000-187500 GCA_016584305.1 Chionoecetes opilio
AATTAAACACACACACACACACACACACACACGCAAACACACACACACACACACACACACACACACACACACGTACACACACACACACACACACACACACACACACACAAAGACGTGAGGCGAGTCGTGGCGGCCTGCAATAAAGCAGAAACTGTATTTATCGTCGAGGAGGGAAGTTGCTGAATTAATAAATGGTGGAAGAAGTTACGGCCGCCCATTTAATTGCTCTCGGATTATTAATTATCAGAGGCTCGAATTATTCACGCCACCGAGAGGAGTTATCTAAAAAAGTGACTCGAGCCTGAAGAACGCACTGCTAATTAAGAGGATGAATGTGATGGAGAGAAGCAGGAGGAGGGGGAAGAAGAGAGAGAGAGAGAGAGAGAGAGGAGAAGAGAGGAGAGAGAGAGAGAGAGAGAGAGAGAGAGAGAGAGAGAGGAGAGAGAGAGAGAGAGAGAGAGAGAAGGGGAGGAGAAAGAGTGGAGATGAGAGAGAGGAATGATGAGAGAGAGAGAGAGAGAGAGAGGAGAGAGAGAGAGATGAGAGAGAGAGAGAGAGAGAGAGAGAGAGAGAGAGAGAGAGAGAGAGAGAGAGAGAGAGAGAGAGAGAGAGAGAGAGGGGGAGAGGAGAGAGAGAGAGAGAGAGAGAGAGAGAGAGAGAGAGCAGTAATCACATCCCCAATAATACATTTCAAACATGTAAACTGATTTTCCTTCCTATTCTCACGTAATTCAGATCTCCATTTCTTCAGCTTTCAAATCGCATGTTTGGGTTAAAAAGTATAGTGGCCCGTTGTTTGTTACCATCCTTTTCTACCTCACCGTGGACTCGAACCCAGGTCATGCAGACTAAACCAAAGCAAGTATCCATTCATCACCTCGAGGAAACACCAATAAGCAAGATGGAGACATAGACAAGACAAGACATTGCAAGTTTATATCAAGACATTCAGAGCAGTATTTAGTTTCATGTGTTACCCTTGTCGCTTTAGCATTGTCAGGAAAAACGTATTACATTCTCCGAAGATAATTAACAACCGCTTCAGTTGAAAAGATCAGTAAATGGCAGTAAATGGTTGACGTAGTTGAAGCAGCAGCAGTGTTGGTGACTGTAATCATCGGCCATAAACTTTAATGGCACTGTTGTTTATCCCTCAGACTGTTAGAGGATAATTGTGATAAAGGATTTTAATCATCTGTTATCTCTCATTTTTCTGTGCGTGACTCTTCTCCTTGTTGCGAGCATTAATGAATTTGGGTACACAGCAGCAGGTCTTGTGTGTGTGTGTGTGTGTGTGTGTGTGTGTGTATTCATCTAGTTGTATTTTACAGGGCCTGAGCAACGCTCGTATGGCCCCGTCTCCATATCAACATTTTTATTTTATCATTCTTCCTTAGTGCTTAGTGTTGGCCAAAGCCACCACCCCGGGAGGGGGGTCACAAACCCCCGGCTGACACCCGGTACCCATTCACTGCTGGGTGGACAGGGGCTCGGGTTTTAAGAAGACCGCCCGTCTGTCTTCGCTCCGCCCGGGGATCGAACCCGGGACTTCTCGGTTGTGAGCCGAGCGTGCTAACCCTTACACTACGGAGTTCCCGTAAAAGGTTGTGTCAGAAGTGGGATTCGAACCCACGCCCGGAAGACCGGACTGCGACCTGAACGCAGCGCCTTGGACCGCTCGGCCATCCTGACTCCTATATGTGAGACACTGACTCCTAAAGGAGTGTAACACACTCCTATGTGTGTGTGTGTGTGTGTGTTTCCCCCCTACGAGCAATATTGTGTGTGTGTGTGTGTGCTTCCATATCTGTTTTTTTTGGTAATCCCCTTTTTTTTTTTACTACTACTACTACTACTACTACTACTACTACTACTACTACTACTACTACTACTACTACTACTACTGCTATATATTTTTGTGTGTGTGTGTGTGTGTGTATGTGATTGAGTGTATGTATGTGTGTGTGTGTGTTTCCCCCCTACGCGCAATATCCATCGAAGAAAAGAACCAATCGGAAAGTTTATTAGCGTCAAGAGATAGTCAGTTTCGAGGAGGTGTTCACAATCTCCATCCTTCCCGTCGCGCCTTCCGTCTTCTGATTGTGAGACTGCAGCGCCTTTTCTGACGGCTCGATCAAAAATTGTGAAGTGCAGTGACGCCGCGGCAACAAATGATCTTCCCGCGACAGCATTTTATTGAAGACGACATAGCGATGACTGGATGGAAAAGAGACTACGAGGGAGGGGAAAGGGGAATAAAGGGAGTAAAGAACCAGAAGAAGAAAGAAGATACGTAAGAGTAGACATAAATAACAGGAAAATGAAGAAGAGAATACTGAGAACCTTAACATCACCACGAGGAAGACGAAAGAGAGAAAACCAAAAAATCTCAACATTACCTCGAAGAAGATGAAGACGGAAAAGAAGATATGATAAAGAGGCAATATAGAACGAAGTGAGGAAAACAGAAACGTGGAATAAAACTATAATAGGACAATTTGGGAGTCTGGGAGTATCGCTTGACATGATCAATCACAAGGGGGGAAGGGGGGAGAGGTAAGGGTCGTCGCTACCTCTGACGACTCACGGGGCTCACTTACCACCAGGCCTTTCCCTCCCTCCCGCACCACCAGGAGACAACCTAAGGACGCCACGCAAAGGATACTGAGCACTTCTTAGGGTGTTCGCGTAGGCCACCTTCAGGAGACAGTGGAGGGAGTAATGTTATGGATTTAGTGGTGATTTTATGATGGTATAGTTGTTTGGTATTGTATTTGGGGTGTTTTGAAGGATGTGTCTATGGCTTGTATGGTGTATAAGGTGAGGAATGCGAGGGTGAATGTGAGTGTGAGTGAAGAGTGTGGGTGATGTGTGGTAGGTGTGTAAAGGGAAATATAAAGGAGATGGAGATGTTTGGGTGAACTAGATAAATAGATGGAAAGAGGATAGAGATTGGAAGGTGAGGCACGTAGGTGGGAGTGTCCGAGTGTCAGAATGAGGGAGGAGGCAGGTGCACAGGTCATGACAAGGTGATAATAATGCTCTGTCAGTGCATGGTGATGAAACAGGTGTCGCCACACATGCACAACACCTGTGACCACGACGTGCGCTAATGCATCACGCCATGTTTTTTGTGGAACTCGTATTACTAAAACATTTACAATAATATTTTTGTCATATTTCCCCAACCTCAAGTTTAATATTAATCACGAAATGATGAGATTTGTTTCGGAATTACATCCTCGTCTCCCTCCCGTATTCCACGCGTCGCTCCCTCTCTGACTCTCCCAAAACAACTCGCTACATGCAAATCTCACCAACCCACTGGCTTTTGATGAGAAATTGATCAGGTGAGTCTGGCGTGCCCATCACCTGATAGGTTTCCCTTGATCAGCTGATTGTGTCGCGTTGTTACTGCCGCGGCGGGTAATGGGGCTCCCGTCTTGTTTTTCTCAGGCCTGTTGTCCCACTACCATGATCTGTGCGGGTCGATGCGGCCCTGAAAGAGACTCATCGCGGCGCTGTGTACTACGGCAAGAATTCATTACAGGAGACAATACCAAGTAAATATGGGATGGCGGAGCACATGTTATTTGAGGGTGTGTCGGTTATTGGTAACACTGCAGCCCCCACCACCGCCCCGGGCCCTGCGCTGTATTGGTCGTCATAAGATGGTGGGGGGCGAGGGAGGGGGGAGGTGGTTACTGTAGGGGGGGAGGGAGACTATATAGAGGGACGGAAGAGGAGGAAGGGGGAGGATGTGAGGAGGGGCGGAAGAGGAGGGCTGAAATGGGGGACGGAAGAGAAAGAAGGGAGAGGATGTAGGGAGGGGAGGAAGGGGAGAGAGGAGAGAGGGGCGAAAATGCGGGATGCTGGTGATGGTGTTAATTAAGGCGTTGGTGATGGTGGTGGTGATAGTGGAAGGGCATGGTGATGGTGGTGGTGATAGTGGAAGGGCATGGTGGTGGTGGTGGTGGTGTGGGGGAGCGGGCAGTACAGGGTGAGGATAATGGTTTGGATATTATAATAGATAATGATGTAAAATGGGTGATTACTATCGGCAAAAAGCGTATACAGGATAATGGCGGCGCGTGTGGTGGTGGTGATGATGGTGGTGCTGAGGACATTGTGTTGGTGATGATGGTGATGATAGTGATGGTGACGATATAGTAATACCTGTGTGATGCCCTTCCCGAAACCTCATTACTTCCTGATGAACACACAAGACAGGAAGAAGACAAGTATCGTAAAAAAAAAAAAATGACGATAGTTTGAAAATAATTCTGGAAGATACAAATTTATATGAGAGAGAAGACAGAAGGCCGTAATACCTTGCAATCCCAGGCAGACAGAGGGATTGAAGCAGGAGAGAAGGGAGGGAGAGGGATTAATAGTGGCAGGAGAGGTGTGAGGTAATGGCAGGGAGGGATGAGAGGGGGGAGGGGGGGTGAGGTAGGTTGGGGAGGGGGGGTGAGGTAGGTTGGGGAGGGGGGAAGGGGTTGAGGGCGATATTAACTGCTTGGAGGGGCCAGGAAGGGGAGGCATATTAGGAGGGGCCAGTTGGTCGACCTAGCGAATATGAAGAAAAAACGAAACCATGTGTGAAGCGAGAGGCTGAGCGGCGGCCACAACCATTATTAATATTCTAATGAAAGTGGTGAAAGTGTCATCATTGATTCAATATTCTCATCATTCTGGATTCTCTTTCCTTTTTTTTAGGGCAACTGACTTTCTGTTTCACTTTAGTTTACTTTCTATGAGTGATATAGTTTTATTTTTTTACCTTAATTTTGATTTTATAGACTTTTTTTGTACCTTTTGTCATTTTATTTCTGCAGATAATTAAATGCAAAGAATTGAATGGTCTTGTTTCACCTTTGCACACACACACACACACACACACACACACACACACACACACACAACACACACACTACTCCGTACTCCGCCCTCCACACACCGAGGTACTCCGTGGTGTAGGGGAAGCACGCTCGGTTCACAACCGAGAAGTCCCGGGTTCGATCCCCGGGTGGAGCGGAAACAGATGGGTTGTTTCCTTAAAACCTGAGCCCCTGTCCACCCAGCAGTGAATGGGCACCGGGTGTTAGCCGGGATTTGTGACCTGCTCTCCGGGGTGCTGGCTTCGGCCAACACAAAGCACTAAGGATGAATGATATAAAAATGTTGATATGGAGACGGGGCCACACGAGCATTGCTCTGTCCCTGTAAAAATACAACTAGATGAATACAACTAGATGAACACACACACACACACACACACACACACACACACACACACACACACACACACACACACACACACACACACACACACCTGCAGTAAAGGAGAAAGAGAAGGTTCGGATCTCATAGAAAAAGGTTCCAATCCTCCTTGACTCTTCGTGATGAATGTCAACTTAGATGGAGTATCACTTGGCAAGGGACCATACTTCATCTCTTCCTCCTGCTTCCTCCTCCTTCCTCCTCCCCTCTTCCCCCCTTCCTTCCTCTTCCCCCTCACCACCGCCCTACATCACCGCTTTACTGACACACACTCGCTCAACACCTGGGGACTCCTGACTACACCTGACGACACCTGACCTTCCTGCGAGCCCTTAATCTTCATATCACCTTTTTTACGCCATTCACTCAGCTTCGATCTAAGAGCATATACCTTAGTTATCTGTGTACATTTTGCAACATATGGAAAGTGTGTATTTGCCAATGTTTCCTTTGCCTGAACTTCCATCTACTTGTCGTGCTTTTGTCAATACTCTGATGTGACTCAATATAATGCATTCTGAACTTGATATCTCAGAAATACGTTTTGCATTATTTTTATCTTATTTCAATGTGTTTGTGTCTTGTTTCACCTCATGTTTGTTTACGCTTCTATTTAATCATATCATAATACCACCTGATTCCGCAGCGTTCTATCTTTTTTTTTTTTTTTACGCTGAAGCCTATATCGCCTGTAGGCTATTATGTTTATCCTTGAGGCTCAGGGTGGTTGGCCCTGCACATTCTGGAGGGTCGTTTTGGTTTTTGGTTGCTGGCATTAGATAGAAATGAAACCAGTGTCGTTAGAGGTAGAAGGAGGCAGTCGGTGGGGTCGGTCGTCCAGGTAGGGTGTGAGGGACCTTGTAAACACGTCGTGAGAGGTCGCCAAACGAACACGAGAAGTGACAGACTCGGATGAGATGTGAGGAGGTTGTTACGGCTAATGGGCTCACGGCGGCGCTGCTGGAGGGGTCAAAATCCAATACATATGAAGAGACCTGATAACAAGGTGTCAGGAAGTTACCTTGCGAAGTAATGTCGTCTATACTGCATACACACCCACGCGCACACACACACACACACACACACACACACACAACAACACACACACACACACCACACAACACACACCGTCACACACCACCTCCTCCCCAAACACGCAGAAAAGTTTGAAAAAAGGGAAAAAAGCTTGCAGTTATAATGAGGAGTCTCCACAAAGTGAAAACGAGGCAGAAAACTATAACGAGGGACGTAATTTCTTTGCTCGTATTTTTTTAACAAACTCGAAAATAAAAGAAAGGAGACACTACTTTGAGACCCTGAGACCCAACAAGTCTACAAGTGAGCGACCTGATATGGGTGGCGAGAGAGAGAGAGAGAGAGAGAGAGAGAGAGAGAGAGAGAGAGAGAGAGAGAGAGAGAGAGAGAGAGAGAGAGAGAGAGAGAGAGAGAGAGAGAGAGAGAGAGAGAGAGAGAGAGAAAGGTGTAACAAAGATATAAAAAAAAGGAAAATAATACCCAAGGTTGTGAATTTGTCACTTTTTGGCAGATGAACAAGACTCGCACGGACGTATTTGAACACAATTTGCATAAGTTAGTGTAACCAGCTGCAGCTCCGCCTCCCCTCAGCAGGTCCAGCCACGCTCCTATATATCCCATGTTTATTTCTCATTATATCTTTACATAAAAGATAAATCTGCCTTTATTGAAGAAGGGAGCAACGAGAGAGAGGTGGACGTCGATGGCAAGGACAGGCAAGGGTAAGGAGGAAGGGCGAGAGAGGTAGAGGAAGGTGAAGGAGGTAGGGGAAGGAGGTAGGGGAGGGAGATAGGGGAAGGAGGAAGGGGAAGGAGGTAGGGGAAGGAGGAAGGAGGTAGGGGAAGGAGGTAGGGGAGGGAGATAGGGGAAGGAGGTAGGGGAAGGGGAAGGAGGCAGGGGAAGGAGATAGGGGAAGGAGGTAGGGGAAGGAGGTAGGGGAGAGAGGTATAGGAAGGTGAAGGAGGTAGGGGAAGGAGGTAGGGGAAGGAGGAAGGAGGCAGGGGAGGGAGATAGGGGAGGGAGTAGGGGAAGGAGGTAGGGGAAGGAGGTAGGGGAGAGAGGTAAAGGAAGGTAAGGAGGTAGGAGGTAGGGGAAGGAGGAAGGAGGTAGGGGAAGGAGGTAGGGGAGGGAGGTAGGGGAAGGAGGTAGGGGAGGGAGGTATAGGAAGGTGAAGGAGGTAGGGGTTCGCGCCTCCCCCAATCAGTGGCCAGATCTTAACGAGTGCGTGGCCCACTTGTCACCAGCAGCGCTAATGACGTCGTTAAAATGAAAATAATTGTTCAGTCACCTTGTTAGGCCACTTACCGTCCGGGCCTCATTTAACACGCTCGTTTGGACCCGCTAATGATTGAGGGGGAAGTTTGAAGGTGATGCAATTTTGGAATTCTGCCGAGGCTGTGTGAGGGGGTCGTGGCCTCAGTAATTGGGTCCCTTTTTCATATTCCTTTACCAGGCAGTTTTAGTTAAGTTTTTGGAAGGAAATTTTCATGTGATTGTACTGAGATTTATCGTCCTTCAGGTATCGCAGGAAGTGGATAATTAATTAGCGGGTGGGTGGCGCTGCGGCGTGTCCAGCGGGAATTAAAATATTTTCGCCTCATAGTAAATAAGGGCGAATATACGTTAAACTTTTTTTTGCGGTGGATGAAAAGAGGGGAGGAAAAAAAGGCGGGAAAAAATGACATAATGAGAAATATGTTGAAAGGAAAATATGGAGCGGCTTTCACATTTTGCAAAACATTAATTTTTACCTTCTTATTTACCTCATTATTTTACTCCTTGCTGAGTGGACGACTGGCTTTTATTATTATTATTGCTGTTGTTGTTGTTGTTGTTGATTTTGATAATAACCTTGTAGGGTTGGTAATCGTAATTGTAACTAGTAATTTAGATAATACACTAGGTAACCAACACACACACACACACACACACACACACATACACACACACACACATATACACGCACACACACACACACACACACACACACACACACACACACACACACACACACACACACACACACACACACACACACACACACACACAATCACCCATAACTCATTAATAACAAATGAATAACCCTTCACAAGATCGAAGGGTCAAAGAGAGAGACGGAGATGAGCACTAAGACAAGGCGCCACATGATGTATTCCCATCTTTACCTTGCCTTTCCTTCACTCCCATATCTGTACCACATCTCATCTTCCATCTCATTCATCTTCCCTCTCTCCACCTTGTATTAAAACCTATATCGAGTGGAAGGGAGAGAGGCGAGAGAGAGAGAAAAAGAGAAATTCTGAGCACCTTCGAGCCAAAGATTAATTACCAGCGTCCGTACCAATAACGCAGCCAGAGTGAAAAGCAATACTTGATGCGGGCAAGTGTTCAGTCTCCTGCCGCCCATCGCCAAGGCAAACAATAAGCAATTACTTCACCCACCAATAATCAAGTCACGGGAGGAACAGACGCCTCGGAGCACACGTCTTCCTACCCCAACACACACACACACACACACAAAGCTCCTTGAGTGTTTATGGGCAGAGAGATATAGATAGAGATATATAGTAAGACAGAGAGGTATGATGTTATATGAGTCTTTAGTAACAGGAATTTTTGTCTTTCTCAGTTTTTCTCTCTCTTTTCTTTCTCTAAACACACAAAGACCCTTGAGTGTTTATGGGCAGAGAGAGATTATATAGAGAGAGGCAGATAGATAGTAAGACAGAAAGGTATTATATGTAATGAGTCTTTAGTAACAGAGAGTAAATTTTGTCTTACTGGTTTTTTTGGTGTGTAATAACTAGTAATTTTTGTCTGACTGTTTTTTTTTGTGTGTAATAACTAGTAATTTTTGTCTTACTGTTTTTTTTTGTGTGTAATAACTAGTAATTTTTGTCTTACTGGTTTTTTTTGTGTGTAATAACTAGTAATTTTTGTCTGACTGGTTTTTTGTGTGTGTAATAACTAGTAATTTTTGTCTTACTGGTTTTTTGTGTGTGTAATAACTAGTAATTTTTGTTTAGTATTTTCAGTTTTCTTCGCACCCTCAGAAAGAAAATGACGCTTTATGTGTTTACTTTTGTTTGCTTTAAGGAGTAAGTCATCATTTCACTCCCTTTTATTGCGTCATTTATCTTTGTCAAGCGCTCACCTTCTCTCTGCATCTCCTCGCCGCTCTCACCTGCCCTAGCCACAGCACCTGAACCAGAGAGGTCGAGAAGAGAGAGACAAGTTTAGTCGTCGTACTTTTTTCACGTTGTTCTTTCGTTTCTCCTTCCTTCTTAACTATCTCTTTCTCTTCCTTTGATATATTAAATCTTGCTGGTTATTCTATGTAGGGTCAAGTTTTAGATGCATGCTATTTACTGTCTTTGCTGTCTCACTTTTATCAAGATGTTTTATGTACTAGAATGCCGCCTTGTGTGCAATAAATTAAATCAAATCAAATCAAAAAAGCTCTTACCTGCCCTAGTCACATCACCTTGAACGAGAGAAGGGCCTGAGGAGTATTGTTTTATATCATTTGTTTTACTGTTGCAGAGATCAAGACGCACGTGGTTGCCTCCTCAGGTGAGACACGATGACCTCCTCTACCTGATACCTGTGTCCTATAAAAAAAATGGTAATTAAAGGTACAGGCTCCAACATAAAAAAAAAATAATGCATAAAGGTAGGTACTGTTTCGATATTCCTTTGACCTTACTGTAAAATCTCTGTAAAATATTTGAAGCTGGATTATATTGTTTTAGTTTGTGTGTGCAAAGCTTTATTTATCTTTTAGGGAAGAATTATGTTATAAGTTAAGATTTTATTGGATAAGATTTTTTTGCTTCAGATTATTTGTTGGGGTTTAAAGATATATGAAATCAATGTTACTTGTGATAAATTATGCGAATTTGAGTTATGCTTTGCCATCACAACACTGCTTTCTCCCTTCATGCCTTTAAAATACACACAAACACACACACACACACACACACACACACACACACACACACACACACACACACACACACCACCCACCACCACGCACCACGCACGCACGCACCACGCACGCACGCCGCCGCACGCCGCACGCACGCACGCAGCACGCACGCACGCACCACGCACGCACGCACGCAAACGCACGCACGCACGCACGCCGCACGACGCACGCACGCACGCACGCACGCACGCACGCACGCACGCACCACCACGCACGCACGCACGCACGCACGCACGCACGCACGCACGCACGCACGCACGCACACTCTTTGACATACTAACGCATCACCACACACAATAATAATAATAACAACAACAACCACCCAAGAAAAAGCAAAGAACTGCCAACACAGGACACCCAACGCTTCCAAGGCTTTGGTATTGAATAAACAGTGAGATGTAAACACGAGAGTAACAAACAGGCACGGCTGGCTTAATAGACAGGTAGGGGAAGGAAAACCGGGCGATCAACCACAAACCCGACCCAAAGGAAAAAAGTGAAAGGTGTGCGGACTTTAAAACAAAGCAGGGGGAAGAAAGAAAAGGGGATAGTTGAGAAAAAAGGCGAGGAGAGAGACAGTGTAGATAGGAGCAACAAGAGACTTCGTAAAAGGAGGAGGAGAAGGAAGAGGGAGAGATAGGAAGGCGAGGAGAGAGACAGTGTAGACAGGAACAGCAAGAGGCTTCGTAAAAGGAGAAGAAAGAAGGGAAGAGGAGAGATAGGGGGAAAGGGGAGGGGAGAGCAGTGTAACGGAACACAGAGATTCGAAAAGGGGGAAAAAGAAGGGAAGAAGGGAGAGATTGGAAAAGTGGGGGGAGAGAAGTGTAAAAACCGGGGCACAAGAGGCTTCGTAAAAGGAGGAGGAGAAGGAAGAGGGAGAGATAGGAAGGCGAGGAAAGAGACAGTGTAGACAGGAACAGCAGGAGGCTTCGTAAAAGGAGAAGCAAGAGAAGGAAGAGATAGTTAAGAAGGAAGGAGAGGAGAGAGACAGTGTAGACAGGAACAGCAAGAGGTGTCGTAAAAGGAGAAAGAGAAGGAATAGGAAGAGTTAGTTAAGAAGGAAGGAGAGGAGAGAGACAGTGCAGACAGGAGCAACAAGAGGCCTCGTAAAAGTACACACATTCCTGTACGCCTGCAGTGAACAGGTCAGAGTGAGTCAACAGGTAATACGTAATACTGAAAATACAAACAGGTGCAATGCGGCAAATAAACAGATGGTTAGCGGAACGGTCAACAGAGGGAGGCAGCGAGGCCGATCACATGATAAACACACGCTTTAGGATATACAAACATACATACATACATAGGCATACATACATACGTACATGGGAGGGTTAAGGGGGGGGGGGGGGGTTGAGCAGGTTGACAGAACACCCAAGAAATTTCCGACAGGAGTGACAGGACAATTTCTTTCCTTAATGGATGTAAGAGTTTCATTGTAGGTCACGCGCCGAAATTTTCCTGTCGCCTTCCTGTCAGAAACATGTTGTTGTTCCGTCCGTTGGGTGAGTTAAACCCCAGCAAGACCTGACCTGGCTTACTGCGTGACCCTTCGTGCATTGGGTCATGTGACTGAGCATTATGTGGCTACCATTACTCGTCTCCTTCCATCTTTATCTACTCTACATCTGATCTCATTTGCAGTGCACCGCATCAACATTCTCTCTCTCTCTCTCTCTCTCTCTCTCTCTCTCCTCTCTCTCTCTCTCTCTCTCTCTCCTCTCTCTCTCTCTCTCTCTCTCTCTCTCTCTCTTCTCTCTCTCTCTCTCTCTCTCTCTCTCTCTCTCTCTCTCTCTCTCTCTCTCTCTCTCTCTCTCTCTCTTTCTCTTTCTCTCTCTCTCTCTCAAGTGGTATAGCAGAACATAACATAAATTTCACACGCTGACAAAATATCATAACTGCCATGAAAGTTACCTACATATTATGCATGTAAGTGTGCGTCTCGGAACTGGTCAATTTATGAGAGAGAGAGAGAGAGAGAGAGAGAGAGAGAGAGAGAGAGAGAGAGAGAGAGAGAGAGAGAGAGAGAGAGAGAGAGAGAGAGAGAGAGAGAGAGAGAGAGAGAGAGAGAGAGAGAGACTATTCTTTCTGTTCTGTACCAAACACGAGAAGACAACAAGGCGAACACACACACACACACACAAACACACACACACACACACACACACACACACACACACACACACACACACACACACACACACACACACACACACACACACACACACACACACACACACACACACACACACACACACACACACACACACACACACACACACACACACACACACACACATACATACATACACAAAGGAAAGATAAAGTACATCTCAGAACCACTTCATTAGCAGACTGAGGAGCAAATCTCTCAAACTAAAGAGGCAGCAAAACGTAGGCTATAAATCACAAACGGGCTGGCCGCGACCTGTTTGTCAAGCCCACATTCCAGCCCGGGTGATCGCAGGGCTGGCGGAGAGGTTATTGCAGCCCGATAGTCCCCAGCATAGTTAGATAGATAGATATTTAGTTTATTGACCACAGTTTTATAATATTTACACATAATTGTTAGTTTCACAAGCGAATACATATACCAAATGAAACTAAAACAAGACAGTAGACTAAATAATGGACATTTTATATCAATATGAAGCAACATTATATTACGAACTAAAACACCGATTTAAAAGAACACTAGACGTAACACTAAAACGAGACAGTAGACCAGTATTATAATCAGCATATAGCAAAATATAACAAAACCAAAACACCATTGAACAGTAGGATAGAAGAACAAAACAATAGAAGTAACGTAATGAAAGAAAAAAACGTACCAGTAAAACGTAAGATAATTATAAAACTATATTCGCATCACAACATACATTGCGTTGGGCGTTGGTGTCGTTACTAAAATCCTGTAACATCCCAGTCAGGGCGTCGAGGTTGTTTGTGGCCGCGTATCTCCCTTACGAAAGAGACATAGGAGGCAAGGAAGGTGGGTTTAGAGGATCGGCGGCCGTGGGTGTGTACAGATGATGGTGCGTGTCTGATAATATGATTGGTGCGTGTGCCTTCTTGGTTCGAGTTTGCCCTTGGAATATGCAGATGTTGTGTGTGTGTGTGTGTGTGTGTGTGTGTGTGTGTGTGTGTGTGTGTGTGTGTGTGTGTGTGTGTGTGTGTCTGTGTCTGTGTCTGTGTCTGTGTGTGTGTGTGTGTGTGTGTGTGTGTGTGTGTGTGTGTGTGTGTGTTGTGAGACTGTCATGTATAAAGTTGTTCGTAGATGGAAATAAAGAATTCGCTTGGATTTTTACACACACACACACACACACACACACACACACACACACACACACACACACACACACACACACATACACACACACACACACACACACACACACACACACACACACACACACACACACACACACACACACACACACACACACACACACACACACACACATACACACACACACACACACACACACACACACACACACACACACAGGTGAGTTGTGTCGGGTCCCTTAAGTCAAGGTACTAAATTTGAAAAGAACGCTACTGTTTTTCCCACACCTATTAACGCCATCTACCTGTCCCTGCCTCCATGTCCCACCAGAGGGCAGCACCATCTAGCCACCCTCTACGCCTCCTCCGGGAGTGTCTATTAGTTGAAAAGGGCGTCTCGTAATGTTTACCTAAAATTTAACGCCACTTGTCTCAGTAAATCAAGTTAATCAAGGGACATATTTACTTCATTATTAACGGAGGTCTTTGATTAACCTCAGAGGGAGTAGGGGGAGTGGTAGGGCATGCAGGTCCCACCCTACGCCCCCCCTCACCCCCCCCTCCTTCCACGTGACCTGCCTCGACTTAGGTTCTCTCCTCCAACTCTGCTCATTACGGCGGCAGGTCTTGGCAATGTTGGTTTATGATTTTTACTTGGCATTATGATTTCCCGGTAATTACCACTGCAACATGGATGGCAATTAAGCGTTTTCTTTGTTTCGGTTTCCAGAGTTGGTGTTTCCCTTGTCTCGGCCCCGAAGGAGAGTCAGGGAAGGAGAGAGAGGAAGGGAGGGTGATAGAACGTGCCTCCTCTTCAGTAAGTGTGATCCCTTGCGGAGGCCCACGATGAGGTCAGTAAATAATGGGAGAGGAACTAATAAGTGCCGCCGCGAAGCAATAATATGGCAGTATTTGGCCGCTCCTTCACACACAGCAATTAATTAGGAAGGTAAGCAGGTGAGGCGCCGGGTGTCGCTGGAACCTTAACCCGCACCGAGGCCTCTTCTTACCCCCCCTTCCCTCCCCCTCCCTTTCTCCCCCCTCTGCTTCCTCCCCCCCTCTCCTCTTCGTCTCCTCCCCACGACTCCCAAGCCACTACTTTATCCTCCCCTCCCCCACCTCCCCCGTTTTCACTCCTCTTCCTCCCTCTCTCTCTCTCTCCTCCCCACCACCATCACCACCACCAGCACCACCACCACCAGCATCACCACCACCAGCATCACCACCACCATCATTACCACCACCACCACCCCCACACCAGCACCACCACCATCACCACCACCACCATCACCACCACCACCACACCACCACCATCACCACCACCACCATCACCACCACCACCACTACCATCATCCTTTCCGTGGCTCGGTATGCACAAATATTATAACATTGAAATATTAATTTTGTTTATTTAATATATTATTTATTAATGCTAATCAAGGTAAGAAACTGACATACAGTGTAGTGTTAATTAATGAGAGGTATCCTGCCCCCCCACCCCCCCCCCCTCGCTCAAACATTTCAATTTTGTTGTTTCATATATTAAAATGTAATTTGATAGATCATTCATTTCGGCTTTTTAGTTGATCAAAGTTTAATTACTCATAAATAATTAACAGTCATAGGTTTGATTTCCTTTGGCGAAAATTGTGTTTAGAAAAAACAGTAAAATTTTATTTATATTTTATTTTGTTCGGCTAATGACGTGGTGGTGATGGTGGTGGTAGTTAGTGGTGATGATGTAATGTTGACCAGATATAATGGTGTGGGTGTGATGGTTATGTTGATATGGTCAGGGATGTGGAGTTGGGGTTATGATGGTGTGGCTTAAGCAATGACTATAGGTGTTGTAGTGATGGTTGTGGTACCCTGGTTGTGGTGGTGTAAAGAATCATAAGGAAGAATCATTATTATAAAAGGTAAAAAGGAACACCAGGAAATGAGTAGAGACTTGCAACACCTGAATCCCAGTTGTTGAATGAAAACGAAACGACTCAAATTTGTATCTATTATTTGTATTACTCAGGGATTAGCAATGACAAGTAAAAGATAAACTGCATTTAATCACTTACGTTGTGATCTTTAACACTCATTTTCAACGTCGAGAAACATTCTGTTTTTTATTCTTTTTATTTTGATGCGTTGTGTGCAGTACTGCGACTTAGCAACGTGCTTCCCGCCGTAGTATTATCCGATTTTCCTACAGCTGTCTCCTTAAGATCTGCCACTTCTCTCAATCTTTCTTTGCAATGCCACCGAATCCTACTCGATTACATTCCATCTCTGCTTCTATTCCTGTTGTCCATCCGCTGCTGTTTCTGTGCGTCCCTCCCCACCAGTCTGTACCCCCCCCCCCCCGCCATGCTGTACCCTCCCTCGTACCCTCATCGTATACCCCCTCCCCTCTACCCAGTTTTTCTCCCTCCGTCGCAGAGACAAACAGACAGACAGAGTATAATATGCAATACAGGTGTTTTCTGTTAGTTTACCTTAAAATGCTTAAATAATTCCAGTTAATACAATTGACAGTAATATATAACTACTACTTCTTATCACATTTATTTCGTCACACAAGAGAGAAGCGTTTTTTTAGAATATTCTGTTGCTACTTTGCTTAAACGTGTATCAGAAGACAAGAAAACAACGTGTACGGAGGAGCGTCGGTGAAACCTGCAGGTGAATGGTGCTTGATGCTCCAGGGAATCGTGACATTGCAGAAGGTCTTGAGTAAAATATTCCGTAGCTAATCTTTCCTCTACCCGGCAGGACACGACCAGCCACGGCGACACACACACCTTTACGATTCCTATTTCTCGTCCGCCACTCAACGCCCTGACCTTACTTAGTATACTAATATCACATTTAAAAAAAAAAATACTTCAATGATAAATAGAAGATTAAGTTAGTATACCTTCCAACAAATGCTAATTATTCGCCGGGCTGGCGAGTAGAGCTGAGCTGGCGGAAAAAAATGTCTTCAACAGAACATCATAAGTCTGGGTGTTAAACAGCGCTGATGGAGGAGCGCGTCTCGAAATTGGTATTATGTTTTATTCGCGAACACAGTTCAAGTCTTTCTAGAGGAAAAATTATGGTGAAAGTGTGAAGCCAAATTTTGTTTTGACAGATATCACATAATATTCCGTGTGTTTTTGTGAAATAGTTATCATTAAGAAAAGTAACGCGAAAATATTTCCCTCAAATATGTAGCAGTTAGGGCGAGGAGAGAGAGAGAGAGAGAGAGAGAGAGAGAGAGAGAGAGAGAGAGAGAGAGAGAGAGAGAGAGAGAGAAGAAGAGAGAGAGAGAGAGAGAGAGAGATGATGAGGGTAGAGAGTAGGAGAGAGGAAAAAAAAAGCAGACAGAAACGATCAGAAGTAGGTGATGAGCAGGCAGGTGAGAGGAGAGAGAGTCTTCGCGAAATAGCGAGCGTGAAAAAAAGTTGAAATATAATCTTTACCCGTGATAGCCTCTCGAAACAGTTATTGATATTAAATTCCTTCCAAAGCATTGGACTTATATATCGATCCTTTTTTTTTTTTTTTTTTTTTACTTCCACGCGTCCTGTGTCCGTGCCTCCATGACCCCATCCCATTATTTTTTTCAGCCAAGATATTTCAGAATCGTCGTAAATCAAAAGAAAAACAAACATATGCGTAGTTTAGTATTTCTATTGTACAATTAGTTATTTATAAATACCTTGCATATACTCAACATTTAGATAGATCACATTTATTTAGACATTTGACATTTTTTTTTTCCTTTTTGTCAGTTTCCAAAAGTTTTTGTTCCTTTTTTGGCATGTCCCCCAGGTTGAGCCACTGGTCTATAGTAACCAAAAGGGAAAGAAAACACAGTTCACTGATATCTTTTAATGATATATTTTTAGTTTATTCATTTTACACATCATACATACATACGTTTTACAAATGTTATTCGCCTGGCAGGCTAAAAAATGTCTTCAATAGAACATCATAAGTGTGGTTGTTGAGCAGCGCTGGTGGAGGAGCGCGTCTCGAAATTAGTGTTATATTATATTCGCGAACACATGTTTTAAGTCCTAGAGAAAAAAAATGGTGGTGTATATGTGAAATAATATTTTTATTTGCAGAAATCACATATAATCCCGTGTGTGTTTGTGAAAGAGTTATCATTTAGGAAAGTAACGTGAAAATATTTCCCTCCAAAATATAGTTGTAATAAAGAGGTGAGGACCCGTAGCAGCCACACAGCCACGCATGCGCCTCCCCCTCCAGCAGACCAATCCACACCTTCCTTCACTGTGGCATCAACCTGAAATCCTAATAAACATTTGATTACACAAAAAACATATAAACAATACTATTGTTTTCTGCACCGTGTTGTATTTATATTATCAAAATGTATGTTATTTATTTATTTATTTTTCATTAGCATACGACCCTCCCTTCCCTCCCCCCCTGACTCCCCCCCCTGCGCCCCGCCCCTCGTTAGCCAGTTCATGACGGGCGCCAAACACCGCCAGTCACGTATTTACCTTCAATGTCCATGAATTAACACGCAGCCAAGTGCCTCGCATTAGTGTATGTTTAATCAAAGTTTAACATTTCATAAGCAATTGCGAGCGAAAGGAAATAAGAGATAATTGGATGGGTATGCGTTATCAATGTTGACAAGCGAATTCCCGGAAAGTTATAATTGAAACTAGCCACTTAAACTTTAATATGAGGGAGAGAGATTGCACTTCATGTACACTTAACATTTCTACCGGGATAAGAGGTTAAATATATACATTGTGTGTGTGTGTGTGTGTGTGTGTGTATGTGTGTCGCAATGCAAGCCAGTTAATTAACGCTGGAGACAAAAGTTACTTAAATTTCAAAGACATTTATTAGCTAATGGGCGTGTCTTTAAAAACGTTGCTAACACACTCACGTCAACAGACCCGTAGCGGAGCAGCCTGCAGACGACACCCTCACAAGTCAACCGCTGTCTCTTTCATATAGATATAACGAAAAAAGGTTATATTTATCAGGAAAAGAGAAATTGTTAGTGAAGATAATGGTCAACATTAAAAGTAATCATGGGTTGATAAATACAATTAAATAATTTCATATATTTCTTTACATATGCACGTGAGAGAGAGAGAGAGAGAGAGAGAGAGAGAGAGAGAGAGAGAGAGAGAGAGAGAGAGAGAGAGAGAGAGAGAGAGAGAGAGAGTATGTGTGTCTGCAAACTCCCCGTCTTTCCCGATGCTGTTCAGTAAAATCTGTCCCTAAACAAGATGACAGTCCCATTCGAGTCCGGTGCCTTCGAGTACAAGAATGGGAGGACGATGGCAGCAAACAAGCACACGAAACAAAGGAATGTTAAAAGGCCATAATAAAGAAAGCAACATTAGACTCACACTGAATAAAAAAACTTCCTTGATTCGCTCTGGCATGAAACAGATGAACAAACCAACACAGGAATTGCGTAAATACGAAACTAACGTCATTTTCGTCGCCATTACGTGTGTACTTTCCATGGCATTCAACTTTTCCTGCACTATCCTTACAGTAACATAGTGTGTGAAGGCCTTGCGTGCGCTACCTTCGTTATACATGCTAATGAACACGACAAGACTGCGATTCTCGAGCTCATAATGTCAGCGAGGATCCATCTTGTTGACAAACATCTTGGCAAGCGGGTGTGCCAAGTCGACCTCGGGTGTAGAGTTCCCTGCAAAGCGAGACAACACCCGGGCTGTGCAATAATGCGAACATAGGATCATAGGAAGATAAGGAAGCTACAATAATACAAGAACGTTGGCCGCAGCACACAAACACTCACATTAACCCCTTCACGCCCATATTTTTCCTTTGCTATAAAAAAAATCGTATGTTGTTAGCCATAAAATTACGAAATGTAACTAAATATACCAAATTAATTAGTCGCAAGAATATTAAACAGGTCCTATCTATAAAAATATTGTTTATATTCACTAAATATCGTCTAATGGTACCCAAATTACAATGGAAATTACGTGTTGGGTCTCTAGGGGTTAAATAGGACAACATAGGCATATCCTCAATCACTGCAATTGAATAGAATCTTTCACCTCACCGAAAAGAAAAGGCGGAGATTTTCTTTAATACTTTCTAGCAAAGATTATTGGTTGGAATATTTGGACAAAAATGCAAGTGTTGATAACGTGGCGTTGACTGTTGATTGTCTATTCTAACAGCAAAGTTTGAGTTACTGACGGGCTCATTAATGTTACTAGAGAGAGAGAGAGAGAGAGAGAGAGAGAGAGAGAGAGAGTGTGTGTGTGCATGTGAGTTTGTGTATACATCGATAGTTGTATTCATTTAGTTGTATTTTACAGGGCCTGAGCTATACCCGTCTCTATATCTAAATTTTGCTTCTTTATGATTGTGTGTGTGTGTGTGTGTGTGTGTGTGTGTGTGTGTGTGTGTGTGTGTGTGTGTGTGTGTGTGTGTGTGTGTGTGTGTGTGTGTGTGTGTGTGTGTGTGTGTGTGTGTGTGTGTGTGTGTGTGTGTGTGTGTGTGTGTGTGTGTGTGCGCGGCACATCACATGGTCGGGACGAAACGCAGCCCTTTCTTCCACCTCTTTTCGCACCTCTTCTTAACATTTCCCTTTTCATTTTCACCTCCTAACATTTTTTTCTTCACTTTCATCTCTTCCCGCACCTCTTCTTAACATTTTTCTCTTCACTTTCACCTCATCTTAGCATTTTATTCTTCACTTTCACCTCATCTTAACATTTTTTTCTTCACTTCCACCTCTTCTTAACATTTTTCTCTTCACTTTCATCTCTTCTTATAATTTTTCTCTTCACTTTCACCTCTTCTTAACATTTTTCTCTTCACTTTCACCTCATCTTAGCATTTTTTTCTTCACTTTTACCTCTTCTTAACATTTTTCTCTTCACTTTCATCTTTCTTATAATTTTTCTCTTCACTTTCACTTTCTTAACATTTTTCTCTTCACTTTCACCTCTCTTAGCATTTCTTTCTTCACTTTTACCTCTTCTAACATTTTTCTCTTCACTTTCATCTCTTCTTATAATTTTTCTCTTCACTTTCACCTCTTCTTAACATTTTTCTCTTCACTTTCACCTCATCTTAGCATTTTTTTCTTCACTTTTACCTCTTCTTAACATTTTTCTCTTCACTTTCATCTCTTCTTATAATTTTTCTCTTCACTTTCACCTCTTCTTAACATTTTTCTCTTCACTTCTACCTCATCTTAGCATTTTTCTCTTCACTTCCACCTCATCTTAACATTTTTCTCTTCACTTTTACCTCTTCTCGCACCTCTTCTTCACACTTCTCTCTTCCTCCTCTTCCCCATCCTTTTGATCGTGCCTGCAATCACTCCCTCCTTCATCAATACCTATGCTGAAAATTAAAGAAAGGTGTAATAATGATAATAATAGTAATGATAATGATAATAATAATGACGATGATGATAATAATAACACATCAGTATACATTACAAGGATGACCTACATAATAACCTCCGCGATATTATCATAGTTTACTGAAGCACTCCACCAAATGTGTAGTGAGATACAGGTGCTGATGTGGAAATACAGGAATATTATGTACATCTTTAAAAAAACGTGAAATTACATAGTATTAATGTAGTGAACAGTATTAGGAGCAGTGCTGGTAATCGTAGCATCAATAGTAGTAGTAGTAGTAGTAGTAGTAGTAGTAGTAGTAGTAGTAGTAGTAATAGTAGCAGTGATAATAATAATAATAATAACAATGATACTACTACTAATAATAATAATGATAATGATAATGATACTACTACTACTACTAATAATATGATAATGATAATGATAATGATAACAATAACATAAACGTGAAGGCATTTTGACACACTAGAATCTCGCATAATTAAACGCCAGTGTGAAACTCAGTGCTGATGACGTTTAATTCACTCTTTACTTACTTATTATTACAATTATTACACTTGCACAACCCAATGTAATGAAGCGAGGCATACGAAATGTGTGTGTGGGTGTGGTGTGTGTGTGTGTGTGTGTGTGTGTGTGTGTGTGTGTGTGTGTGCGTGTGTGCGTGCGTGTGTGCGTGTGTGCGTGTGTGTGGTGTGTGTGTGTGTGTGTGTGTGTGTGTGTGTGTGTGTGTGTGTGTGTGTGTGTGTGTGTGTGTGTGTGTGTGTGTGTGCAGGAGCCACAGGTCCATCCCACCAGCTCAGGGTTTCCTTAAGGACCGCCGACAGGTCCCTCCACCCAAGCTTTATATGCGGGCCTGACACACGGCGCCTTGCATAGATACGGAGGATAATTTTTGTGCATGCGAGTACAAGGGTTCAGAGCGTCCATAAAGCTGTCAGGGAGGCGACGCTAATGCCGGCGGTGAGGGCATCAGGTGTAGGGGGAGGGGTGGGTAGCAGGGGAGTGTAGGTGTAAGTGTACACCTTCCTACTCCCTCTTGCTGCTCCACGACCCGCCGGTTTCTCATTCCTGCCTGCACTGTCACGATGTCACACCGGTTTTTTTTGTCACTAACTCTCCATATAAATCACCGCCGAGGAAGCGTGTCAGAGATCTTCCATCACCCGAGCACATCAAGACGCCTCGCAAACTCTCTCTCTCTCTCTCTCTCTCTCTCTCTCTCTCTCTCTCTCTCTCTCTCTCTCTCTCTCTCTCTCTCTCTCTCTCTCTCTCTCTCTCTCTCTCTCTCTCTCTCTCTCTCTCTCTCTATCTCTCTCTCTCTCCCCCCCCCCGCACAAAGCCGCAAGGTGACGCCAACACTGTCTTTTCTCACTCAAGTGCACTGTAATATACTTCCCCTCCCGCCCCGTGCAGACACTAATTAACAGGCAAAAATATTCATATTCAAGAGAGGCTCCTCGTTTATTCCCCCGCCGAATACCTGAGACGCAAAACTAAACTAGCGTAATGAAGCAGCACCGCCGTGTTTTGCCGATGTGATGAACTTATCTGTGAAAGCATCTTGAGGAGTGAAAGGTGTTTTTTTTTTCCTCTATAGGTGAGAGGCATATGTTCGTGTCTCCCCCTTCCCTCATTACCCCCCAGTGACTCCCCCCGCCCTCCTCCCCACACGTGTCTCCCCCTTCCCCATTACCTCCCAATGACTCCCTCCCCTCTCCCCCAGGACCCCCACACGTGTCACAAGCCCCCATCTGCCCCACGCACGTCACGCCTCTCAGCCACTCTGCACCTCCGTCACTCAACGACATCGCCGCCGGACGGAGTGAGTCGCCACCGCCGCCGCGACACACCCGGCAACACGACCTGGCGTCTCGGTCATCAAGGTTCGTCGTCCCATCCATAGAATAACTTTATAATTGACTTTGTTATCATCATTTTTTTATCCGAATGTTTCAGTATCATTAGCTGTCATATTTTTTATGTTTTAATGAAAGACAGTAATTGGCTATAGATAATACTCCAACCGGTAGTTTTATTCTCTGCATTCCCAATATTACAGCTACTTTATTAACATGCAGAGAGCTGATATAATTATGGCTGCCAATTACCGCCATGCATCAGAATAAATACTTGTTTACAGCCTTTCAACAGCAATTTCAAGCTTTTTCCTTTCAGCATCGCGCACGATTCTTTCATACATGTGCACCAGCCACAATAAACACCGTCTGCTACACACATAATTGGTATCAGATACCTGCCTCTTCAGGTCTCTTGATGTGGCCCAATTTAACTTTTGGAGTACTCTAAGAGCTTTAGTAATTAGTAAACTTAATGAACCTGTCCGTGCGAATGCCCAGGCATGGTTCAGGAGGCTGGATCTTGGCCGTGATAAGAGCAAGTGTAATTAGGCACTGATTGGCAGGTTCAAAACAAGAGAGGGTCGTCACCAGGCAGTCGCTGGGGTCGTAAATCATATTTCCCGGCGTGGTATTCTCGCCCTAACGTGGTGGTGAAGGTGCGGCGCCTCCTGCCCCGAGCAGCCGCACCTTGGCGCAGTTCAAGGCAGTGATTGCATGCAAGATACAGTAAGAAATGTTGATTGCGAGAGAGGGGCGATGCTGCTCGTTTGTGTGTTCGTTGGTCTTGTTTCCTTCAACTTGAAATGGACGGATACATCAGCCGGACAATGTGTATAAAACAGGAAATATCACGTAGGCTGCGAGTCCCAAGTTAGGGCTGGGAAAAGTGGACCTTACTTGCCGGGCGACGAGGGGCCGGCGTGGGTGAGCAGCGGGATTGAAGTCTTTTGGAGAAGTAAAAGGGACTTGATAGTCTGGCCTCGGCAGGTAAAGTTAATTAGCGAGGCGCTGCAAACACTCGGTCGCCGAATCGTGGATGACTTTTGGGCAAGTAATTAAAATACATTTACATTACCAGAATAAAGTCAAGTGACAGCTTACATGCCATGGGTGTGAGGAACCTTACCTAGCTCTCAGCGTCTTAGCATCAGCGCCAGAGGTGTAGCGGTCACAGCGTGAACCACTCAGGCCACAGAGACTGATAAGGGACGAGAACAAACTCTATAATCCCATCCACAACAACTGGCATTGTCCTTAATCAGCCCTTTACTAAAGTTACCAGTAACACAATTCGGAATAAATGATGACGCAGTTGACTGTCACTTAATTTGCTGCAGCATCAACGACGAAGGAAAAAAAAAAGGAGAAATTGGTGATGAGTCGCAAACTGACTCACAGAAAACTGGCACCGACGTGAAGCATCGCCTTGACGTGTCTGCGCGTAAAGAAGGTTGGTGATGCCTATCACAAGAAAGACAAGGGAGCGCTAAACGACCGAGGAAAATTCTGGCACAATAAAATGATAAAGCCACGGCTATGCATTCCTCTCATTCTCCCGCACCCATCAGTGAAAATAAAGACAAGAACATGCCATATATATAAGATCAATTGACAATAAGATCAATTGACCAAAAGCTGTTACAGAAAAATATAGTCAACTAAGAAGCTATCTCCGACGATCGAAAGTAATATTTTGACACTCGGAAGAATCACTCGAAAACAGCTTTGTCTGCTTAGGAACGTTAGCGGCGGCGGCAGATCAAGCGAGGTCTGAGACGCCTTGAGGGGGCGGATGTTTGCCTTGGCCGATGGGTGTGACGAAAACAAACTCATCGTTATTCAAGCACCTCACCTGCCTTTGTGCTGAACAGTGCTCGCCAGGTGTGCTCGATGTGCTCCCCAATTACCAGCGAGCTTCTACCATGACAAATTAATGGCCACAGGTGAACCGACATGCAAACACGTGGGCAGAATAGCAAGTAAACAGGTGAAGACGCAAATAAAACAACAAGAAAACAGTGCAATGATAAGCATGTGGATGGAGAGTGTTTGTATTTGTATTTGTCTGTCTGTCTCTATATGTATGCAACTATGTATGCATGTGTATGTGTACCATACAGGTAGACAGTGACACAGACAGACATACACACATTTAGACAAAGAGACAAACAATCAATAATAAAGTTAGACAAATAAGCAAACAGACAGGCGTATAGACCGACAAACAGTAAAACAAAGCAAACAGAAAAGCACAGCAATACAAGAACTCCTTCAAACTAACAGACAGACACAAACACGGAACACATATAATAACACTACGAAAACTCAACGAAGCAGGTGCGTTGATGAACCTTACCTGGGCTACGATTTCTTTCAGCATGATTTTCTCGCAACCCATCTAATCATATACTCGGCAAATATTAACAACTTCTGGAGAACTGGCAACACCTTGATGAATAGCGGAAAGCAAAGCTACAAAATTACAGGCGCTAAAAAAAAACATGAAAAACTAGAAAGGCAGACGAATTCCATGTGTTAGGTATACTAAGAGAACCGCAGAACCGAGGCTGAGGTGAGTGAACCGGCGAGGTATACGGGACAAGGAGGTAGAAGATGAGAAGAGGAGAAATGGGTCGAGAAAAGAAAGGAGCGCAAAGATGAAAGAAGTACACATATACGAAAAAGAAGAGGCTGAGAAATGAATGAGGAAAAGCAGAGAGGCCCTTGAGGGAAAGAAACGGAAGGAAAGTAAGGAAGAGGAGGAGGAGGGTGAGGGTATTGGTAAGGGTAGAAGGATAAAATAGTGGAAGAGGAAAAAACGAAAGAGGAGGAGGAGGATAAGATGGTGAAGGAGAAGAAAAAGGAAGAGTAGGGGAGGAGGAGGAGAAGGGGAGGGGGGAGAGGTAGGGTAGGAGGATAAGGAGGGGAAGGAAGGGGGGAGGAGAGAAGGAAGAGGATGAGCAGGCGGAGGCAAAGGGAGGGGTAGAGGGGCTCTCCTCCCCCCTGCTTGTTAGCGTCAGCCGTGTTTATACAATTAGCAACATGTAAACAGAAGAATATTCACTTTTTCCCGTGCCTCTGGTTCTTCTCCACCGCTCCCCAGTGTCATTATGAAGCTACGCGAGTTTTTGGGAAGAGTGAAAATGTTTGCACAAACTCCTAACAAAGGCCTTGAATATCCAGGTCGTTAGAGGGGCATAAATTTCGTCGTTAGATCTTCGTTAAGGTCAGCATTCTGGCTGTTGCAAACGCCAACTTGAGTCTTGAGGCGACTTCATTAGAGGTGAAAATGGATAGAGGAGGTGGAGGGGGAGGGAGGACGAGTGTCGGGTCTCGGGTGAGCAACTCCAACCTTCCTAGTGATCGCCAATTAAGTTCATTAAAGGCCTTGGTTGTTTACATAATGGCCAGACGCCGCGGCTGCCAACACTCTCACGCTCCCTCGGCAGGCCTTTGCCCTCCTCCCTCTCGTTAGTCCAGACGCTTGTAAACCATTACACCCACAAGGTCAATTAGAAACAACAAATCGCACGTATCCATCATCTCGGTTTTCAGGCAGCGGCTTGTTATCAGTCAAAAAAATCTAATAACATTCTTAAAAGAGAGGCCGCGGCAACCCTGTCCCCACCATATGTCGGAACACGGCATGGCAACACTGTGCAAACTTTTATAAGGCGAGGAGTAAGAAAAAAGAAGTCAAGATTTCTTCATTTAATACCGTCTTGGTTTTTATATGACAACCCCAACAAAAAGCGTCACACGAGCTGAGGAGGCGGCCAGGGTAGCGGCGGGGCAGGGCGGGCAGGGAAGGGCCTCTATGCTATATATGTCCCCCGAGGCACAACACTCCCGCCAGCGTGCTAAATATGGTGAGAAAGATTAAACGTTGTGAAAGAAGACGCAGCCGTGGTGGCAGCTGAGATATCTCATTAAAATAACAAGAGTGCTTAACAAGCTTAGTCACCAGAAGCTAAGTGTATCCTCCCTCCATGACAAGTGACCAAATTGCGCATTGTGGTCGTTACGAAGGTGACACGAGCGCTTGTATCGATTACAGGGCTTGTGGCTGGTAGGTGGAGGCTCGGCTGATGCTCAGATCAACACGACGACGCTTTTTGACGGAGTTTCATGTGTATGTTTGTGTGTGTGGCTCCCGAGGGAGGACAAGTCAGAGCTTCCAGTCTGTACTTCTGGGAGTTGTCGGGAAGGCGGACAAGGGGGGAGGGATGTTGGCAAGACGCGCGATGGACACACCGAGACTCCAGCGACAAGCGCACACCAGCATCCCACAGCGACCCGAACTGCTGAGAAAAAAAACAACAACGACGCAAAAGGGGGAACAACGCGTCGTAATATGCATCCATCGCGCCGGCACAAAAACGGGCCCAGCACCTTCATAGCTCACCGCAAGGAGCTTCTGGGAGCCGCCGCAGCAGGTGCGCGGGTCAGCGGGGAGCCGGCGGGAGGCTGCATGTCGACACTCGTTCATTAAATTTGCATATCTCTTTACGCCTAAAACTAACATGGGGCGTCAGACTGAGGCAAAAAACAATGACATGTAATCCCCCGCTGAGGAGGAGGCCCGCGGCACAGAGGGGAAAGGGATAATGTGCCAAAGAGAGAGAAAAGAAAGAC
>JACEEZ010007757.1:190000-200000 GCA_016584305.1 Chionoecetes opilio
TATTGTCAATGTCTTTGTGGTTAATGGCGACCTCTTCACGCCTCTCGCTACGTATAACCTCCCACAAAGTCAATACATTCTTTTAACCACCTTAATCACCCTCTAATTGCCTCTTCATTGCCTCAGATGCCAGACAAGTAATTCAAAAAATATCTTGAGACTTCTTGATGACTCTTGGTATTGATAATTGTGTCAGGAACTAATTAATGCATGATTATGATTAGTGAAGCAGATATAGTGAACGTAAAAGTCTCCCCTCCACCACCTGCCTGTCTTGAGTCACCTGTCTCGTACCTGAAGACTTGTTACTCACCTGAGGATCATAGAAGCCTTCCCGTCCGTCCTTTTTAACGTGTAGGGAGGAGTCTTTCCGCCGTCTCCTACGCGTCTACAGCGCCGTCAGTAGTGGATAGAGTCGTCCTGTAACAAATAGAGGAGTGATGAAGCTATCGTGAGCGAGGATAAGGAATACAACTGAACACAAGATAAGGATGAAAACAAGTGAACAAAACCAGATTTAACTTTTGAGAATACAGTAATTGCAGTAATCATTATACTCCTCTATATTTATTATTATGTACTACATCGCCTCAACTTGATGGTGGAGGGAACTGCAGCTGATATTGCAGTCTATATTTTGTTCATGCTGTATGTTTGCATGCAGACGAATAATTACTCGAGTCGGCCGTGTTTGTTTTAATAAGGCTAAAATTGTATAATTTCATTCCTCTTCTTACGAAATAAGTTCAGTAATTTAAGTTATGCTGATATCCCAAACTGCACAAAGTTTATTTTACACTCCCAATTTTTCAGACACTGGCCTGTGCTGTCATTGCTGCTTCAAGCTGTGTGCTCGTTGAGACATCATGGTAATATGGGCCGCACTTTGAAGCTTTCGTGATTGTCTTCATCGGCCCATGGTCCAAGAAGAAACGATCGCTGTTTTCATTGTAAACCAAATTTCACATTCTTACGTCACTGTCCAATAACAACAACATTCTTGTAAACACAAATGACCATCTTAGGTGATGTGTAAAACCTATATCTCATTAGATGGTGACATTAGTACAGCTCTTCATCACAAAAAGAACTTCATATTCAGGAAGGTCGTATGACAGGCTGCATTGGTTGCGCTGTATAAAGTGTCCCCGTTTAAGTGTTCTAGATTAAAAGTTGTGAATTTTTGTTTTAGATGAAATATATTCTATTTTATTAAAATACATCGTAATCTCAAACAACCAAACATTGTATCACTGTGTGTGTGTAACCTTCCTTCACCCGTTTTATTACAATGGATTCGCCAACTCCTAAAGCACCTTCATAATTTCACCTTGTCAGGAAGAGTGGGTAAGTCCATTATCATATAGTGGGGGAGGACGGCTGTTTGACTGATTGAGGAATGGGGAGACGAGGTAGGAGTCTTGTTGTGGAAGGGAGGGGGGCTGGGCGAATGCATTTTCACAGAGTGGGGGAGGGCGTAGGCTGGGCAGGCTTACTGGGCGAGTCCATTGTGAACTCTGAATATAGTCCAACGGTTGTTAAATGCTTGTTTAGTGATTCATCTTTTTTTTTTATTATTATATTTTTCTTGTTTCTTTTCTGGCCGTGACCTTGAGCTGCGGATGTCCTTGAACTTGACCTTGAGAAAATTTAAACCTAGCCTAAGCCTGAATTTATCCTTGCTGTGGCCTTGAACGTGACCATGACCTTGACTTGTTAACCGTTACGTAATACCCTTGTTGTCCATTTTGTTGTGGAGGGGAGGGGGGCTGGACGAAGACATTTTCAGAGAGTGGGGGAGGGCCTAGGCTGGGCAGGCTTACTGGGCGAGTCCATTGTGAACTTTGAATATAGGCTAACGGTTGTTAAAGGCTTGTTTAGTGATTTTTTTTTTTTTTTTTTTTTTTGCTGGCCGTGACCTTGAGCTGCGGGTGTCCTTGAACTTGACCTTGAAAAAATCTAAACCTAGCCTAACTGAGTTTGTCCTTGCCGTAGCCTTGAACGTGACCATGACCTTGACTTGTTAACCGTTACGTAATACCCTTGTTGTCGGCCTAATAGTACTTTAATAGATAGTTAACTTTAGCCATGCCCTTGAAATTCGTCTAAACTCTCTTCCATGCCTTTGGTTATAAGTAGTATTTAGTAGTAGTAGCATAGTTATAGTAGTGCGGTTTTTTCCCCTAATATATAACTTACCATTCTTGTGATAAGGCGCAGGAAAATAAATGTGCTATACGCAGAAACTTTTCAAGCGACTCTTTTCTCATTGCGTAAGAGCTCAATCTCCTGCGTCTGGCCGGGCACTGAAAAGGGTAATTATCTCGCTTGTTCCCCAGGTAATATAATTATGGATTAAGTACACACAGCTTTTTACAATGAGATTTACCTTTATTCGCATACAATACTACATTCAACTCAAGCTTTCCAGAAATCAGATCTTCACACAGGTAAATTTGTACTGTACATGGTAAGGTGGGTATAAGAGGCTGGGAGACCTGCACGTGGTAGTTCCTGTCACTTAACACTACCTACATCCACCTTTCATCCGCTACCATGAAATTGTCTAGCCTCCTTTTCAAACTCCCTAATGACTCCGCACTAACTACCTGATGACTGAGTCCATTCCAATCGTCTACCACCCTATAATATAAACGTGACACTTCCCATGTGAGAATATAGAGGTCACAGGCGTTGAGTTCTACGCGCGTCAAGGATTAAGGTACGCTAGAAGGCTGAAGGTGAGACAGGTGCTACGAAGTGAGTATATTTCCAGACTTGTTTCGCGCGTATGACTTCAGGAGTTCCCTTGAAGAAGCCACACGTGCGAAACTAGTAAATAATAAGGAAAATAACTAGTAAGTAGCTAATAGAACATAGTAGAACATAATAACTAGTAGAGTAAATAACTAGGAAATAATTAATTGCGGAACACCTGACTCCTTCCATCTTCCTTTATACCTTGTCTAGAATGTTCTAAACTACATACTCCTTCAAGGACGGGACACAGTATATAATTGTGCTTTCATTATATTCTCCGTGCACAACATTCAGTATAGACCTACGCATGTTGTATAGGCACACAGTACTCGACTGCACAGTATTGCACAGTCACCGCATGAGATACCTTCAAAGACTTTATTCTCAATCTTGCCAATAATGTAACGTTTTTCCTTCTTGTGATAGTGATTTTTTTTTTTTTTCTCTCCCCTCTCTCTCTCTCTCTCTCTCTCTCTCTCTCTCTTCTCTCTCTCTTCTCTCTCTCTCTTCTCTCTCTCTCTCTCTCTCTCTCTCTCTCTCTCCTCTCTCTCTCTCTCTCTCTCTCTCTCTCTCTCTCTCTCTCTCTCTCTCTCTCTCTCTCTCTCTCTCTCTCTCTTTATTAAACACAAGATATACATATATATGCAGGAAAGACAGCAGCATGTCGAATGTGGCCTGTCTCAAGACGGGCCAGAAAGAATGTTCGGGTGAATTCCTCGCAATAAGGCAAGTGTTGGTCATGGACGTAACTTCTGCTATACCTCGGTAGAGATATAAACTGCCGGCCGAATAAACGAAAGCCACTTCTTAAGGCCGGTTCCCACTAGCCCGCTTGTACGGCCGCCGTACAACAACAATGAACAACAATGACGTCACAAAAAAGTCAACCGCACCGCCGTACTGCTGTACGGCTGCCGTACAAAGTTAAAATCAAGTCATCTCTCCCGCTCGGCGGTGTCCGCTCGAGCGGAGGTGCAAACTGGGCCCGGTTACCACAAATACCACTCAAGCGGTGATGATGGTGACGTCATTGTTGGGCGGTGTACGGCAACGGCGGCCGTAGAAGCGGGCTAGTGGGAACCGACCTTTACAGGGACGGGCAGCATATTCCCGTTTTCTGGAAGAGTATGTGGCGTTTACTCCTGAACACATCAGGTTAGGTTACGTTAGGTTGCAGATAAGAGTAGGTTAGGTTTTCCTGGTCATTATAATGTAACTTTGCGTGGAAATCACAATGAGGGTATTTCGAGAAAATCCTATGGTTAGTTTCGGAGCTACAGCCAAGCGTCTTCACTCGGAAACCAGATACTCGCATAGAGAACGGGAATATGCGAACGGGCAGGAGCAGGACGAGGCGTGGCGCCCCAGCCTCGTCATCCGGTGTCTCATCTCCCTCGACAGGCGCGTTGGTGGCATCCAGTCTGGGCGGCAGTGGAGATACAATGATCACTTTAAATAGGATAAGTGGAATAATAAATGAAATTGGTAAAAAAAAAAAATGAAATACCACTGATAAGAATGATTTCAAACTGCATGGATGAAATGAAGGTGCATTTAATTTTTGCTTCAGTGAAAAAAAATCGTGACATAACAGATTGAGCTAACTAATAGAAATAATATATATGGCCTACACTATATTTCCATAGTAATATAAAGTCTGATACTCTGACTAACGGATATTTTCCCTGCCAATGCCTTACGTTATTATTAATGAGTGATGCAAGAAGAGCTGGTGCCTACAGTAACGATAGAAGACGCGAAGACTTTCATTCCAGTAATCCAGCGCCACACTGCCCTGCCTGGAACACTGCCCTGCCTGGAACACTGCCCTGTCTGGAACACTGCCCTGCCTGGAACACTGCCCTGCCTGGAACACTGCCCTGCTGGAACACTGCCCTGCCTGGAACACTGCCCTGCTGGAACACTGCCCTGCCTGGAACACTGCCCTGCCTGGAACTCCTGCTGGAACACTGCCCTGCCTGGAACACTGCCCTGCCTGGAACACTGCCCTGTCTGGAACACTGCCCTGCCTGGAACACTGCCCTGCCTGGAACACTGCCCTGCCTGGAACACTGCCCTGCCTGGAACACTGCCCTGCCTGGAACACTGCCCTGTCTGGAACACTGCCCTGCCTGGAACACTGCCCTGCCTGGAACACTGCCCTGTCTGGAACACTGCCCTGTCTGGAACACTGCCCTGTCTGGAACACTGCCCTGTCTGGAACACTGCCCTGCCTGGAACACTGCCTCGCTGCCCTGGAACACTGCCCTGCCTGGAACACTGCCCTGCCTGGAACACTGCCCTGTCCTGGAACACTGCCCTGCCTGGAACACTGCCCTTCCTGGAACACTGCCCTGTCTGGAACACTGCCCTGCCTGGAACACTGCCCTGCCTGGAACACTGCCCTGTCTGGAACACTGCCCTGCCTGGAACACTGCCCTGCTGGAACACTGCCCTGTCTGGAACACTGCCCTGCCTGGAACACTGCCCTGTCTGGAACACTGCCCTGCCTGGAACACTGCCCTGCCTGGAACACTGCCCTGTCTGGAACACTGCCCTGCCTGGAACACTGCCCTGTCTGGAACACTGCCCTGCCTGGAACACTGCCCTGCTGGAACACTGCCCTGTCTGGAACCTAACTGCCCTGTCTGGAACACTGCCCTGTCTGGAACACTGCCCTGCCTGGAACACTGCCCTGTCCTGGAACACTGCCCTGTCTGGAACACTGCCCTGTCTGGAACACTGCCCTGCTGGAACACTGCCCTGCCTGGAACACTGCCCTGCCTGGAACACTGGCCCCTGTCTGGAACACTGCCCTGCCTGGAACACTGCCCTGCCTGGAACACTGCCCTGATCTTGGAACACTGCCCTGCCTGGAACACTGCCCTGCCTGGAACACTGCCCTGTCTGGAACACTGCCCTGCCTGGAACACTGCCCTGCCTGGAACACTGCCCTGCTGGAACACTGCCCTGCCTGGAACACTGCCCTGCCTGGAACACTGCCCTGTCTGGAACACTGCCCTGCCTGGAACACTGCCCTGTCTGGAACACTGCCCTGCCTGGAACACTCTGCCCTGCCTGGAACACTGCCCTGTCTGGAACACTGCCCTGCCTGGAACACTGCCCTGCCTGGAACACTGCCCTGTCTGGAACACTCCCTGCCTGGACACTGCCTGCTGAACACTGCCCTGCCTGGAACACTGCCCTGCCTGGAACACTGCCCTGCCTGGAACACTGCCCTGCCTGGAACACTGCCCTGTCTGGAACACTGCCCTGCCTGGAACACTGCCCTGTCTGGAACACTGCCCTGCCTGGAACACTGCCCTGCCTGGAACACTGCCCTGTCTGGAACACTGCCCTGTCTGGAACACTGCCCTGTCTGGAACACTGCCCTGCCTGGAACACTGCCCTGTCTGGAACACTGCCCTGCCTGGAACACTGCCCTGTCTGGAACACTGCCCTGTCTGGAACACTGCCCTGCCTGGAACACTGCCCTGCCTGGAACACTGCCCTGTCTGGAACACTGCCCTGCCTGGAACACTGCCCTGCACTGGAACACTGCCCTGCCTGGAACACTGCCCTGCCTGGAACACTGCCCTGCCTGGAACACTGCCCTGCCTGGAACACTGCCCTGCTGGAACACTGCCCTGCCTGGAACACTGCCCTGCCTGGAACACTGCCCTGTCTGGAACACTGCCCTGCCTGGAACACTGCCCTGCCTGGAACACTGCCCTGCCTGGAACACTGCCCTGCCTGGAACACTGCCCTGCCTGGAACACTGCCCTGCCTGGAACACTGCCCTGCCTGGAACACTGCCCTGCCTGGAACACTGCCCTGCCTGGAACACTGCCCTGCCTGGAACACTGCCCTGTCTGGAACACTGCCCTGCCTGGAACACTGCCCTGCCTGGAACACTGCCCTATCTGGAACACTGCCCTGCCTGGAACACTGCCCTGCCTGGAACACTGCCCTGCCTGGAACACTGCCCTGCCTGGAACACTGCCCTGCCTGGAACACATTATTTACACAGCAAGCTCATTGGTTTCTTCACCCAAAAGATTAACGTTTAATGTCACTGCTAATCAAACCACAGATCAAAATATCATTGAATAAACTGCTCAGCCATAGACTTCCCAATTATTTAATTATCTGAGACAAAAATAAAAAATGGCGACCAGTATTGGATTATCGAAAGTTAAACAAAATCTAGTATGACATTCTGCCACATACATTATCCAGACCTCAAATATAATAAGGAGTGATAATGATAACGCATTTCCGACTCGAGCTTCATTGCGACGCACGGAACATCAACTCGACTTTTAGCGATGCATGAATTCACAAGAAAATAAACCACATCTGAGATCTCATTAATCTCCTTAATATATATTTTCTTTTTCCTTTCTCTCTTTCAGTCTTCCTTTCTCCCGCACGTCAGAGGTTATAACGTGAGGGTGTAGTGGCGCCTTGGCTCCCGGGGCAGGTACCAAACCGAACACTCCACATCATAGAGGGATGATCATTACCCCCTGAGTGACGGCCTGCTAATGAGGTTTTGTGCGGCGGCCGAGTGTAAGAAGGAGGGAAGAAGGGGAGTCAAATGAGCGTCTCAAGCACCGCACACCAGCCAGTCAAATGAGCTGTTATACGAGGAATGAAAGGCTTAGTAAATAGGATAAGGATATGTTTTGAACCATTATCCACATGAAACCTGATGTGGATGAGGTGGATGTGCGTGCTGTGAGTGGGAATGGAGTGAGTTTGTACGTGTATGTGTGTGTATGTGTGTCTGTGTGTGTTATTGACTTAATTAATGTTTGTGTATTAATTAGTGAGCTGATTCAAAGTTGACTGCTTCTGTGTGCGTTTAAATTTTATATAGGGGGGAAACTATGAACGTGCGGGTTGTGTTTACATGGCCATTGTGAACGTGAGCGTTATGCTTAAATGTGTGTTGTGTGCGGTGTGGCTCTGTCTGCATGTGTGACTGTGTGTGTGTGTGTGTGTGTGTGTGTGTCTGTGTGTGTGTCTGTGTGTGTGTGACTGTGTGTGTGTGTGTGTGTGTGTGTGTGTGTGTGTGTGTCTGTGTGTGAGGTTAATACTACACATGGGGCGTTTACGTGTAGGTTATGCTTGCATATGCTGCTTGCGTGTGTGTGTGTGTGTGTGTGTGTGTGTGTGTGTGTGTGTGTGTGTGTATGTGTGTGTGTGTGTGTGTGTGTGTGTGTGTGTGTGTGTGTGTGTGTGTGTGTGTGTGTGTGTGTGTGTGTGTGTGTGAAATAATGCATACATAGGGAGCTGCACGTTTAGTTCATTAGTGAATCATAACCATAAATAATGAGAGAGTTATTGTGGGAAGGAAGGATTACAGGGGAAGTAAAGAGAAGGAGGTAGGGAGGAAGAAAGGAAGGAGGGAGAGCGAAGGGAAGGAGGGAGGGAAGAGGAGGAAGGGCTCGCTCACCTGACCCAATTATTTATTCCTGCCAAGTGGGGCCATTAACGTCGACGGTATGCCCTCTGGTGGTCCACTCCCTCCACCCCTTCCTGCCTCCTCTCTCTCTCTCTCTCTCTTCTCTCTCTCTCTCTCTCTCTCTCTCTCTCTCTCTCTCTCTCTCTCTCTCTCTCTCTCTCTCTCTCTCTCTCCCCCCACGACAAGCAGATAAAGCCGACGTAGCTGCCCGGCTCCCCCCCCCCCTGAGGGCAGGCTGAGGGGCGCGGCCCTGCCCTGGTCCAGGCAGCGCCCTGTGTATACACCGAGGAGAGTGCTCTTGTGATCCTCGTCAAGCAAGTTCTTAATTAGTGTAAACACCGGGAGGGGCGGAGCGCGGCTGGCGAGTCTACGGGATTCAACAGCCGCGATCTGAGAAAATGCACCCCCGCTCACACACACGCACACGCACACGCACACGCGCACACACACACACACACACACACACACACACACACAGCTGTACACTTGCTCATCCAGAGTTGATGTACACTTTATATTCATTGGTAACATGGCAGGTAACGCAGAAGACAATATTGCTTCCACGAAAAAGCCGCAAGCTTATGTACTTTAATATACAACAAATCGTCAAAAAAATACAAACAAGTTGAATTTTGTGTCTGGTCAAGGAGTGCGAGTGGGAGGTTGTTTTCAAAGGAAGGGCAGCAGCGGCTTGACCTCCAACACCTAGAAATGAGTCAGTGATGCGGGGCAGCCACGGACACGGCGACCCAGCGCCACCCGCGGACCTGGCCTGAAGGGAGGGAAGCCCGCCGCGTGTTTACATCCTCACGACGCCGACGACAGGACAGCTTCTGAGGGCGACGGCTCCACGACTCCACCTCACTCTACAAAGCTGTGTATATCGGGAAAGGCGAGCTTTTGAAGGGCTGCCAGGCGGTTACCAAAGGCCTTTTGTTTAGTTATGTAGCTTCTGCGAGTATTGTGTTGATGGTTTGTGAATGAGCGATTCCTCCCGGCGAGAGTCCTCCCGCCCGTGATCCCGCGGTGGCTCCTTTGACTGTCAGGCGGGCGTCGCTCTAGATGCAATTACCTTTATTGACTTTGATTTCCGTCACAATGCTCGCGGGAGAGAGAGAAGCCGGAACACCACAGGCCGGCTCAGAAATGTCACACAACGGGCGTTCGCTTGAAACACAGCATGATGAAGAACGTAAACCGAGTGATCGACACACACACACACACACACACACACACACACACACACACACACACACACACACACACACACAGGGAGATGGACTGACCGACGCGTGTCCAACTCAAGCAACACAAAGAATAACTAATCAAGATGGAGTCCTTGCAAGACGCCGATGAGAGAGGGTAGTGCGCAGTGTTGCCATCCTGACGAGCACTCAACGAGGGATCATAACAACATCCAGCATATCCTCCTCCCCTTCCTTCTCTCCTGGGGGTAACGACCTCCCTTCCTCTCTCTCATGTTCTCCACTGCTCCCATCGCACGACGAGAACAGGAGGGGCGACACATATAAAAGTCGTGTTCCTTTTCTCCTCCCCGTCGTGTAGTCAGCTAGCTAAGCATCACCCAAGGTCACGAGGGGGCCACGGCACCTCCCAGACTTGCCAGTAAATCCTTCAAGCATGGTGAGCGCCTCCCTGCAGCTTGACTCGAAACAATTGACCAGCGAGGCCAATAGCGTGTTGGTCTTCTTGTTCTTCCTGACAGGACAATACCATCATGCTCAAGGAAACTGCTGTTTGTTTGTTAAT
>JACEEZ010007757.1:207500-212500 GCA_016584305.1 Chionoecetes opilio
GAGAGAGAGAGGAGAGAGAGAGAGAGAGAGAGAGAGAGAGAGAGAGAGAGAGACGAAAATTAAGCTTAACAAAAGATAAACCATAGGTAAAAACAACGAAATAATTAAAAAAAAACATTAAAACAAGCATGTAAAAGATAAACAGATCAATATAAATAACAAGAAAATAGAAAACAAACATCCTGCACCAGTTTGGGAGACTTGGTCCTCGATGGCTTGGCGTGGCATAAAATATCAAGTGTACAGTTTCCTGGCGTCAATTTCAGATTTAGTCGACTTCCCTTCATACATTACCCTCGGGCAGACATAGCAGATAATGGCGTCCGGGGAAATCAAACGCTCTAGCTTTAATGCACCTACAAGTCCCCGTGCAGGTGTAAAAAAATTATTCATTGCCTCAACCCAATTGCTATGTGTTTGACAAGTGCGGTGGGGCGGGTAGGTGGAGTCTGGGTGGAGGGTGAATGGAGGCTGGGTGGAGGGTACAGAGCCGATGAAGGAATGGTCGACACGGGAAGTGGTAAAGGGAAAATTGCGAGGAATACTGAACAAAGAGGGCATAGAGAAACAGAGACGAATAAAGAGGATAGAGAAACAGAAAAGGCCATACGGAACAGAGCCGGATAGAAAGAGTAATAAAAAGTGGAAAAGGTCAGAAATATGGGTAGGATGGTAAGATCAGTTGAAAAAGAAGCAAGAACAAAAGTTGAGAAACAGGGAAATGTATAGCACAACAGGAGAGCAGGTTATACCGATGGCTGAATGTGACAAAGAAACTGAAACGAAAGACCAGCGTTTGAGGACAGAAAACATGATGAACAGAAGCTTTGATAATATAGTAATGACCGATAAGGAACTCTAAATACGGATGCATTGGAGGAAAAAGTACTGTAAATGAGAGAGAGAGAGAGAGAGAGAGAGAGAGAGAGAGAGAGAGAGAGAGAGAGAGAGAGAGAGAGAGAGAGAGAGAGAGAGAGAAGAAGAGAGAGAGAGAGAGAAGAGGAGAGAGAGAGAGAGAGAGAGAGAGAGAGAGAGAGAGAGAGAGAGAAGAGAGAAGAGAGAGAGAGAGAGAGAGAGAGAGAGAGAGAGAGAGAGAGAGGGAGAGAGAGAGAGAGAGAGTGTGTGTGTGTATAACGGTGACATTACAGTGGTAACCAAGAGGCGCCAAAATCATTCATTCCCACCTGTCCCTGCGATGACTCTGGTATTAATTACTATGCTCACCGGTCACTCGTGGTCGCCGGGCTCAGGTAACAGGACGTTCACAGGTGTGGCCGCCGTGTTCTCCCGCTCACACCTGATTAATACGAAAGCGAATTATGCTCAGATCAATGACAGAGATTATCCAATAGTGACTCCCTGGCTCACAGAAGGGATGCACAGTCACAGAAGCAGGGGTGACGGGCTGATGGCAGAGTAAGGGGCTCGAGATAGGGCCTGATGGCAGGGTATAAGGAACATTATGATTAAAGAACAAGAATAGAAAACGAAGTAAATGAGTACACCCTCCTTATAAATATATAGGAGGGTGCACTGAGAAAAAGATATGTGATTGAGTAGAAAAACCCGTGTACGTTTAATATGATACAGAATAGTACGAAATAATGGCAGGTATGGAAATATAGAGTATTATAGATAGAGGATGGTAATATAGATAACATAGATATATATAATAATAGATAAGTAATAGAGATAGACAGATGCAATGACAAATATGGATGGATATTTTCAAACACAAAAGTAAAAATTAGAGCAAAAGTTAAGTTTATATCACATTTTATACCAGCCGTGGTAACTCACTCTATTATCACTACACCTTTTCACTCTCAAATTAAGACAACTACACTTCATATTAAAACAACTGAACTTCAAATTACTGTAAAACAAGTGAATCAAACAAACTGAATTAAAACAACTGAAGTTTAAATTAAAACAACTGAAGTTTAAAATAAAACAACTGAAGTTTATTTTAAAACAACTGAAGTTTAATTTGAATTACTGAACTTCAAATTAAAATAACTAAACTTCAAATTAAAATATTTGAATTTCAAATTAAAAGAAAAAATTCTTCTATTATATTTTGAAATTCATTTGTTATATTTTGAAGTTCTGTTCTAATTTGAGAGTGAAAAGGTGTATTATGAAAACCCCCAGAAAAGTAACATATTTCTTCCTGTAAACTTTTTCTTATCTTTACCAGAGTGCTGCCAGCAAAGGGAAGAGAGGGAAAAAATATTTATGAAAAGATATACCATTCTTTTAAATATTTTTACACAGCATACTACATAGATAAAGCAACACAGGATGAAGTAATGTATAGCTATTTCGTGTACACATACTGTACACAGCGCGCCAAAGCATTGTTCGCGACATCATAACACAGCGCTTCCATACGGGAATTCAGAAAATGTACTCTATGGCAGCCTACTGACTTCCGAGAGAGATATCTTACATATGGCAGCTTGTTTAAGGCACGGGCAGTCCATCAAGACCGTTGAGGAATGTTCAGATGCCACTTGTCAATTATAGATGAAGCATTTCAAAAAGTATCGCCTTCCTTCCCGCGAGTAATTTGAACAGACGCGCATTGGTATGTCTATCATTATTTTCATAATGAGTGGCAAGAAAGACCTAACAAAAGAGCAAATTAAAGTTATTGTATCTCTACACAAGGCAGAGAGGCCAGTGGAAGAAATATCAAGGATTGTGGATGTTACGAGGAGATGAGTGCATAAGTGGGTGGAAAGTTTCATGGTGAGTTGCATCGTCGCGACAGCCGCGACACCAGAACATTATAAGTGACCAGGGCGAGGATGTAAAAGTCATATCGCAATATTTTTCTTGCTCTTAATTGAGGATGGGCATCCACTTGACGTTTCATGACATTTAGGGTGCTTGCTGATGTTTTACACCCTCGCCCTGGCCACTTATAATGTTCTGGTGTCGCGGATGTCGCGACGATGCAACTCACCGTGAAACTTTCCACCCACTTATGCACTCATCTCCTCGTAACATCCACAATCCTTGATATTTCTTCCACTGGCCTCTCTGCCTTGTGTAGAGATACAATAACTTTAATTTGCTCTTTTGTTAGGTCTTTCTTGCCACTCATTATGAAAATAATGATAGACATACCAATGCGCGTCTGTTCAAATTACTCGCGGGAAGGAAGGCGATACTTTTTGAAATGCTTCATCTATAATTGACAAGTGGCATCTGAACATTCCTCAACGGTCTTGATGGACTGCCCGTGCCTTAAACAAGCTGCCATATGTAAGATATCTCTCTCGGAAGTCAGTAGGCTGCCATAGAGTACATTTTCTGAATTCCCGTATGGAAGCGCTGTGTTATGATGTCGCGAACAATGCTTTGGCGCGCTGTGTAGTTATACAAAAGAAAACAAAAGTTACATTTTTGGCACTCAAAATTTTTTGGCACTCAAACATTTTGGTACTCAAAACATTTTTGCCGCTAAAAAAGAATTGGCACTCAAATTTTGAGTGCCAAGATTTTTGAGTGCCAAACATTTTAGAGTGCCAAAAAAATGTAGGTGGCAAAATTTTATGAGTGCCAAAAAAAATTGAGTGCCAAACATTTTTGAGTAAAAAAAAATTTGAGTGCCAAAAATGTAACTTCTGTTTTTTTTGTATAACTACAGTATGTGTACTAACATACACGGAATAGCTATACGTTACTTCATCCTGTGTTGCTTTATCTATGTAGTATGCTGTGTAAAAATATTTTAAAGAATGGTATATCTTTTCATAAATAATTTTTTACTCCTCTTCCCTTTGCTGGCAGCACTCTGGTAAAGATAAGAAAACGTTTACAGGAAGAAATATGTTACTTTTCTGGGAGTTTTCATAATACACATTTTAACTCTCAAATTAGAACAGCTTCAAAATAAAACAAATTAATTTCAAAATATAATAGATTAATTTTTTCTTTCAATTTGAAATTCAATGATTCTAATTTGTAGTTAAGTTATTTTAATTTGAAGTTCACTTATTTTAATCTAAACTTCAGTTGTTTTAATATAAACTTCAGTTGTTTTAATTCAAACTTCAGTTGTTTAAATTTAAACTTCATTGTTTAAATTTGGGATTCATTTGTTTTAATTTGAAGCTCAGTTGTTTTAATCTGAGAGTGAAAAGTTGTAGTGTTATTATGGCGGGTTGATGTTAATTAAAGTTTGCGTCTTTGAATAAGTAACCCCGATACCTTGTCCATCTATCTGGCCAGAAAGATGAGCCACCCAACCCTAAGACTGAGTTTGCAGAAGAGGTTTCCAAACGACTCTTTAAGGTACTATACTGCATTTTTTACTCTCTCTCTCTCTCTCTCTCTCTCTCTCTCTCCTCTCTCTCCTCTCCCTCTTCTCTCTCTCCTCCTCTCCTTCTCTCTCTCTCTCTCTCTCTCTCTCTCTCTCTCTCTCTCTCCTCTCTCTCTCTCTCTCATAGGCGTAAGTCATCCACATTTTCATTCACATATTCAGATTTTACAGAAAGAACGTAAAGAAAATGAAGCCACTCAATTGGGTGAACGATAAGAATTACAGTACAGACGAATATATATGCAATGGCAAGGCAATTCACTTCACCCCCTTGTTCATTTCATTGCACTTTCCAATTTCCTTTGCAAATTTGTGTGAGAGAGAGAGAGAGAGAGAGAGAGAGAGAGAGAGAGAGAGAGAGAGAGAGAGAGAGAGAGAGAGAGAGAGAGAGAGAGAGAGAGAGGAGAGAGAGAGAGAGAGAGAGAGAGAGAGAGAGAGAGAGAGAGAGAGAGAGGAGAGAGAGAGAGAGAGAGAGGAGAGAGAGAGAGAGGTGGCATTAGGTTGGGTAAAGATGGGAAAAAAGTGAGAAAAAGACAAACACACATACATGAGAGAGAGAGAGAGAGAGAGAGAGAGAGAGAGAGAGAGAGAGAGAGAGAGAGAAGAGAGAGAGAGAGAGAGAGAGAGAGAGAGAGAGAGAGAGAGAGAGAGAGGAGAGAGAGAGAGA
>JACEEZ010007757.1:222500-227500 GCA_016584305.1 Chionoecetes opilio
AGTGACGGCGCGAATTACTCAAACTTATGACACATTGGTAATTAACTACCCGGTAATCATCGGTAATTATGGCAAATGCACGAACGTTACATGAACGAAATATTAAGTGCAACATCATACCCAATTAGGATTAATTTTATTACTACTTAATGCTCATGGGATTATCCTGAATTAGTCAATTAGCTTCATTAATATTTCAGGTATTGTCTCGCGTCGTGTAATGTTCAGCTTATTAAAAATAATTACATTAATGCGATACTCGCCGCCTGTCGGCACAGGGAGGGAGGGGGGAGGGATACGAGGAGGGAGGGAGGGATGGGTGCGAGGGAAGAGAGGAAAGGGGAAGGGAAAGGAAAGTTATAGGGACGCCGTGTGTGTGTGTGTGTGTGTGTGTGTGTGTGTGTGTGTGTGTGTGTGTGTGTGTGTGTGTGTGTGTGTGTGTGTGTGTGTGTGTGTGTGTATTCATCTAGTTGTATTCATCTAGCTGTAGTTTACAGGGCCAGAGCGACGCTCGTATGGCCCCGTCTCCATATCAACATTTATTTTTCTCATTCATCCTTAATGTTGGCCGAAACCACCACCCCGGGAGGCGGCTCACAAACCCCCGGCTAACACCGGGTACCCATTCACTGCTGGGTGGACAGGGGCTCGGGTTTTAAGAAGACCGCCCGTCTGTCTTCGCTCCGCCCGGGGATCGAACCCGGGACTTCTAAGTTGTGAGCCGAGCGTGCTAACCCTTACACTACGGAGTCCCGTGTGTGTGTGTGTGTGTGTATGTGTGTGTGTGTGTGTGTGTGTGTGTGTGTGTGTGTGTGTGTGTGTGTGTGTGTGTGTTGTGTGTGGTGGTGTGTGTGTGTGTGTGTGTGTGTGTGTGTTGTGTGTGTGTGTGTTGTGTGTGTGTGTGTGTGTGTGTGTGTGTCATTGAGGCCCCACAGAAGATGAAACACAAAAACATCTGCGTAACAAGGACATTAATAACAACGTGGGATGCGTCAACTCACGGCGACTGGAGACTGGCGTGAGGAAGATCGCGCCGCGCCAGGACCAGGACGGACATCCCCGCGGTCTGCCGGTCCTCGATTCTGTAAATATTCAACATCTCAGTATTGAAACATTAATATCATAACTTCTTAACGTTTCAGCATGTATAGGAGGTGAGAAAGTAGTAATAGTATATCTCCTGACGATGCCACGCCACTACTATAGACGTCCTCGGCCCGGCGGTGGTCCTCCCCGCGGCTCTGTGCCGGGCGGCGTCATGTCGGCACATAATCCCGGCGTCATTATCATTACAGGGATTATCCTGTTAATCTAAAGTTAACACGGATGGTCAACGGCTCAGGCCTGAAGGCTTAACAAGCGGCCTGCGACAAGTGGGTGCTACTGTCACCCCTCTATACCCCCCCCTACACCCCAAATCCCTCTTTGCCCCCAGGTCTCCCCCGCCACACCCAGCATAGCAGGGGACAACAAGCAGGTGAGACCAAGGGGAGGGGAGGCCACAGACGCTCCTGCTTATTATTTTGTTGCCGAAACTTTAATGACATTAGTATTTTATGACGGAGCAGCAATTTGTAGGAAATATTTAATCACAAAGTTGTCCGTTGTTTCTCGTATTCCTGATGCATATCTTGAGGCAGCGGCACCCGCGGCACTAAGGGCGTTAACACACCTCTCAGGGACACGTTGGCAGGCGAGTCATGCGGACACCATATGTCTATAATTGCAAAACTTGGAATTCACAGCGAGCACTCATTGGCCTGCCTCCTCCATCGGCACACCTGCACGCAGCTTTTTGGTCAATTAACCTCCCGAACTACATACCAATGACGGCGGCGCAGACTACCACCACCCCTCACCCCCCCTCACCCTCCGTCACCCATCACCGTCACCCAAACTACAGGGCCTACTTCGTCACCCATTCCCCTTCACCCATCGCAGCTACTGAGAACCAACCTGTCACCATCTCCAAGACTTTCCACCTCGTCCATTACTACCAACAACAACATTACTCTCACGTTTCCTTCAGAGATAATGAAGAGTAAAATACAGTTTGTAACTAAATAAAAAGGAATAATTGACAAGAGAAATAGTGTGAGTGCGGCAAGAAAGTGGTGAAGGTTGGAAGAGGAGGTGGAGGAAGAGGAGGAGGAGGAGGAGGAGGAAGAGGAGGAGGAGAGAGAGAGGGAGGATTAGGAGGAGGGGGAGGGGAGTCAGTGTTTGGCTTCGCAGGACGCTAACCTAATCATGGCAGACCAACCATAAAGAAGAGGTTGTGAATATATTACAGTATCAGAAAATAACCCAAGGGGCTGAGAGTCGACTTCGCTAATGGCTGATGTTATCTCCACACGCGCATAAAAATTGCTTCATCAGGCGCCCGGTGACCGACAATTATTTACATACGTGATGTCAATATATTGTGTGGGCGAGGAGAGCGCGGCGGCCTCACAGCGGTGGGAGTCGCGGCAGGTGCCAATACGGGGCCGAGAATCATTCAGGAGGGACGGCCGCCGCTCCGCCGCCCCGGGAATGACAACGGCGCGGGTGACGGGCGGCGTGGGAAGCTTGGCCTGGACAAAAGGCCTCCAAGCTGGGCGGAGCATGAGACTCGATCGACAGCTTATTTAAATGTAAAAGTTCATGCATGTCTCCTCTCCTTCCCATCCCTTTCCTCGTCTTCTAAACACTTAACATTCCTTTCAACATAAATTTTCTCTCTCCTTATTGGTATTGTTTCTGTGTCTCTTTCCTTTTTAAGATAAGGTAATTGCATTGTGTTCCTTGCAAGCCATACGTATTGGCGCGGCTCGAGGCGACACACCAGGCCCCGCCCCTCACACCATTTGTAAACATGGGCACAGCCGCGACCATATGCAAATGCTGCCAAATCTTCATTTATTAGATCATTTATACAACACAGACGGCGGGCAATCACCTAATCACCGCCCCGCCTCACTCACACACTCTAACGAGCATAATCAAGTCTCCTGAAGGGACAACCATTCTTTACCTGCAGAAGACATGCTGAGGCGCCTACCACTCCTTAAAGCCGCGTCCTTCACCTCACCTCATCGCCTCTCACTCTCCTCTCACATCATGTCCTCACTCCGGACTCCCGCGATTAACCCCTTCACGCCCAGATCATCATTCCTTTACTATAAAAAAATGTCGTCGAGCCATAAAATTTCGAAAAGGAACTTGATATACCAAATTAGTTAGTCGACAAGGCTACTAAACAGGTCATATCTATAAAATATTGCTTATATTAATTGAAAATTGTCTAATGGTAGCCAAATTATAATGGAAACTACGTTTTGGGTCTCAAGGGGTTAAGAAAAAAAACATCTCCTGGCGGCGTAACATCAGGGATCACACCGTCACACGTCACACCGCCTGATAACACCTTCCCTCGCCACCCGTCACGTCTCAACACCACGGCAGCGGCGCCCCTCACTGTGCGGGCAGCGGGAGGCGACGACCCACGCGCCGCACGTCACTGTCCCTGCAGGAGGCCCCTAAGGTCGTCCCTCACACCCCTGACCTCCAACCCCAATAGTCTCTCACACCCCTGACCTCCAACCCTGACCACCTCATCGGCCACAGGAGAAAGGCGGTGTTTTGAGGTTCACAGTTTAGTATTTTCTTGGATTGACTCGCCAAGGATGAAGCCAAAATGTTTATGTGATGTGTACATATGTAGAGGATTTACTGGTGTGTGTGTGTGTGTGTGTGTGTGTGTGTGTGTGTGTGTGTGTGTGTGTGTGTGTACATTTGCAACACATCTACCCCATATTGTTGCTTCAGTTTCACACTAAACATATATTCTCTCGTGTAAAGGATCAACAATACGAGTAAAGTAAACACGAATGTTATCTTGACTTTCCGAGTGTCAAAAATGAGCTTTAAACTCCTTGGATTCGCGGCATCAAGCAGAAAGGCAACATCATAAAAGCACTGATCCACACGTCTATTTAAGCAATATTTTCTCCGATTTCATAATTTTCCGGGATATTGGTTAATTACAATCACCCTTTGTTGGCGCCACACCTGTGCTCAGCCTGGCGCGCGATGGATTACCTACAATCACCCATTCCTTGGTGATGAGTGCGGCAGGTCAGGTGGGGTCAGGTGAGGCCGCGGCAACAGCATACACACAAACATACACACGATACACAAAATATAATATCCACATAGAGAATAGGCAGCATTTTTTATATACACAGAGCACCATTACCATATTTACTTTTTTATTCATGCACACGTGCGCTGATATTTGTTTTCATATTTATGTTTACACCTGGGAACGTTTAGCCAGCTGAAAAATCAACAATGAGTGGGAACGCGATAGTCGGCGCATCATGCTTGCTGTGTAACCTTTCACTAAACGGCGCCGGCGGGCCATGAACACCGGGGGTTTGTAGCAACGGTTATGTGCCGAACAAGAAGTGAGGCATTTATGACGGTATTATTATCAAAATATTTAAAGCAACAGCGAAAATAACACACAACGGTTATGGTCGAAACGGTTGAAAATTTGCTTTTACGGGAACCATTAAGCATTACGGGAGAATGAGGGTAATTTCAACGCTGGGAGGAGAGAGAGAGAGAGAGGGAGGGATAGGGAAGGAGGGAAGGAGGGACGCTTCTGGGGATTGAGGGGAGGCAGGGGGATGGCAGGGGTGGATGAGGAGGGGGGGGAGTAGGGGAGGATGAGGAGGGGGGGGGGGAGTTCTGGATCAGCTCTTAATTAGTCAAATCCCAGCTGAGCTAAATCTAATGACCTCCGGGCCGAGTCATCTGACTGACCTTCGTTCACTGTTATTTTTTTCACTTTCTTCGACTAGATCGCTCCGAAACGACAGAGATTATTCAGTTTTAGGAACAAAAGCGTTTCCTTCCTAACGTAAAGTACAAAACATAATTTTTTCCTTCCAAAAAGATACGAATGACTCTACAAGATAAGTATACATGGTACACAACACAAATACTAAACATAG
>JACEEZ010007757.1:240000-250000 GCA_016584305.1 Chionoecetes opilio
GGTGTTTGAAATAAGTTTGCTAAGGGTGCTAAAGACTGTATGTAATGGGAAAAATTGAATATGTAAGTGAAGGAAGGACGGAAAAATGGACGTAGGAGAAGGAAAACTTTGATCCCTTTCTGTAAATTCCTATTTTCCAACACACATACCCCACACACACCCACACCCACACCCACACCCACACAAGAACCCCTCCCCCCACACACACACACGAGCCTCCCCCCCACACACACACGCACGCACGCACACAGCATCCTCGGCTTGGGAGATCAGAGGGCAATCCCACTTCACTTAGCCTGATGTTGGTAGTGTGAGAGGAGGCGAATAAAGCCCAATTAAGCGACCATTACGCTGTAGTACAAGTTGTGCCAGACTTTACCCACGACCTCTTATCGTAATTGGCCCGCTAAGTTGGGCTAAGTTGATGGTCTGTGTCTCCCGCCATGCGAAGCCACTCTCCTCCGCCTCCTCCGCCTCCTCCTCCTCCTCCTCCTCCTCCTCCTCCTCCTCCTCCTTCTTCTCCTCCTCCTCCTCCTCCTCCTCCTCCTCCCCCCCTCCTCCTCCTCCTCCTTCTCCTCCTCCAACACATCTTCATTTTATCTCCCCCTTTTCAAACTTTTTTTTAGCTTCGTTTTCTTTCCTGTTTTCCTTCGTATCTACCTGACCCTCCACCTTGCCTTCAGTTTTGCTATGCACCTGTTTATCACCTGTGCCACCTGTCTCTTCCTTCTCTCTGCATCAACCCACAATCACATATTATAGCCCACCAACAAAAAACACTGATAATTCCTACTCATATATTCTCTCTATGTTTTCCTCCCTCCCTCCATCTCTCTATCTTCTTCTCCTCCTCCTCCTTCTCTTCCTTCTTTACTTCCTTCCCTTGTCCTTCAGTTATCACCTCCTCCCTCTTCTTATTTATCTCTTGTCCTTGAGGTCGTTTCGTCTTTTCATGTTTCATTTTATTCTGGTCGTCATTTCCGATATTATATTTGGTCTCTCCTTTGATATCTTTCAACGTCATTTTCTTTCATCTAATTCAACTTTTGGCAATCGTTCTGTCTTGCTTTTGAGGATATTATATTTTCTTTCTCTCTAGCTTACTTTGTCTTCACTATATTTTATCTGCAGCTAAGTGTTCCTTGTTTTGTTGCCTATATTATATTTACATGTGTTTTTCTCCTCTTCTTAGGATATCGATTTGATTTATCTTTCTGCTTTTTTTTTTTTTTTTTTGGTTTTATGTCAATTCGTTATCTAATTGCGTTTTACGAATAGTTTTCTCTCGTGTATATATATTTTTCCTTCCATGTAGAAATTTCAGCGGAGGATCCCATAAGTCAATCATTTTCTTTCCTCAGCACATCTCGACCTATTTGCATAAGATATTCATTTGACTTTACATATCAAACAGACTTACGGTAGAAAAGGATGCTCGCCTACGAGAGGGGGATCTAAAACCTTCCTATTCCTTATAGACTCAATTTCTCAGCCTTTTTGATGTTTTAACAGCATATAGAGTGGCTAATAAACACACACACACTTATAATGGAAAGAATATTAACACAAAAAAAACACAAACACATCAAAACGACAAACTATGGATTATTCCATACCAATTTCGGAAATCACTTGTTTTGAAATGACAGTAATTAAGGAAATTCTATTAATTAACAAGCACACAGGCGTAGATAGACATAGAGAGGGACACAATGCCAGTGATAGACAATGTTAATTTATACAGAGAGAGAATTAGTTGATATCCCATTTATAATTCAGCAGGCAACCGAGCGTGAGCAATGATTCAGTACAAATATACGCAGCTTTGAGTGAAAATAAACACGCTGTACACAGTGTTTATTTTTCATAATCATCGTGAAAACTGGTCGTCAAAAAAATACATGTTTATTTATGCCGTTTTGTTGTTGTTTAGGAGGGAGGCGCGACAGGCTGCACGCGCTGACGACTTTTGTTTTAATTGTCGTTGTTTATAAAGAAATGCGGAATGTATACTATTTTCTATTGTTGTTAAGATATAATGTGGAATATATACTATTTTTTGTAATTGTAGTTGTTCAGAAAGAAATGCGGAATGTAGATTAATTTGGAATTCATATAATTGGGAACATTATTGTAAATGTGTCTTTTTCACATAACATTGAAATTCTTAATATTTAAAAGGGATAATGGAAAACTGATGAATGCAAAATATAGAACTCCTCAAGCTTAACAACTTTGCTTCTATGCAGTAATCCTCTAAGACTAATAGTTAATGGGAAAAATGGCATAAATGTGTTCGTCAACTCTCAAGACCCATTTCTCGCAGCCAGAATGCAAAAAAAAGCTAATTTTTTTAGGAGTAAATGTTGTAATTAATTATTCGCTGCAAAAAATGGTTCGTTTTTTATGTCTGTGATATTGTTCCGATAAAAACCATTTACAATACCATACAAATATTTATATGTTCGAATTTTTTGGCGGGAAAAGGAAACTAAAAAAGAACCATGCACTTTCTAATGTTAGAAAAAGATAGGCAATAACTTAATATACGAGTTGTGACACATTATTTTTTTCATCTAAATATAAGAAATATGAGAAAAATTTAAAGATTGAAACATAATATATACACACACACACACACACACACACACACACACACCGCGCGATGGTCAGGTTGATAGCGTGACGGTCTCCCATTCTGTGGGTATGCGGTTCGAGTCCTCGCGCTCCCGAGGAGTTTTCACTGACAAATTCGGGCAGTTACTGTCCCCCTTGAGCAAGGGGATGGGGGTGTGTGGTGTGTGAGGTCCCAGCATTGCCCAAAGATCGGTAATAATGAGCTCCAAGCTCGCACTGAGAGGGTGAAAACTGGCGATCGCGAGCCAGCTCGCGTGGACAAGACCATGGGTGAACACACACACACACACACACACACACACACACACACACACACACACACACACACACACACACACACACACACACACACACACACACACATACACACACACGTACACACACATATGTACATTGAAAAAAATACATAATCAGAATTCTGTCAAATAGATTAAAATTCAATCCTGAACCGAAGAAAAAACCCGCATAATTCCCCTTGTAAGCCTCCTTCTCCTCCTCCATCAGTAATCCTGTAGAGAAGATCAGTGTCTTAAATTGATCACCGAATTCCCTGTTTTTGATTGGTAATATTCGATTGCCCCTTAAACGTGTGTGTGTGTGTGTGTGTGTGTGTGTGTGTGTGTGTGTGTGTGTGTGTGTGTGTGTGTGTGTGTGTGTGTGTGTGTGTGTGTGTGTGTGTGTGTGTGTGTGTGTGTGTGTGTGTGTGTGTGTGTGTGTGTGTGTGTGTGTGTCTGTGCGTGTGTGTGTATGTGTGTGTGTGTGTGTGTGCGTGTGTGTGTGTGTATGTGTGTGTGTGTGTGTGTGTGTGTGTGTGTGTGTGTGTGTGTGTGTGTGTGTGTGTGTGTGTGTGTGTGTGTGTGTGTGTGTGTGTGTGTGTGTGTGTGTGTGTGTAGTGGCTTATGCTGATGAAAATGTATATATGTAAGTATGTATATGTTTGCATTTATATAATCACATACACTGTTTAGTAGTGCCATGCCAAAAAAAAAATGAAAAGATGCCAAGAAAGAAAAAATACAAAGATCCACACACACAAAAAAAATGGTGTACAGTGTACTTTACTTATACAACTCCATCAATATGTAAGAGTGTTGGTGGTGGTGGTGGGGGTTGTGGTGGTGGTGGGGTTGAGGTAGTGGTGGAGGGGGTGGTGGTGGTGGTAGTGGTGGTGGTGGTGGTGGTGGTGGTGGTGTGGTGGTGTGGTGGGGGTTGAGGTAGTGGTGGTGGTGTGGTGTAGGGTGGTGGTGGTGGTGGTGGTGGTGGTGGTGGTGGTGGTGGTGGGTGGGTAGTGGTGGTGGGGGTGGTGGTGGTGGTAGTGGTGATGGTGGTGGTGGTGGTGGTGGTGGTGGTGGTGGTGGTGGTGGTGGTGGTTGAGGTAGAAGTGGTGGTGGTGGTGGTGATGGTGGTGGTGGGGGTGGGGGTTGAGGTAGTGGTGGTGGTGGTGGTGGTGGTGGTGGTGGTGGTTGAGGTAGAAGTGGTGGTGGTGGTGGTGGTGGTGATGGTGGTGGTGGGGGTGGGGGTTGAGGTAGTGGTGGTGGTGGTGGTGGTGGTGGTGGCCGATGAAGGTGACGGAGAAAAGCCATCATAGTGCGCGGGTCCTGAGAGGAAGAAGCTATCACCGCCAATGCATTAGCGTCCATTAAAAAGCCATTATCCTCCATTAAAACTCTGTTGGTTTTTCATCAGCTGTGAAAGCAACTTGCCAGGGAGGTTTCGCTGTATATTCACGGGCGGGCAGTGGTCAGAGTGGGCGTGATGGCTCATTATTAACGCCCTGACCTGCCTTGCCTTGCCACACCCTGTAATGCTCTACCCATTCCTGCCCTGACATACCCCACCACACCCTGTAATGCCCTACCCTACCCTGCCCTGCCCTGCCCTGTCTTGCCTTGCCTTGTTCTGTCACACCCTGCAACACACTCAACCCCTTGCCCTTGCCCTGTTCTGTCCTGCCCTGCCACACCCTGTAATGCCCCGTCCTACCCTACCCTGCCCTACCCTGCCCTGCCCTGTCCTGCCTTGCCCTTGCCCTGCCCTGCCTTGCCCTTGCCCTGTCCTTTCCTGCCCTGCCCTGCCTTGCCCTGCCTTGCCCTGCCCTGCCCTGCCCTGCCCTGCCCTGCCCTGCCTCACCACGCCCTCAACCCCCCTGTAATGCCCACTCCTCCACGCCCATCAGTACAGGTATAGGACAGTCATATCGAGCTCCTGTTACTCCTATACCGATGAAAACAAAGGCAAAGCAACGAAAGTGCTGTTATGACGCTTGATATTTGTAGATTTTAGGGGTCAATCGAATCTATATTTCACAGACGTATTCATGTGAGAGTAAATTATGGTTAAGGAAATGTAAGCAACACATCTCATTTGTATATCCTTCTATACAGACAGACAGATAGGCACCCCCCACACCCCTACATACATACACACATTCAAGAAGTCACTCAAATAAACTAAAATTCCTGACAAAATAAACCCTGAAAACATACATGCATGCAGACAGACAGATAGGCACAGCCCTCCCTTACATACACACATTTAAAGAGTCACTCAAAATAAACTCAATATCTAACATAAAACAAAACCCTGAAAACACACACACATACACACACAAAAGAAAAAAACCCAAAATCTGATCGACTACCCTGAAAACACACATGCACACACAAAAGGAAAAACACACAAAAACCAGATCGACTACCATGCAAGGCGGGCCAACATGGGAGCCCCGCCATCAGTCCTGTCGCGGCCATCATTAATGAGCCCAACACCCGCGTTACCTGGTCGCACACCCACCCGCGCGACACAGCACCCGGCGCGCAACACGAGACCTGCCGCGGGGGATACACGCCTGGTGGGTTGGTTGTTGCATGACGTGGCTTAGCGCGCCCCCCGGGAAACAGGGGAAAAAATAGGGGGCTTTAAACGACCAGGGGAAAAAATAGGGGTCCTTAAACGACCACGTATTGTCTATAGGAGAGGAAACAGGAAGACAGGACGATAAGATGAAAGAGGTGAAGAGAGATAGAGGATAAAATAGAAGAGAGGATATGATAAAACGTGAGATAAGAAGATAAAAGGAGATGAAAGGGGTGAGAGAGAAATAGGAAAGGAAGAAAGAAGGGGAAAAATAAGGAAGGAATAAATAAATAAAAGAGAGAAAGGAGGAGCTGGAGTAATGCAATGTACAAAAAGATGTTAATTTAGGGCAGGTAAAGGTAAGGTAAAGGAGGTGCAAAGGTATAATAGGAGTAAGGAGAATGGTGAATAAGAGTAGGAAGATGAGATAACTAAGGGGTAAAGAGGTTCGTATAACAAGGGGGAAAGAGGAGTACAACAAAGGGGAGGAAGGGGTTAAGGGAGTCGTAGTAGGGAGGAGATTCTCGAGGGGAAAGGCTGAAGGAGTGAACCTGGAGGGACGAGACACGAGGGATCATCTCAAAGGAAACTCTGAAGGAATCCAAGGTAATTAGAACACAACGGCTGCTGCATAAACAAGAACAATACGAGTAACAACAACAACAGCAACATTAACAGCAGTAATAACAAACACAAAACAACAATAAAACGAGTAACAACAAAAACAACAACATTAACAGCAGTAATAACAACCACAAAACAACCTGATTATAAACATTAAATCTACCACAATTACCAGCACTAATGACAACAATAACAGCAACAACAACTCTAAATCTCGAAACTTGCAAGCAAAACACACACACACACACACACACACACACACACACACACACACACACACACACACACACACACACAAGCACACACACACACACACACACACACACAGTAATCCAGCTCGTAATTTTATGTAGCTTATCTCTCTCTTTTACTTTACTTTTTTTATATCTCAAAACATATGAATATAAATTTTTAAGTCGAATAATCCGGTAAAGCTTCTGGGAAACTAATTAGGAAGGGAGGAAATGTTTCTTATTCAGGTAAAACACACACACACACACACACACACACACACACACACACACACACACACACACACACACACACACACACACACACACACACACACACACACACACACACACACACACACACACACACACACACACACACACACACACACACACACACACACACACACACACACACACAACGTCTCTCACCTTCATATATAACGTACTATTTGCCGTAGACATTGATCGCCTTTACAATATAAAATCCCATGAACCACTCTGAAGGATTACAGTGGATTACGAGCCCAGGATTTTTTTTCAACTATTTTTTTCCTCGGCCGGGTTGCTCTCTGGCACGATCTCTCCAGAGCCCGTCTCGTGCAAGCAAAACTGACAGATTACTCACGTGGTTCAGACGGGCGTTTCAGACTCCAAGGCGGACAGACAACTCTCTGTCTCTCTCTGTCTAATCCTACACGTTCGTCTTACGGTGTTTTTTCAGTCTAAGTACGTCTGTCTGTCTGTCTGTCTCTGTCTGTCTGTCTGTCTGTTCTCTTCTCTTCTTTTAGTTGAGGATTTTCACCTGTAAATCATCTTCACAAGAGCGTGTTTATCTTATTGCTGCATGAGGGTGCGCGCCTTAGATCTATTGGGTAACATTAATTATAGATAATATTTTGATTATTGCTATGGCGCAGAAATCAAAGCATAAACGCATAGTATATACAAGTTTTTTTTTTTAAGGGAACGTGACAAAATACTAAGACACCAAGAGAAAGTTATGTCATATCACCTCCAAGGGTTCACTTCTAATCACCTCTAACACGATGTTTGTAAATTTTAAGCCATAAGACGTGTATGAGACCTGTCATCTTACCTTTATTCCTTATTGTGTTAACTTGACGCAGCGGTACTGTAAGTCTCCTGCATATGGTTTTTTTTTTTTTTTTTACATATGTGCCTATAGCGCCTGTAGGCAGTGGTGACCCAGGGCTCGGATGGTAGGCTCTGGAGGTTCACTTGAGGGCTGTGATGGTTGATCCTCGCCCGTGGTGGCGCAGGCAGGATTCTTATAGTGACGCCTGTGATTAGAGGCTCATGCCGCCCCCCTGTGTCCTCCGATGCACTCGCAATCGAAAGTATTGTTGATGGGCAGGGCATGTGGGTGTTCTTAGGCCACTTGACGGTGCAGAAAGGTTTTGGGTTTCTTCGGGGATCGAACTCGGGTCACCGAGAACGCCAGTCGGAGACGCTAACCACTCCGCTACCGCCTCCCCGTCTGTATTACGTAAGAGTTACCTCACGGCCTGGTTTAGTTACCTGCCCACTCAGACAAGACAATGTTGCGCAGCAGCCTTTGAACAACCGTCATTGCACATCGCACATGGATTGAGTCACTGCCGCCGAGACCTCAGGGCAAGATTACTCTCTGCAAGCAATATCCAGAGAGTTTTTGAGCTGAAGTCTTGAGAAAGAAATCTAGTGAGAGATAGGGATGGAGAGCACAGGAAGGTTGTCTGAATATTCTCTCCCTGGATCTTCACCACAAGACAGCGCTGCGTAACTGTTCCTAATGCATCTTAATTCGCCTTAGAAGTTGCTGTCTTGATTAAGCTTCCTTCGAGGCATCATTACGACTCGAGTTCCTACCAATGAAGCCACCACAACTTCATTCTCGAGGCTGCTTCATCACCACCACCGCCACCACCACAAAGAAAACACACTAACCAAACACTAACATCATAAAAAACTAGGAATTTCATCAGCGAAATTTTGATTACTGTTGCAGCACAAGCAGAACTTCATTTCCAGCAACTCGCTAACACATACTATTCTATTTCAACCTCCGAGACGCATATTCACGTTTTCTGGAAGAGTATGTGGCGTTTACTCTTAAACACGTCGGGTTAGGTTACGTTAGGTTACGGTTAAGGTATGGTGGATTTACCAGCTACATATACGATAACTTTGCGTGGGAATCACAATGAGGGTATTTTCGAGAAAATCCTATGGTTAATTTCGGAGCTACAGCCAAGCGTCTTCACTCGGAAACCAGATACTCGCATAGAGAACGGGAATATGCCACCGGGACAGGATAGAAAACGGATGGTGGTCTTACTGCCTTCTGCCTCCCACTCAGAGACCCTCCACAGCCACTCACACCCAACATATATCACCGCACTCTTTGTCTGTCCGACTGTCTGATACTCGACCGGGATTAATGAGCTGACCGACGCCGCCACGCACTTAAGAGTTGTCTGAAGGAGGTCGCCGCCGCCGCCTCGCCAAAGAGTAGTGTTTGTGTTGGTTCTTTTGTTATGTAAAGTAAGATTTGTTTTGGCGGGAAGTAAGTCAAGTAGGATTTATCTATTCTAGGGATTTTGTTTTCCATTTAACTGGTTTTGTATTTATATTTATCTATTGTATTTGATTTCTATTATCATTATTATCTATTATATATATATACTGCTTTTATTTTATTTCAATCGTCTTATTAATATTTGTTTTTTTATGTTTTTCTACGATAATGATATATGCATGTCTCATTATAAGTGATGGTGACGTATTAGATGTCATAACATATTGCGAAACAAACTCTTGAGAGGCTAATGTTTGTCGTCGCATAGGAGGAGGAGGAAGAAGAGAAGGAGGAGGAGGAGGATAGCCCTAAGGAGGAAGTCTGGAGGAGGCCACAGCCGGAGGTTATCCTACAATAAATATCGCCCAATGCTCCTCATTAAGTAAGTTGTGAGCATAATCATCGCAGCTCCTCCGTCTGCCGGCCAATATCCAGTCATTAAAGTCCCACTTGAATATTACGATAACCAGGGTTTCCATAATGCGCTAATTCACTAGTTCCGAGGAGGAGGAGGAGGAGGAGGAGGAGGAGGAGGAGGCGGCGGCGGAGGAGGAGGAGGAGGAGGAGGAGGAGGAGGAGGCGGCGGCGGAGGAGGAGGATTACATAGGAGTAACAGACACCAGGAGACCTATTGGTCCATAGCGAGGGTATCTGCTGAACTACATACTACTAACTATCAACTACTTGTAAGAAAACAGTTGGAAAATGATACCATGTCCCTAAAGAGGATAGGAACATGGAAATTTCATAGTGCAGCAATGAGGAGGAGGAGGAGGAGGAGGAGGAGGAGGAATAGAGAAGACAGTGAAAGGGGCAAAAGGTGCATATGCTTGACAGGATGGTGGGTGGGGTTGTAAGGATAGGAGAGGAGAGAGACAGAGAGGAGACAGAAAGAGGAAGGAAAACAGGAGGAGGAGGAGGAGGAGGAGGAGGAGGAGGAGGAGGAGGAGGAGGAGGAGGAGGAGGAGGAGGAGGAGGAGGAGGAGGAGGAGGAGGAGGAGGAGGAGGAGGAGGAGAAGGAGAAGTAGAAGGAGGAGGAGGAGGAGGAGGAGAAGGAGGAGGATTACATAGG
>JACEEZ010007757.1:255000-265000 GCA_016584305.1 Chionoecetes opilio
CATCTACACAAGCAATTAACTCTCGTGATAAGCTAAGACAGCCCTTCGATCTCTCTCCAAAACCTGACTCTTTTTCTCCCTCCGCCTGACCCCTCTTTTTCCCCTCCCCCCTTCCCCCTTCCCCCTTCCCTTCCCCCCCTATCCTTCCCCCTTCCCCCTACCCCCTCCCCCCTTTTCCTTCCATCCCCCTTCCCCTCACAGTCGCCTCTTGACCCCACGCAATCCAAGTCACAACATCGAATGAGTTTTGGGCTCTTGTATGTGAAAGCCAATTTACTTTATTTTTAGCCATGTTATGTTGTGTGTTCTCGTACTTATGTGAATCTCTGAATTTTTGTTGGGTTTTGGCTTTGTGATTGTGCTGTGTTGGTGTATTTGTGAGATTATTTGAAAAGATAGAAGACATGAGAATTATTAATGGTAAGAAAAGCTAAACGTAAATATAACGAGGAAGTAAAATTAGAAAAAAATGGAGGCAGGACACGCGCGCCCACACACACACACACACACACACACACACACACACACACACACCACACACACACACACACACACACACACACACACACACATACACACACACACACACCACACACACACACACACACACACACACACGTAACAATTATGACACTCAAGGTACTTTAAACTGAAAGGAACACGAACAATACAAACTAAAATTACATGTACTAGAAAGGAGAGTGGAAAAAAATCTTACTAAATGTCCTTCTGAAAAAAAACGTAAAATAAATTAGACCTACGTATATATAGTAAGGTTCCGATTAGTGTGTGTGTGTGTGTGTGTGTGTGTGTGTGTGTGTGTGTGTGTGTGTGTGTGTGTGTGTGTGTGTGTGTGTGTGTGTGTGTGTCTATGTGTGTGTGTGTCTATGTGTGTGTGTGTCTATGTGTGTGTGTGTGTGTGTGTGTGTTGTGTGTGTGTGTGTGTGTGTGTGTGTGTGTGTCTATGTGTCTGTTGTGGGGTCTATGTGTGTGTGTCTATGTGTGTGTGTGTGTGTGTGTGTCTGTCTGTCTGTCTGTCTGTCTGTCTGTCTGTCTGTCTGTCTGTCTGTCTGTCTGTCTGTCTGTCTGTCTGTCTGTCTGTCTGTCTGTCTGTCTGTCTGTCTGTCTGTCTGTCTGTCTGTCTGTCTGTCTGTCTGTCTGTCTGTCTGTGTGTGTGTGTGTGTGTGTGTGTGTGTGTGTGTGTGTGTGTGTGTGTGTGTGTGTGTGTCTATGTGTGTGTGTGTGTGTGTGTGTGTGTGTGTGTGTGTGTGTGTGTGTGTATGTCTATGTGTGTCTGTCTGTCTGTCTGTCTGTCTGTCTGTCTGTCTGTCTGTCTGTCTGTCTGTCTGTCTGTTGTGTGTGTGTGTGTGTGTGTGTGTGTGTGTGTGTGTGTGTGTGTGTGTGTGTGTGTGTGTGTGTGTGTATGTCTATGTGTGTCTGTCTGTCTGTCTGTCTGTCTGTCTGTCTGTCTGTCTGTGTCTGTCTGTCTGTCTGTCTGTCTGTCTGTCTGTCTGTCTGTCTGTCTGTCTGTCTGTCTGTCTCTGTGTGTGTGTGTGTGTGTGTGTGTGTGTGTGTGTGTGTGTGTGTGTGTGTGTGTGTGTGTGTGTGTGTGTGTGTGTGTGTGTGTGTGTGTGTGTGTGTGTGTGTGTGTGGGTGTGTGTGTGTGTGTGTGTGTCTCAGGAGGCAAAGATCAGCCTGTTCTCTCGCTCGTACATCCTCCTTACTGTCTCTTGTCTCCTCTGTCTCTCCTTCGACATTCTTCCTTGGCTCTTTCTTTCTTCAATCTATCTCCTACGTCTTTATTTTTCTTAATTTCCACCTTGTCCCTCTTTTATTCTATCGTATATTCATTTTCGCATCTTTTTTTCACATTCTTCTTCATTTCATTCACGTACCTTATTTTTATTCTCTTTATTTTTATTTCCCCTTTTTCATTCATCGAGTTATTTCTTAATTTCCTTCATCTTTCTTCCACATTTCCTTTTTTTATTCTATTTTATATCTATTTTTCCATCTATTTTCCTCATTCTTCTTCATTTTATTTACCATGTCTTTTTTTTCACCTTCTCTTTCTTATACTTTTAATTCATCTATACTATCCATGCTTTCCTTATTTTATTGCTCTTTTCTAAACTCATCTAATCTGTCTTTCCTCTCCTTACGTCTTCCATCTTTTTTCAGTCTTCAATTTATCTGCCGTAACATTTTCATTTCGTTCGCTTTCTCCTTTTTTTTATCTTGTCGATTTTTTCTTCTTCCATCTTCATTCCTTTCTCGTATTATTTTTTTCCCTTCCATACTGAAGCCCTCTTATTCCTTCCTTCTTTTTATCCTAATCTATTAATCTTGTGTTGGTGTATTTGTGAGATTATTTGAAAAGATAGAAGACGTGAGAATTATTAATGGTAAGAAAAACTAAACGTAAATATAACGAGGCTTACGATTGAAGCTTATATATAATCTACTAATCTTTTATTTAATTTTAATTTTATGATGTATGAAATAACTTTTAAATTAAGTAAAAAAGAGCTGCTTGAGTACAAAATTAGAGAGTGAACATTCAAATCCCTTTAACATAAAATCGAATAGTATGATTTATCAAGGAAAAATCTCTCTCTTTCTCAGATAATACGAGTTTCCTATATACCCACCAAATAAATATACTAAAAATTAAATAGAAATGGGGAAAATATTACAAAATAAAACTGGATATGTGTGTGTGTCCGCTCGCCTTCAAGAAAAATAATCCATCTTGATTTAGATTATCCAAGAAAAATCGCATATAAAAGACCGTACATCGAAAACATCGCTAGAAAAGTAAATACAAACCTAAAGGAACGAGTCAACAGATCAATATTTAGTCCTTCGAGGCGCAGTGTCCCTTGGGTCATGGGGGAAGGAGGACGTTAGGTAGTGAGCTGTCCGGCGCGTCACCATAATGTGTGTTTAGCGGAACCTGATACCCATTTGTTGATTCTCCGGTGGCAGGTCAGGGTAGTTTGTTACGCTTAGGTATATAGTGACCAATAAGAGACTGTCGCTACATGTCTTCATAGAGCACGCCAGATATCGAAGGGTGACTGCACAAGACCACCATATCCACCACCATATCCACCACCATATCCACCACCATATCCACCACTATATCCACGACTGAGACTCCGGGATGTGGATAAAACGTGGATTATGAGCAAAAATATGAGAGAAAGATCACTATATCTACAACTGAAGCTCCGGGATATGGATAAAACGTGGATTAGAAGCAAATATATGAGAGGGTATGATAGTGATTTTGACATATTTTGTCCTATTTTCACTTGAATGTTTGAAATGAGGTGGAAAATAATCAGCTGGTTCCTGTCCTCATACGGAATGCCTCAAGGTGGATGACTTGGATGATGGGTGGTTTATTTTCCTGTTTATCCATGGAGGAAAATCATGCATAGGATTTTTTTTTTTTTTTTTTTTTTTTTTTTTTTTTTTTTTTTGCGTTAGAGCCTATAGCGCGTGTAGGCTTTTTTTTTTTTTCTTGACCTTGACATCGAATACTTGACCTGTGTACCAGATTTTCCTCATTACTATAAAACTAAAAATATAGAAAGAAGTCAAGTAAAAATGAACGTGATATGATACGAAATAAAAAAAGTATAAAAAAGTATTTCATCTTACCAACTCCATCCATTTTAGAACTAAGCAATAATCATAATCGCATTGAAAACCCTTATAACACCACCACCATTACCACTACTACTACTACTACTACTACTACTACCACTACTACTACTACTACTACTACTACTACTACTACTACTACTACTACCCCTACCACCACCACTACTACTACTACTACTATACTACTACTACTACTACCACCACCACTACCACCATAACCACCACCACCACCACTACCACTACCACTACTTCTACCACCACCACTACTACAACCACAACAACCACCATTACCACCACCACCACCACCACCACTACCACCACCACTACCACCACCACTACCACTACTACTACTACTACTACTACTACTACTACTACAACTACACTACTACTACAACTATAACAGTGTTCCTAACTTACCACTGCTATATAGCGAAAACTTAAAAGAGGTTCATCCAAAAGTGTTTCATTATTGTTTTCAATTTTCATGCTCTTTTTTTATTTACTACATTTTTCTAATTAAATATAATATTATTTTTATCCCCTAGTTTTCCTCCTTTCTTTGTAATCCCTAATTTAAGCTAACCAATACAAAACCTTTCTTCTTCCCAACCCAATACAACCCAAAACCCACAAACTGCTATGCCTTTCTCAGTCGCCCGCGGGGATAACACAGCCAATCAGGACACGCAAAGCCGCCATCCATAACAAGAGGAAGCTACAGAAAAAAAACTAAAAAACTAAATAAAAAAATTCCCTGCCATTTTTTTTTCAAGTATTATCCAACTTTGATTCAGTAACATGGATTATTTACAGGAGGGTATTGTTTTTGTTTTGTTTTTTCTGTGTGTGTGTGTGTGTGTGTGTGTGTGTGTGTGTGTGTGTGTGTGTGTGTGTGTGTGTGTGTGTGTGTGTGTGTGTGTGTGTGTGTGCGCGTGCGTGCGTGTGTGTGTGTGCGTGTGTGTGTGTGTGTGTGTGTGTGTGTAAACTTATATAATTACTTTTTCGCCTCCTAAATTATTTCTCACACAGCAACACTTACCCATCCAAAGTTATTGTAAATGGATGGATCTACAATTGTATCCCCAGCATTTCCACTTATCTAGCGAAAAAAAAACTTTCGGATTTCCGGCTCCTGAAAATATTCCAAAATTGACGACGATCAGGTTTTTGTTAAATTTGAAGCAAAACTATGAGTCGTAGAAGAAAACTTATCGACGTAGCAACTGTTCATATTGAGATGTTCTACATGATGCAGTAATCGGTTGTCAAAACACTTCATGGTTGTTGAGAAAATTTATGTTTTGTATAAATGTACGAATATGCTATTTCTCGGTTATTTAATTACCAATCAATACTTTTTACTTTACGCCATATAATAGCCCTTGATCTACTTCATATTTATTTCTCTGTACATGTTGCACGTATCTGCCATAGTTTTTTAGTTATTGAAAAGAACGTGATTAAAAAAAAAAATCAAGGCCCTTGCAAAATTTGCCAAAAATGTTGAAAAATAGATTTGCTTGAAAATTTGTTCATGGCAGTTTTCGGGCATGCTGAACACCAATCTGGAGTCACTTTTCAATTACAATGATTAAAAGTCCCTATTTCAGCCAATTCACAATGACATGATACTTCCAGATATTCCTTAAAAACCACATATTAGACAAAACTTACTACAAGAGATAAAATATGATAGGCATTGCTAAATTAATCATTACTTCAATACAATGATCAGCATTAGTATTAGTATATCATTATTAGTATTGGTAATGAGCTGATTAGATGTGCTGAGGTTTTTCTCTCTCTCTCTCTCTCTCTCTCTCTCTCTCTCTCTCTCTCTCTCTCTCTCTCTCTCTCTCTCTCTCTCTCTCTCTCTCTCTCTCTCTCTCTCTCTCTCTCTCTCTCTCTCTCTCTCTCTCTCTCTCTCTCTCTCTCTCTCTCTCTCTCTCTCTCTCAAGTACAAGATAACAAGGGACGAAGCTCATAAAACAAAATAACATAAAAAAACAGTACATGACCCGAAATAAACTTTTCCTGAAACATCAAGGAGAAAAAAAACCGTATATAAGTGCCTAGTATTTTCCTTTTACTCTTCACGATACAAGCCTATAACTTTTTTCTCTCCTCCTTTTTCTCTCCCACACTTGAGGCCGCCTTCCTTCCTACCTGGTCCGCTTCTCTTTTTATAGCATCTCCTGATCTGGGTCTCGTAAATCCTCCATACCATCAATATATCCTTCCGGACGGGACATAATTTCCAATATTCTCAATTTCACTTGTTAACTTTATTGCATTGACGAAGATTACTAGCATGTGAGCGCCAGTCAATATCGGAACGGCAGAGGAAACTCGACCCTTTGGAAAGGCAGCGTGTGTCCCGGGTTAGCTTGGCGCCCCACCCATAAGCATGAAAGATTGATTAGGTAGGAGAGAGATGTTATTCAGATAGATTGAATTTAATCTAACAAATGTAGCTCGACTCGCCCTCGAGACACCGCGAAATTGCAGCAAAAATGTAAGCCTTTTGAGTCGGCCCAAGTGGAGAGTTACTGCCTGTTTCTTTATTTACGGAGGCGACGCGTGCACGGAATTGTAGCGACGGCAGTGCACGTGTGTGTGTGTGTGTGTGTGTGTGTGTGTGTGTGTGTGTGTGTGTGTGTGTGTGTGTGTGTGTGTGTGTGTGTGTGTGTGTGTGTGTGTGTGTGTGTGTGTGTGGAGAGAGAGAGAGAGAGAAGGAGAGGGAGAGAAGAGAGAGAGAAGAGAGAGAGGAGAGAGAGAGAGAGAGAGAGAGGGAGAGAGGAGAGGAGAGGAGGAGAGAGAGAGAGAGAGAGGAGAGAGAGAGGAAGAGAGAGAGAGAGGAGAGAGAGAGAAACAAAAAATAGGTAGTGAGACGTGGGATTGACCTGCCCCTCGCTTGACCGGCCACACGTGAAATAGACATCCAAACCAGCGTGAGTAATCATAAGCGGCCGCTTGTGTGTGGCTGTGGGGGGGCGGGGCGGGGGGGGGGGTAGGGGGGGGCCTCGCTGCACCTCCCCACCGCCTGTGAAACCAATTACGTGAAAAGTCCGCATTGACGGAAGATTGGCCTGGCGGGGAACGGCCGAGGAGGACGGGACAAGGAAGCCATTGGGAGATTTACGTGAGTCTCGGCTTGAAGGAGTAACTGAGAGGAAGGTAAGAGAGGATGTGGTGCTGGGATGGTCACTCCTTAGTCCTTACTCACGCGCTCTTGTGGTAGCAGTGGTGGTGGTTGTGGTGGTGGTGGCGTGCGGCGTCCACTATGAATGAAACGAAACTTTATGAAGACACACGGCGGAAGTGAGCGATATTTCCCAGCTGCATTTGCTTGTGTTTGCATACCCGGCAGCCCATTTCTGATGCTCGCGCTGTCCTGCTACAAGCATTCTAAACAGAGGCTTCCACTTAGCCCGACCCACTCTGGCCGCACAACACACACTCGCAAAATATCGCATCAGTACCACCCAGGGCCCTCCTCAGCCCGCCACGCCGACGGGAATGAAGGCGCACACAGGGGGAGAGGCGCTTCGCAGAGTCGCGAGGTGAAGGAGGCGAGACAGGAGCGACAAGGGAAGCAGCAGAGGCAAGCAAACTCCCTATGACAGTCCCTCAGCCCTGTTAAATATTGCATGCTGGAACACCATCTGCAGCATCTCATAACGACATTGATCTCGTCCCTCTAGTGGACCAGGCTCGCCACACGCTGCCTTCACACACTCTTCTACAAAAGGAAAGATGTGCGTCTGTGTGCTAAAAAGTTATATAGCGTGTTTCTTAAGGCCTCGCTCTCCCTGTTGCCCTTAACATCCCGACGCTCCTCATCTCGTAGTCAGTCGATGCCACGTTCTCTCTCACTTTTCGGGCAAAAGTGAGTTTTATGAGGCACCTCCCGTCGCTGGCCGCCTCGTCGCCGCTGTTCACGACACGCAGGAGACGCCGGCCCTTAATTCTTTATGACCTGATTCCCCGCTCTGTGCAGGTGTTCCCCGGCAGGTGGCTCTCCACCACCTGCCGCACCAGGACTCAGCCCTCGGAGCGGTGGGACGTGTGTTTGATCTTTGCTCAAGAAAGAGCAATTTCGAGGACTATGATTGCATTTTTCCTTTCATGCTTTGCATTATAAGTACGGTACAGTCTGAGGTGTCAGCAAAGCAAAGCTATGCCTTTACACTCACGACTACGGCCGAAGAATACAGTGGTGGTGGTGGCAACACTGAAATGAATTCCCGCTGATAATGTCTCCAGTTCAGGTGAGTTACATCTCCAATTTTCAATAAATTTGATATAATTCACATGGTTAATTTATGTCACCCGTGTAAATCACCGTCTTCCCTCTTGGCATGCCAGGCGCCCAACCCACCGCCCTCGCCCCGTCAGCGGCTCCAGGTGGGTGGCGGCGAGCGATCAGGCCGCGGCGGGTCACCGTCAGGCCGCCGGGCGTCCTCCCTGAATATCACAGCTGATTAATGGAAAAGGAATAACTTTGGAAGAGTAATATAGTGAATCACCTGAAATTTGGTGAAGGCGGGAGGTTATCACACCTGGCTGGGCTCTGGCGGGTCACGGTGCGCCACGACGCCCCCGGCGCCCTGCAGGGGGCGCGAGGGTGGCGTCACCAGCGCCGCCCCACCAGACTTCGTTACCGCAGCCCACGAAGCCAATTACGATCAAGGTGCTGTGCCGCGGGTCCTTATTGTCTCCCGTGCCTTATAATTTCCCCTCCTCATTTCCCTCTCATCGTCCCCGCGCCTCCCGCCACTTGTCACTGAGCATAAAGAATCGTTTTCGCTGCCTCTCGCTCCCGTTTTCATTATCCTCACACCAGGCGCGCATAATGGAAAATGGGGAAAGTTTGATTAGAATCAGCGGGACGGACACAATGTAATATTGGTCAAACTGGGGCCGGCCGGTAACGGCACCGGGGTTCCTTTAATATTTTGCCCAAACATCATTTCCTCTGGTACACTTTTCAAGATATTTGAAAGTTGTTGCGGTATAAAGAAATAATCTTACATTCCTCTCCTGAAAAAAAGACACTATATATATATATACGTATATATATTGTTCAAGGACATATTTACCTCTCCTTCGCGAGCCAGACTTCCGCCTCGCCAGGAATCATTATCAGGAGCCACACCAATGTTTACAAGATGACCTTCCTCTGCCGCCCCTTGCACGGAGGACCAGGCGCCAATCTCATCTCCACGCCGCGGGGTTTGCCTACAGGCGTCCCCGTCTTAGGAATAGCAATGAACCATATCACTGAGCAGGTACAAGGAACCTAGATCTTAGCGATTTAAACCCCTATAGAGCGGCCTCGTCAGGAGTAATAAATGGCGTTGATATTCCTCCATGTACAAACACTACGAGTTTAATAACAAAAAAGAAAACAGAAAAAAAGTAACACTAGGAAACACGTGATTTGTTTACGAGTATCTATTCTTTAATTATACTTCCTTTAAACTCTTATTTCTATTTTTTATAGAGGGGTAGAGTAAGGTTTTGTGTCTGTCTCAGCCTCAGAAGCTTCAAATGAACCTCTTCACCCCATTCCCATCTTCCTGTGGCCCATAGTACCATGCCCATTCCTAAAAAAAAGGGGCCACCTCAAAATCCTCAGCATGGGTGAAACATAGTACTAAAAAAGGGCCACATAACTATAGGGGCGAAAACCTTACACAAAAGAAGAGGAAAGACGACCTTAGAGGAGTGGTCAGGTTGGCACTGTGTTGCTGCAAATGCTAGGTTACTCGGCGCCTGTTAGGATACACCCAAAACTTTGCCTACAATAAGATTAGTGGCCCACAGTGTTACCAAGGGCGTGGCGGAGCAGGAGGAAGAGGTGTCACGCTGGTGTGATGGGGTGGGAGGTCCAGTAACCCTTCACAGATTGAGGTTCTTTGAAAATACGTACAACGAAAACTTTGCTCGTGTCATAGATAAGGCGGAAGGAACGAGGGAGACAATGGTCGCGCCCCAAAAACACTGGTGAGAAGAGTTGCAGACGCAGGCAGTTGGTAATGCTGAGGAGGGTGTGGAAATACGGGAACTTTGATTAAAACAGCGGGAACAGCTCACCGCCCTCTGATTAACTGGTTGGCGATGCTGGGAGGGACGGCGGTGAGAGTTGGTAACACTGGTGGTGGTGAAGGTGGTGGTGGTGGTGAGAGGATATGCATGAGGAAAGTGATGGGGACGTAGATATTCACACAAAACATGATGAAATTAAACTTCCGTCGGCCATCAAATGCGTGTCTTCACTTTAAACACAAAATATTCTTAACCTTTTTTTTTCTTATATACCTGA
>JACEEZ010007757.1:267500-270000 GCA_016584305.1 Chionoecetes opilio
GCAAAGGGCTTCAACCTCAACAAACAAGAATTTGTCGATGCCGTTGCTCTGAGGTACGGCTGGCCAGTGGAAGGACTCCCCAACACCTGTGAGTGTGGATCCCCCAACAACGTAGACCACACCATGACGTGCAAAAAGATGGGATTCGTGTGTATCAGGCACGACGAGGTGAGGGACCTGACAGCCAGCATGCTCAGGGAGGTGTACCAAGACGTCTCCACCGAGCCAACCCTTCTGCCTCTAGATGGGGAACTACTGCGGTACAGGACAGCCAATACTGCCCCTGAGGCTCGCGTGGACATCCGTGCTCGGGGATTCTGGACCAGAGGGCAGCGGACCTTTTTGGACATCCGGATCTTCGACCCGATGGCCGCCTCCCATCGTGAGCTCTCCCTCGAGGCTGTCCACCACAGGAACGAGCTGGAGAAGATAAGGGCCTATGGCGATAGGATCCTGCAAGTCGACCATGGTACCTTCACGCCCCTGGTCTTCACCACATCTGGCGGCATGGCCCCCAAGGCTAGGAGCTTCTACTCAAGACTAGCTGACTTGATGTCAGTAAAGAAGCACCAGCCAAGGAGCTCCGTCGCCGCCTGGATGAGGTGTCGCCTCTCTTTCTCCCTGCTCCGGTCTGCCCTCCTGTGTCTCAGAGGTACGAGATACTCCACTCCCTCTAACACGGACATAAGTGACCTCGATTGCGAGGCCACATTGGTAGAGAGTGGGATAAGGGTGGATAGGTTAGGAATAGAGTAGGTTTATAAATTTAGGGGTAGTTAGTTCGTAAATGTATGTATTTTTAGGGGTAGCTTGTAAGGTTGGATGCCACAGTCAATAGCGAGGTGGGGCTATGGCGTACCCGCCGCAAATAAAGAGGCGGTGGAGGTATATTGTAGTAGTAGTAGTAGTAGAGGAGTAGTAGTAGTAGTAGTAGTAGTAGTAGTAGTAGTAGTAGTAGTAGTAGTAGTAGTAGTAGTAGTAGTAGTAGTAGTAGTAGTAGTAGTAGTAGTAGTAGTAGTAGTAACAACAATAAAAGTAAAAAAGATAACACACACACACACACACACACACACACACACACACACACACACACACACACACACACACACACACACACACACACACACACACACACACACACACACACACACACACACACAGTTCCCCCTAGGCACCATATTCTAACAGTCCTAACTTATACACCATCACAAAGGTCTCACTATATCTCCCCACCACTGTTCAAGACCCCACATGGAGTCCTCTCATTCCTAAGCAATAACACACGCTGCACACACACCCTACCACCCCACACCACAACACCACCACACACCACCGTCAACAACACCAGTCAAATATTACATCCCCACTACCTAACATTCTCCATTCACCTCCATAGTCCTCCTTTCCTCTCCTCTTTCTCATCCTCTCCCTTCCCCTCCTCTTCCTTCCCCTCCTGTTCCTTCCTCTCCCTTCCTACCTCCCCACACCGCAGCGTATCATATTTCAGGACCCGCTAATTAACTAAGTACGATCGACCATAAAAGAGGCCGTATGCAGCGGGTATTCAGGAGCCAAGATAGCTAATCGGCCTCTAATTAGCTCCAGATGATCAGCCAGGTAATCATATTCATGGCCTCCAGAGCCTCGCCGTTGGGGTCCACCACCTTAAGAGTTCGATTAAGCCCACCTGCTCCTCGGCGATCCACAGCAGGTGCTCCTCAGGTGTCGCATTCGAGGAGGACTTTACCTATACGCATTGAGGCGATGATGTATACGAGTTACCTTGAATTACCTTGAAATAAAAGGTCGGAAAAGTCCATTGAAAGGCTGAATGTTTTATTTAATTGACATAAGCGATTATTGTATCGAAATAGAAAGAAAAATTGAGATGAAAATATAAGGCAAATGAAAAATACAAGGAAATGAAAACTAAAGTCAAATACACGTATTATGATGGATTCTAGGATGATTTTTAGAATTTTTGTATCGTTTTTGCCTTTATTTATTTGTGAGTACTTTACCTGCATACGCAAGAGGCGATGATGTATACGAGTTACCTTGAATACCTTGACTTACTATCTCATGTGATGGTCTCTAGGATGATTTTTTATTATTTTATGCAAGGATTTGGGTGCAGTAATAAGATTTTTGTACATTTTTTGCCTTTTTTTCTGTGTACTTTACCTATACGCATGAGTCGATGATGTATAATTTACCTTGATTTACTTTCATATAATGGTTTCTAGGATGATATCTTACTGCAAGAAATTGGGTTTAGTAATAAGATTTGTGTATAATTTTTCCTTTATTATTTTCTGTGTCTATCTTTGTTATCAGAAGCTTATCGTTTGGTTTGATTACGTAATATTACTTTGTCCAAATGATTTCCAGAAGCGGTTAGATTATATTGAAGCACTTGTGAAGCTACGCAATATTGTCGGTCATGGAAAAAATTGCATTCACTCGAGGTAAATAATATATACACAGTGTTAGCTACCAG
>JACEEZ010007757.1:275000-292500 GCA_016584305.1 Chionoecetes opilio
TTGAGTTGGCAAAGTGGGTGCGTGGGAGCATTTCTTGAGGTTGCAAAGTGGGTGCGTGGGAGCATTTTTTGAGGTTGCAAAGTGGGTGCGTGCGAGCATTTCTTGGTTGCAAAGTGGGTGCGTGGGAGCATTTCTTGAGGTTGCAAAGTGGGTGCGTGGATCATTTTTGAGGTTGCAAAGTGGGTGCGTGCGAGCATTCTTGGTGCAAAGTGGGTGCTGGAGCATTTCTTGAGGTTTGCAAAGTGGGTGCGTGGAAGCATTTTTTGAGGTTGCAAAGTGGTGTGCGTGCGAGCATTTCTTGGTTGCAAAGTGGGTGCGTGGGAGCATTTCTTGAGATTGCAAAGTGTGTGCGTGCGAGCATTTCTTGGTTGCAAAGTGGGTGCGTGGGAGCATTTCTTGAGGTTGTAAAGTGGGTGCGTGGGAGCATTTCTTGAGATTGCAAAGTGTGTGCGTGCGAGCATTTCTTGGTTGCAAAGTGTACGTGCGAGCATTTCTTGAGGTTGCAAAGTGGGTGCGTGGGAGCATTTCTTGAGATTGCAAAGTGTGTGCGTGCGAACATTTCTTGAGGTTGCAAAGTGTACGTGCGAGCGTTATAGTGCGGTCCAGGTTTTTTTTTTTATATACAGTGACGGCGCTCTTCCCGGCTGTCAGATGAAGACAATAGTTTATCCATCAGATCTACTGTACCACATTTGCACTTGATTGGCTGCCTCAGATGATATCATGCTATCAAAAACATGGTGAAGCAATTATTACTTCACTACCATAACCCATAACCAGTTCCTCAGTGTGTGTGGATAATAACCAATAGTAATGTATAATTTCAACCATAAACAATACAGCTATACCTGCTATTCACACTGATAACGAAAGCTTCATTATAATAACTATACTGATGTTAATTTTCTCATACAGTACAGGGGGCCATAAAGGTGGTCGGTGCTAAAGTGGCGTAAAAACAAAGGTGGTGGTAAGGTAAAAGTAAACAAAAGGTGGTGGTAGGTGGCAAAGTTGAGTCTCTTCCCTCCCAGTAAGTCCCAATTGAGTCTCTTCCCACCCAGTAAGTCCCAATTGAGTCTCTTCCCTCCCAGTAAGTCCCAATTGAGTCTCTTCCCTCCCAGTAAGTCCCAATTGAGTCTCTTCCCACCCAGTAAGTCCCAATTGAGTCTCTTCCTCCCAGTAAGTCCCAATTGAGTCTCTTCCCACCCAGTAATCCCAATTGAGTCTCTTCCCACCCAGTAAAGTCCCAATTGAGGTCTCTTCCCACCCAGTAAGTCATTGAGTCTCTTCCCACCCAGTAAGTCCCAATTGAGTCTCTTCCCTCCCAGTAAGTCCCAATTGAGTCTCTTCCCTCCCAGTAAGTTCAAATTGAGTCTCTTCCCTCCCAGTAAGTCCCAATTGAGTCTTTTCCCTCCCAGTAAGTCCCAATTGAGTCTCTTCCCTCCCAGTAAGTCCCAATTGAGTCTCTTCCCACCCAGTAAGTCCCAATTGAGTCTCTTCCCTCCCAGTAAGTCCCAATTGAGTCTCTTCCCACCCAGTAAGTCCCAATTGAGTCTCTTCCCACCCAGTAAGTCCCAATTGAGTCTCTTCCCACCCAGTAAGTCCCAATTGAGTCTCTTCCCACCCAGTAAGTCCCAATTGAGTCTCTTCCCTCCCAGTAAGTCCCAATTGAGTCTCTTCCCACCCAGTAAGTCCCTATTGAGTCTCTTCCCTCCCAGTAAGTCCCAATTCAGTCTCTTCCCACCCAGTAAGTCCCAATTGAGTCTCTTCCCTCCCAGTAAGTTTAAATTGAGTCTCTTCCCTCCCAGTAAGTCCCAATTGAGTCTTTTCCCCCCCAGTAAGTCCCAATTGAGTCTCTTCCCTCCCAGTAAGTCCAAATTGAGTCTCTTCCCTCCCAGTAAGTCCAAATTGAGTCTCTTCCCTCCCAGTAAGTCCCAATTGAGCCTCTTCCCTCCCAGTAAGTCCAAATTGAGTCTCTTCCCACCCAGTAATTCCAAATTGAGTCTCAAAAACTCAACAAAAGTGGCGTAAGACCTACCAGAAGACTTGCCGCGGCGACCAGCACGGGATGTCGGGGCGTCGCGCTCACCACCCCGGCATCCACAACACCTCGCCGCCCCGACACCATCACAAACCCCCTGTGGTCCGACGCCTGCAGCCACAAGGGGCGCGTTGCCACCACTCCCAGGGGCAGCACCATCCCGCCCGCCCCCCACAGGAGAGCCACCCGTGCCGCCATCCACACCATCCACTCCGGGTAAGTGGTCCACCCGATAAGCTTGGCCAGGCCTTTAATGGGCGTCCTGGTCACCGTCTGGCGGAGGTGAGACTCGAGTCATGTGAAGGACTGGTCTCCATCACCAAGGACACCACCACCACCGCCACCACCACCACCACCACCACCACCACCACCACCACCACCACCACCACCACCACCACCACCACCACCAACGCCACCACGATCAATCAAAATGCCATTATCTTCTTGCTTAACAAACTCAGACACAAGATGCACAACTGTCACAAGTGTCACATGTACGTATAGAGTTGCACAGGTATTCTTTATCCTTATGAACTCTCGAACAACACCCTAATTGATCGACGTAAATTATAACACTATAACCGAGTGGTAAACAAACTAATGGTCTTGAACTACATCTTTTCACTCTCAAATTAAAACAACTGAACATCAAATTAAAATAACTGAACTTCAAAATCTTCTTGAATCTCAAATCAAAACAACTGAACTTTCAAATTAAAACAACTGAAGTTTAAATTAAAACAACTGAAGTTTATATTAAAACAACTGAAGTTTAAATTTAAATAACGGAGCTTCAAATAAAAATAACTGAACTTCAAATTAAAATAATTGAATTTAAAATAAAATTAAAAAAATTCATCCAATATATTTTGAAATTCATTTGTTTTATTTTGAAGTTCTGTTGTTCTAATGTGAGAGTGAAAAGGTGTATTATGAAAACCCCCAGAAAAGTAACATATTTCTTCCTGCAAACTTTTCCTTATCTTTACCAGAGTGCTGCCAGCAAAGGGAAGAGAGGGAAAAAATATTTATGAAAAGATATACCATTCTTTTAATAATTTTTTCCCTCTCTTCCCTTTGCTGGCAGCACTCTGGTAAAGATAAGAAAAAGTTTGCAGGAAGAAATATGTTACTTTTCTGGGGGTTTTCATAATACACCTTTTCACTCTCACATTAGAACAACAGAACTTCAAAATAATTTTTTTTATTTCAAAACATAATTTATAATAGATTGATTTTGCTTTTAATATGAAATTCAATTATTTTAATTTGATGTTCAGTTATTTTAATTCAAACTTCAGTTATTTTAATTCAAACTTCAGTTATTTTAATTCAAACTTCAGTTATTTTAATATAAACTTCAGTTGTTTTAATTTAAACTTCAGTTGTTATAATTTAAACTTCAGTTGTTTTAATTTGGGATTCACTTGTTTTAATTTGAAGTTCAGTTGTTTTAATTTAAACTTCAGTTGTTATAATTTAAACTTCAGTTGTTTTAATTTGGGATTCACTTGTTTTAATTTGAAGTTCAGTTGTTTTAATTTGAAGTTCAGTAGTTTTAATTTAAGAGTGAAAAGGTGTAGTGTTTCCAGTGAGGCTGACAACCCACAAGCAAAATTTTATCTTCCTTTCTTTCAAGTCCTGAAATCTTAACGCTCTATCATGTCCTATTTTCCATAATTCTCTCTCTCTCTCTCTCTCTCTCTCTCTCTCTCTCTCTCTCTCTCTCTCTCTCTCTCTCTCTCTCTCTCTCTCTCTCTCTCTCTCTCTCTCTCTCTCTCTCTCTCTCTCTCTCTCTCTCCTCCTCTCGCTCCTCGCTCGCTCGCTCGCTCTCTCGCTCTCTCCTCTCTCTCTCTCTCTCTCTCTCTCTCTCTCTCTCTCTCTCTCTCTCTCTCTCTCTCTCTCTCTCTCTCTCTCTCTCTCACCCTGGGCACGTCAAGAAGGTTCACCGTCACTCGGGGCAGCCTCGTCACCCATTGCCCCCACACGTCACCCGGACTCACGGAGGACGACCACAAATACACGTGCACTTGTCGCCTCTCCTTCAACACGACATCCAAACCCGGCCAGTCCTCAGCCGCCCCATCCTTCTCCGTCCACTCCCCGGCGGCCTCCACGGAACAGGCATCCAGGGGTTCATGTAGCCGTGGGAGGGCGCGGGGAGGAACATGATGGGCGGAGGGAAGGGAGGAGGCTGATGCGAGAGAAGGAAAGTGGTAAAAGTAGCACTAAAAGAGGTGAAAAGTGGACCCATAATTCATTTGTACTTCAGATTTTCTTTAAGTAGGATTAATGTCAAGTAAGGAACACGGAAGGAAATTATACGAAGTCCATCTATGTAGCGTTAAGGTAAGAGAAACTAAAGGTGGACTCTTAGGTATATTATTACAAGTGAAAACTCATGTGGAAGTTACCATGAAGAAAGACTCCTGCCTTATTGAGAAGGAAAAGACTCAAATGGGCTTACTGGGAGGGTAATGACTCAGATCGGATTTATAGGGAGGGAAAAACTTATATTGGGACTTATAGGGAGGGAAGAAGACTCAATTGGGACTGACTGGAAGGGAAGAAGACTCAGATTGGACTTATAGGGAGGGAAGAAGACTCAATTGGGACTGACTGGAAGGGAAGAAGACTCAGATTGGACTTATAGGGAGGGAAGAAGACTCAATTGGGACTGACTGGAAGGGAAGAAGACTCAGATTGGACTTATAGGGAGGGAAGAAGACTCAATTGGGACTGACTGGAAGGGAAGAAGACTCAGATTGGACTTATAGGGAGGGAAGAAGACTCAATTGGGACTGACTGGAAGGGAAGAAGACTCAGATTGGACTTATAGGGAGGGAAGAAGACTCAATTGGGACTGACTGGAAGGGAAGAAGACTCAGATTGGACTTATAGGGAGGGAAGAAGACTCAATTGGGACTGACTGGAAGGGAAGAAGACTCAGATGGACTTATAGGGAGGGAAGAAGACTCAATTGGGACTGACTGGAAGGGAAGAAGACTCAGATTGGACTTATAGGGAGGGAAGAAGACTCAATTGGGACTGACTGGGAAGGGAAGAAGACTCAGATTGGACTTATAGGGAGGGAAGAAGACTCAATTGGGACTGACTGGAAGGGAAGAAGACTCAGATTGGACTTATAGGGAGGGAAGAAGACTCAATTGGGACTGACTGGAAGGGAAGAAGACTCAGATTGGACTTATAGGGAGGGAAGAAGACTCAATTGGGACTGACTGGAAGGGAAGAAGACTCAGATTGGACTTATAGGGAGGGAAGAAGACTCAATTGGGACTGACTGGAAGGGAAAAGACTCAGATTGGACTTATAGGGAGGGAAGAAGACTCAATTGGGACTGACTGGAAGGGAAGAAGACTCAGATTGGACTTATAGGGAGGGAAGAAGACTCAATTGGGACTGACTGGAAGGGAAGAAGACTCAGATCGGACTTATAGGGAGGGAAGAAGACTCAATTGGGACTGACTGGAAGGGAAGAAGACTCAGATTGGACTTATAGGGAGGGAAGAAGACTCAATTGGGACTGACTGGAAGGGAAGAAGACTCAGATTGGACTTATAGGGAGGGAAGAAGACTCAATTGGGACTGACTGGAAGGGAAGAAGACTCAGATTGGACTTATAGGGAGGGAAGAAGACTCAATTGGGACTGACTGGGAGGGAAGAAGACTCAGATTGGACTTATAGGGAGGGAAGAAGACTCAATTGGGACTGACTGGAAGGGAAGAAGACTCAGATCGGACTTATAGGGAGGGAAGAAGACTCAATTGGGACTGACTGGAAGGGAAGAAGACTCAGATTGGACTTATAGGGAGGGAAAAAGACTCAATTGGAACTGACTGGAAGGGAAGAAGACTCAGATTGGACTTATAGGGAGGGAAGAAGACTCAATTGGGACTGACTGGAAGGGAAGAAGACTCAGATTGGACTTATAGGGAGGGAAGAAGACTCAATTGGGACTGACTGGAAGGGAAGAAGACTCAGATTGGACTTATAGGGAGGGAAGAAGACTCAATTGGGACTGACTGGAAGGGAAGAAGACTCAGATTGGACTTATAGGGAGGGAAGAAGACTCAATTGGGACTGACTGGGAGGGAAGAAGACTCAGATTGGACTTATAGGGCGTGGCTGAGGGAGGACTTACAGCCGCGTGGTAGAGGGTGACGGAGTGTTGGCCGCGCTGCACGAGACCCAGAGTGAGGAACCCAAGGAGACCCAAGAGCACAGAAAGGCGCCACCAAGACCCATTGAGGACCAGGTACCCGAGCCAACCCACTGACAACAAGGAGACGTGGGTTACATTTTTTTGCAATCTATCTATCTATTTATCTCGTGTATAGTAAAAAATAAGGATGAGAAGACCTGAATTACGTTAGTTGAATATTCTTTAGGTTCTTTATCAATCCATCCACATAGAAATAAAAAAAAATTGTATCATTTGTCTTTTAACACCTAAGGATTGCCGCTCTTATCCAGATACACTAAATAGGAACTCAAGTGTTTTGTATTTCTGTGTTCTTTTTATTCTTGTACACCCACCCCTTCTATGTAATCTCCCCCCTCCTTTTTCTTTAATAAACTTGTAACCTTGTAAACTCACGCGTGGGTCTCGGTCCGAAAATCATTATGCGGCGCCCTGGACAAGATGCCGCAGCGCTACCACCACCACCACCTCCACTTCCTCCACCACCTTCACCGTCTCCACCACGAACGCCTCCTTGGCCGCCACACACAGACTTGTAACCTGAATCTTGTACTGACGAAGGCGCAGAAGATTTAAGACCGAGCAATGTTATTTATTTGTCTGTGTATAGCTTTGATGTTAAGAAAAATATATATACAAACTATCTGAACATCAAATCATCATACTTTATGATGTGACATGAAAGATTATAAATAGAGTATCAGATAGTAATACTGAATAGCTATGTATGAACTGAAGGACTCGTCTATTAATTATTTATCGCCTTGATTGACTCAGAAAAACAACCATTCACCATTACGAACACCATAAGCACCACGCCTAGACACCGCCACCACCATCACCACCACCACCACTCAGCTAAATTGAAACATCGAATACCACACCATCATAAGCCCATACTTGTCCCATACTTGTCCCGACTCATCACAATTACTGTTAAGCTGCCGCCGCGAATACACTTCACCATCACCACCACCACCACCATCACCCCTCCACTCACCACACCCCCAACACCATAACCTCTCACCATGACTCACCAGAAATGAAATTAACCTCACATTACCATCACTTCCCCTCCAACGCCACCCTTCAGCCACCATTCCATCACCATACGTCACCATCACGGATCACCATCACTTTATAGGAGGGAAGGGGGAAGGGCGCGTCACCATCAGACTTGCATATTGATCAAGAAATGGTGGTGATGGCAATGGTGGTGGACGGGTGCCATGGTGAGCCAAGTAAACACACACACACACACACACACACACACGCACACCACACACACACACACACACACACACACACACACACACACACACACACACACACACACGCCACACACAACTCATAGACACTTTTACCTATTTTTCAGCGTTTTTCAGGTGTTTTAAGTTTACCTGAAGCCACAAAGAGACGCCTGGTACCTTCCTTATTGCCTCCTCCGTACAGGTAAATAGACAGGTGCGTATTGGAGGAGAAAACAGGTGTAGAGATGAGAGGACGAGGACGTGTGTGGTGTTGGGAAGGCCAGGTTGCGTTGCCTAGGATTTTGTGACGGGGTGATGGGAGGGGTGAGGGGTGATAGGAGGGAGTGAGGGGGTTATAGAAGGGGGCGAGGGGGATGGGAGGGGGCGAGGGGTGATAGGAGGGGGCGAGGGGTGATGGGAGGGGGCGAGGGGTGATAGGAGGGGTGAGGGGTGATAGGAGGGGTGAGGAGGTGATAGGAAATAAGGAAAGGATAACTAGATAGCAGTTTGTGACATTCAGATGATGCAAAGTTGAAGAAAATTATAATAAATAACAAAATAGTGCGATGGATGAAATATAAACAAGAAAACTAACACTCATAAGTTAGTTTTGTGAGCGGCAGAAAAAAGGGTGAAATGGCAGCTTTCTTTGTGATATGAGACCTTATAAATGCATAAAGCGTTTCAGTATATCAATAAAACGATACATTTACCAATAATCTCGCATTTCGAAACAGAATAAATTTTGATATTAAAACGAAATCAAATTTTTCCACTTATAATTCCATAAATAATACAAAATGATAATGTTAGAGATCGTATTTCTATTATTTTGTTTGATAAAATTATTGTTTTAGTGAATCTGTCGACGTAAAAGTCAAACTCGATATGACAAGAATTATTGACTGGTGCATGTTTTACTAATGTCACAGTTTTCGTCAAGCCTGTTACTGGCAGACAGGTTACATCTCCGAGGGAAGGAGGGAGAGAACGAGAGAGGAAGCGAGAAGGACGGGAGGAGGAAGGGAGGCAAACATAGAGAAGGGAGGGGTGGAGAAGGAAAAAAGCAGGAAGGGTAGAAGTGGAGGAGAGGAAGTGAAGGAAGAGAGAAAAGATGCATTTGGGAAACATGAAGGAAGGAAGGTGAGGAGGAAGGACATAAGCGAAGGTGGTGAGGGAAGGAAGGATGAAGGAAGGAAGGAAGGAAGGGATGAAGTAAAGATGGTAAGAAGAGAAATAGACGAAGGGAAGAGATGATGAAAGGAGGAAGATCAAGAATGTACATATTATCATTACATTTTCATTACGTTAATATATGTGTGTGTGTGTGTGTGTGTGTGTGTGTGTGTGTGTGTGTGTGTGTGTGTGTGTGTGTGTGTGTGTGTGTGTGTGTGTGTGTGTGTGTGTGTGTGTGTGTGTGTGTGTGTGTGTGTGTGTGTGTGTGTGTGTGTGTGTGTGTTTTCCTGACCCTACTCAACCATAACCATTCTCGCTTTTCTCATTCTCTCTCCTCCTCTCCTCCTTTCCTCCTCCTCCTCCTCCTCCCTCCTCCTCCTCCTCTACAAGGCACACCATCACATCCCTATCATTTTCCTCTCCCATTCCACTGCCGTTCCCCTCTCCCATAACTTTTTTCTCGCCTCCTGCAACTCTCACTCGCCTCCCATAACACTCTGGCTCCAGCACTCCCTCCGTCCCTTCCCTCCTTCAGTAGTGCGCCGCCTCACACACGGGAGAAGACGCAGAGGGAAGAGAAAGAGGAGGAGGAGGAGGAGGAGGAGGAGGAGGAGGAGGAGGAGGAGGAGGAGGAGGAGGTAGAGGCAAGGCAGCAGGTGAGATGTGGAGTTTTAATAGCTTAATAACACGCCGTTAGCTGCGCGTTTTAGCGTCAACTCAGCGCCAAGGAGGATAAAAACAGGAGAATTAATGAGTGTTTAGTGCAAGTTCTGTAGCGGAGTATAGTGCGCGGGGAAGGACGGCGGTCGGGGGGAATAAGTAAATGTCGAGCAGAGTATAACAGGGAATTTCAGTGACTTTTAAATGGTAAAGACTGCTGTGTAGGACTGAAGGATACTGTGAAGTGGTGGACAAGTGTTAAAGGATGATACAGGGAGGGAATTTCAGTGACTTTGAAATGGTACAAGACTGCTACTAGGACTGAAGGATGCTGTAGAATGGTGGAAAATGTTATAGGATGTTAGAGAAAGGATTTGAAAGGCAAGGAAGAGAGTTACATGATAAGAATAGAGTATTACAAAAAATATACTGAATGTGTGTGAGTATAGTTTATAGAGGTGACTGAGGTGTTGTGAGGTCAATAATACTAACAAAAGACTGGAATATAAGGTAAGGCATGCTATGAAAAGATATTTAAGGGTATTAGACGTTGTACAGTGCTATTCAATCTTATACATAACATTGTGTAGAGTCGTGAAATGTATAGGAAAACAAAAGTATAGAAGATTGGGGAGAAACATTGTGTTGTGGAGGGTTGTAGTGAGGTTGTGGAGAGTTTTTTAGAGGATAATTATTGTGGGCGGCCGCTTGTGGTTGTGGAGTGGCGGTACTTCTTACTGTAAAGTTTTAATGACTCAGGATACAGGAGTTGGGGAGAGAGGCGGAACAGTGGAACGAGAGGAACCGACACCACATGGAGGTTATGCTAGATCGTCTCTGTTCTGTGTTATTGTTCTGTATAGAGGTTTGATCCTGAAAATGTGTGTCTATGTATACTTATGTGTGTGTAAGAAAATGCAAAGTCGTTTCAGAGTAAAAAATGACATAGTAAAAGTTGGAATATTCTTGATTTCTCACTGTGAATAAAGATTTACTTGCTTTGATCGTAAATGACTGGCAGAACAACTCAGTCTCCATTACACCACTACCTCTTGCTCTTTAGATACCACCACCATCCCTTCCACCACTATCCCTTCCACCACCACTATTACCACTATTCCTTCCACCACTACCATTACCACCACTACCTCTTGCTCTTTAGATACCACCACCATCCCTTCCACCACTATCCCTTCCACCACCACTATTACCACTATTCCTTCCACCACTACCATTACCACCACTACCACCTCTTCCACCACCACCACCACCACCACCACTAGCTGTAGCAGTAGCGGAGGGAAAAGCTGGAACACTTTGCTGGCCGCCCGTAGAGTGGTGAAGGTAACAGTAACTCTTTATGGCACCGTTTCTGCTGTGTTAGTTCCCGGTGATGGTAGAGACGGGTGGAGGCGGTGGAGGGGGGATTGGAGGGTGTGGAGGGAGGTGGAGTGTGTGGAAGGGTGGCATAGGAAAGCTTGCCTATCATCCACGTGCCTCGATGTGATTGGATGATTTGATCTAATGGTCGTAAAGTACTTCCAGATGATTGGTGGATTGTAAGTTTTTCTTTTTTTGGATTGGGTTGGGGGATGTTGGAGAGGCGATTGGAGGCCCAGAGCAGCGTTGGGAACATATCTTGGTCATGATTGGATATTGATTATGATGTGACAGCCAGGCCGCCTCTCCATGGCAGGCTCACCCATTGGAGGCCAGGTAATGGGGCGTATTGGCCATGTAATCAATAATATTTCAAAACTTTGTCCATTTTGGAGATTGCATGTCGGGAGAGAGCAGACGGCGAGGGTGTGTGAGACCCCCCTTGGTGCATTACGCCGTGATTGAAGGTGAAGAAGATGTGGATGAGATACCTGTAGAGACTCATTAATCCAGGTGTTCAGGTGTTCAGGTGAGGCATTGAAGGCTCAAGTATGTGCTCCCTCACCTTAAAAAAGTTAATAAGAATGAATCAGAAACTTTTCCTGGCGAAGTAGTCATTCATTGTAGGGAGTCTGAGCCGTTTACCGCGGGGGGCATGACGTAAGAATTATTTTTTTGTCCCGTAATGCACAACGAAGCTCTCAAGAAGAAAATTAAAATGCAAATGGCTAACAGTGAATGCGACAAAAATAACGAGAAGATCCGCGGCAAAACTCGTTAGTATAAAACACGGCGAGGAACTTAAATGGTAACGCGTGTACAGACCTTAGTGTAATTACAAGGCATTACGAACGCCACCCAATTCATGCAAGCGCCGGCATTAAGTGGGTAATTCCAACTTTTGAAATGGCTGGGTTGTAGGGCTGCTAATCTCTACTCTGCTGTAATTGGCTCATTATAAGTTTGGGATCTTTATGATTGGACCATTATTGGTTTGGCGGAGCATTTGATGGTGTAATAATGACTTTCTGGTCAATAAGATCACCTGATTATCAGCTTGAAAACTCTCGAATTGGTTTGCTATGAAGGGCCCCGAGAGAATGAGGGAGGATGGAAGATAGAGAGGCAGGGAGGAGGCTAGGGAGGCAGGGAGGAGGCTAGGGAGGCAGGGAGGAAGATAGGGAGGCAGGGAGGAAGATAGGGAGGCAGGGAGGAGGATAGGGAGGCAGGGAGGAAGATAGGGAGGCAGGGAGGAAGATAGGGAGGCAGGGAGGAGGATAGGGAGGCAGGGAGGAGGATAGGGAGGCAGGGAGGAAGATAGAGAGGCAGGGAGGAGGATAGGGAGGCAGGGAGAAGATAGGGAGGCAGGGAGGAAGATAGGGAGGCAGGGAGGAAGGAAGGAAGGGAGGGAAGAAGCGTGATGATGACACAACCATCTTTGTCAACACAAATACGTTTCTACCTCCGCCTCGGCCTAACACAGAACAGATACCATGAAAAAACATCATAAGAAGAAAATAGTAAATCATTGGACATTATACGTCGCATTACAACAGTATCGTAAAGGAAAATTACATAAATCAGTCAGAAATAGAAGAATAGCTAAAATATTATACTAAATGATACGGATTTCAGACTCTTTAGCAGAATACGTTTGAAACTAAAGGTAAGACTGCAATGAAATCGACCTTTCACAGTGATTAGAGTAAAAAAAACAAGAGAAAAGGAACAATTGGCTTAGATAAATGAACAACTGCCATCTCCACCACCATATAGGAATCCATTGTGAGCGTAAAAACAATCTCAATTTAATAAACAGTTCCTATTTTCATGACGGGAGAACCAAAACGAACCAAAACTCAATAAACTCCACAAGATCACCAACAAAAACAAAGCGATCCAACCCTCCAAGCACGGCCACACGGAGAATCCCATCCCTTAATCCTGCTTCTCTCTGTGCTATTTTCCTGGTAGTCGGTCAAAGTCTAATTTTCGTGGGCAGTGAAAACATCCGTCCACTGCCTGCCTAGCCTCGCCCTCTCTCGCCCTGCTTCACATCCACTTAGCTTTGTCCTGCGAGCCACACGGACGACACACCGGTACATGGGGCTTAGGGGCTGCACACACACACACACACACACACACATACACACACACAGACACACGCACACACACACACACACGCACACACACACACGTAGCATTAAGGAGAGTCTTCATTTCCGGCACCACGACTCGCGCCTCTGAGACACTCTTATTAAAATCGCAGAGTGAAGACCCGACTCCCCCCCGACTCCCCCCCGACTCTCTCCCAACTCCCTCCCTGACCCTCGAGGTAATAGCGGCGACTGAGAAAAAAAAGAAAAGAAATGACCCACTGAGGACCTCTAGGGACCCCCACTGGAAGACCCCCGGGGAGACAAAGTATAAAGACCCCCTGGAAAGACCCCCTAGTACGACTCTAAGTAGTTCCAGGGTCATGGGGTGTACCTGTCCCCCTTGAGCAATTTTCTACCCCTCTTCACTGGACCATTGGCGGGTTTTCATCATGCAGTTAAAGCCTCGGGTGTGGTGGTAACAGGTGCTGGTCATTATGTGTTACCTTTGTGTTAGTCTTATACTGGCGAGATCCATTATTAGATACGGTATCGATTTATTGATTGGTAGTTTTCTAAATAAATGTACTTTGTTTTGACGAGTTTTTGATGTGTTTGTCTTTTCTGAACGTGACCGAAATGATAATCAACCCCATAGCGTTACTTAAATTCGATGAAAACCCAAGATATCAGTGTTAATTTTAATTAAAGTTCAGTCGACGAAACTATAAGTGAGCATTTTTTTCTCTCGTAGTATTCGATGTTGAATAAAAAAAATTATCTAAGTTGCGTATTACCAAAAACCGATTACGAAGCCATTTTCCTGATAACACATGATACAAATTACCCATAAAGCAACATTACAAGCCATGGAAATATACCCTATATATAGTGCACCTTCATCAACAAAATTCACTTATTCAGACTTTTATAAATACTGTCACGGCAGACCAGATTTTCCACAAACCATCGGCGTCGTATAAGCTGCACCGATGCCCAACACAAAGCACACGGACGCGCGATGCTCTGTACATTTTTCACCACCGACAAAGTTAGAGTAAAGTGACCGTATGGAGTGAGTGGCTCGGTGCTGCGGCCTGGAGGGCTATACAGGACTTAAAACGTAGCGAACTGGCCTTGTATCTTTGTTGTCGGTTTCATACTAATGGTATAAACATCCTGCCTGTCGATAGTGGCTCCACATACGACCAGGATGAAACAAAAGTTGTGTATAAAATTGTATCCACTCAAAGGACATAGTAATTTCGATCTAGACTAAAACATATTTCTTTTATAGTTGTTTCTACACAGGTTAAGAATATTTGAACAAATACTATACGTGACAAATGTTATAGAATGCAGAATGAAAGTTGTGCATGAACGAAATCAACAGAAAAGACTTGAATACATATATTTGAAACATGTCTCATCACGTCATAAATTGCAACTTCATGACCTCAAGTACCTCACACTAACCTGTCACTCTGTCTTCCCTTCAGCATGACACTCTACAGGTAGAGTGACCAATATCTCTCTCTCTCTCTCTCTCTCTCTCTCTCTCTCTCTCTCTCTCTCTCTCTCTCTCTCTCCTCTCTCTCCTCTCTCTCTCTCTCTCTCTCTCTCTCTCTCTCTCTCTCTCTCTCTCTCTCTCTCTCTCTCTCTCTCTCTCTCTCTCTCTCTCTCTCTCTCTCTGTCTCTCTTTCTCTCTCTCTTTCAAATTCACTCTGATGCAAGATTGAAGCGAATAAAAGGCACCTCCCCGTCCCTCCCCCTGTAACACCGGATCCAAAGTAAGACCTCACCTCAGAAGTACGATTGCCACTCCCTCAGTGAGAGCCACACCATTAGTAGTGAGGCGATGCCGGGCGGGGATGGACCTCTCCCCTCCTCCGCCTCCCTCCTTTACTCCGAGTTCTCCCCTCCTTACACTTCTCTTTCCCTTCTCCCCTCCCTCCCCAGGCACGTCCCGGCGCCCCACCCTCGGGCCAGAAGATGGAGTATTGGGCGTCATGGGCTGTGGTGTGGGACGCTTGCTATAACTTCTTTATAAGTTTGTCTTATGCGAGTATCCACTCTCTATTTCCGTGTCTTATGTTTGGGTGAATCAGCTGATTGGTTGGGCAAGTCCGCCTCTATCTTAAGAGCCTGGCCGGGCGGGCGGCGAGGGCCGGCCACCACGCGAGACGCAATCAACGTAAAAGGTGCATTAAGTCAGCCAGCCTTACTTATATTAACACTGCCTATCTGGACTCTCATTACCTACCTTTTGACGTTTTCATGGCCGCTGCGACACTCAGGACTCAGCTGCCAGCGCGTTGCCGTCCTGAAAAAGAAACATTGAACATCATTTCTATCATGCATACACAATTATACATGGAGACTGAAATGCGCATGGAGTATCAACCACAAGTAATGGAAATATCAGGTAAAACAAGTGTGTAATTTCAGCGTTGCAGCATCCCTCTGTTGGGGCAATCAAGGCGTGGGGGAGGCGCCGCGCAGCCTACTGTGAGTGGGCTCAAACAGAACGTAATCAACTTGAGAGGGCCATTAATTTTAGCCACGACGTTTACATCAGCACTCCCTATTCTCTCCCTGATTAGCTGTTTCTAATTTATAAGATCACTTGATTGGCTTTTAAGGTAAGAGCCTATATGCAAGGCTCTATGCAGGAGAGTGTGGGAGTGAGGCGTCCCCCTCCCTCCTGTCCAAGCCCTAGGTGGGTAGCAGAGTGCAATCAGCGTAAGAGCTACGTCAGGGCGCGCCTCGGTTACATCAGCGCTCCCTCTTGATAAATCATTCCCGCCCGTGTGAGTGACGCTTAGGTTTTCTAAGGCTTTTATGGAATTGAAGGTGGAATAATTGAGGATTGGTTTTACTAATGGTTTCGTGTACTATTAATAAACTAGTGGCACTGGATGTGGCCGGTGCAAGGGTGCGGTGCGGTGCCGGGCAGGGAAGGAGGGGAGGGTGGAAAGCAGAGGAGGAAGAGGGGACGAGGAGGGGAATGGAGGGACAGTAGGGGAAGGAAGGTAGGTGAGGGAATGAGAAGAGCAAAGCAGGAAGAGAGAAGGAGGAAGATGGGTAGAGAGAGGAGGATGGGGGGGGGGGATGGTGACCGTTGGGAGGTGATGGACCCCTCAAGCCACCTCATAATTCATAATGCATCGCGCCACGCTCAAGTACTCGTCCCTGAGGAATCAATAATCTTGGCCGGACGAGAAAACAAACGAGGGCCAGACACTCAGCCGTCCATGGCAGTAGCACACCAAAACAAATACTAACAATAAAAGATCTCGCACGGTCCATTCAGCTACATAAGGAAAATTGCAAGCATTGTTAAATTTTGGTGTGAGGCGTGTTCCTTGAGTGGCTAGCTTGTCCATTTGGCTGATTGTTCCCTCCGCTTTATGACGAAACACCCGCCAAACGGCTCGCGCGCCGCCATCTTCGCCAAGCCGTCACGGGGCTCGTATCGGCTTGCAAACACAACACGCGGATGACTTCACCGGTCGTCACAGAAAAACATCAAAATGCATTCCCGGCGATTCCGATGAATTAACAAGCGTACGGGAACAGCCGGGCACGCGACACAGGTTGTGATAGAAAACGCAACATTTTGGGAAGAAGTGAGGGAGAATGGGAGGCGGCCAGCCAGCGCCCTGCGAGTTGAGCCAAGCCTCCTGTGAATACCACGCTCCATTACCCTGCTGTCAAATAGAACCTGGACTGTCCTTAGGGACCCGGCTCGGCTTTTACACCGGCAAGGCACTAATGCTTATTTGAGAGGGGCTCGCAAGGTAAGGGAAAACGGGAAGCTCTACGTCAAAACATTTCATGAAACGACCAGGCGACCACAAGGCTCCCCACCCTCACCCCGCAGCGGTATCGTATCTGCGTGTTTGCCTCCGCGGCGCTGACGGCGTGAGTTTTTAGGGTATTGCCTTCATGCCGGGATGGTGTGTAGTGGGGCGGCGCGGCGAGACACGGGACGCCCCTGGTGGTGTGATTGCTTGTACACATTGGGTTTCCGTCACAGGGCATTCCTCCCTCGGTGCCCAAAGAGGGATCAATATTTCCTTAGTTCACGAGATACTATTACAATAAATATTACACTTCGGATTACGACATTACCTGTATTACTGAAACAGGCGGACAGGATTAGGTGGTAATATTACACGCGCCGCCGTAATTTAGGGATTATGTGATCAAGGTATATTACACACATCGGACCTCGCCACACAGCCTTATAGAGCCTCGCATCTGTGACCAACTGCACACCACTTTTGTAACGCTAACTGACCAGACGCTGCACCAGGTGTGCGTGCGTGCGTGCGTGCGTGCGTGCGTGCGTGCGTGCGTGCGTGCGTGCGTGCGTGCGTGCGTGCGTGCGTGCGTGCGTGCGTGCGTGCGTGCGTGCGTGCGTGCGTGCGTGCGTGCGTGCGTGCGTGCGTGCGTGCGTGCGTGCGTGCGTGCGTGCGTGCGTGCTGTGTGTGTGTGTGTGTGTGTGTGTGTGTGTGTGTGTGTGTGTGTGTGTGTGTGTGTGTGTGTGTGTGAGTGTGATGTCTTTTATCCTCTCTTTCCAATATGCATATCGTATTGTCAGTACTCCACTTGACTTTTATAGATTGATGTGTAGGAGAAGGATATTTCTACCCTTCTATCTTTTTCATA
>JACEEZ010007757.1:295000-303974 GCA_016584305.1 Chionoecetes opilio
TGTGCGTCTTAGAACGGTGCACGTGACGACAATAAGAGTGAAATGTATGTTTTAAGGATCGTCAGTTTTTTTTTTTTTTTTTTTTTTTTTTTTACATCTCAAAGGAATGGCTAAGAGAAAAAAAAAGTAGTAACATTTAATATATTAGTATATTATCATTATTTATGTAAGACATGGACTCAATTATCAATAGTAAAGATAATTACCTTTAATAATCAAGACTGCTGCCTGGCTTCTGTTATTAGCAATGCAGTAATATCATGTTTTTGTTCTATCATATTACCATTACTATTGTTTTAGTTATCTTCTACTTACGTTGCAATTACTTGGTTATTTGTTACTATTACAACTACTTTTGTACGCAATTCCATTATAGGTAATAACCCGTTGCTTCTCGAGGCATCTTGATTACGTATGTTGTCAGGTATGTTTTCCCACAAGACTCTCATGCAATTCCTGAGTCAAAGAGTTCACTGCAGGCATTCAACTTTTTTACCATCACCATTAGTGCCGAACGTCTTCAAGTTATCTATAAAAAAAACATTGTGTTACTAAAATTCCACTCAAATATTTATGAATTTACAGTAATCCTGAAAAAAGTAGTGAGTGGAGTTCAGTCGGGCATAACAGGTCACAAGTGAGGCAAGACGTGAACTGAACACGAACAAGCCAATCGCCACACACATGAAACTTACCTTGACATACACCAAACAGTTATCATAATCCAACACTTCCTCTGTATACAATAAACCTTCTGTCTTCTTTACAGGGACTGACAACTAAGCGGGATTTTTGATACTTCTATTAGTTTTGCCTTTGACCAGTCCTTTGTGATGTAAAAAAAAAAAAAAACATCATACATAATCAATATTAACTTTACTATACTAACTAACATTCTAACATTCTGTATATGAACGTTAATCTCTACACTCATTACTAAAGTCTAATAAAACGCTTCAAAACGCTTTACAACTATCATTATTAGATCACCTGTTCAATATTTACCTTGTTAATCCGTGGCTAGTTTTTATAACCTTACAAATTTATACAGGGATAAGGGTATAACAGATATGTATAGGTCTGCATATAAATTAAAGGTCTACATATAAATTAAAGGTCTACATGTAAGTTAAAGGTCTACATATAAATTAAAGGTCTACATGTATTTATAGTGACTCTCTCCATCTTCCCTTCAAGTGACGCATAATATATGAGAAAAAATCACCACTGGAAGGGGAAGGCTATACGTGGCTACCTGGAACGGAGCTGGAAATGAGCGTCCAGAAAATATGGAAAAGGAGTAAGAGTTGAGGGAATTACAAGGACGGAATAAGAGGGAATGATTAATGAGGGATAAGTAATGAGGGAGAGGCAATAAGGGTCAGTGAGAGAGAGAGAGAGAGAGAGAGAGAGAGAGAGAGAGAGAGAGAGAGAGAGAGAGAGAGAGAGAGAGAGAGAGAGAGAGTGTGTGAGAGAGAGAAAGAGACAGGCAGACAGACAGAGCGAGACAGGCAGACAGACAGAGAGACAGGCAGACAGACAGAGCGAGACAGGCAGACAGACAGAGAGACAAGCAGACAGACAGAGAGACAGGGAGAGAGAGAGAGAGAGAGAGAGAGAGAGAGAGAGAGAGAGAGAGAGAGAGAGAGAGAGAGAGAGAGAGAGAGAGAGAGAGAGAGAGAGAGAGAGAGAGAGCAGCGCAGTCTCCATCACCCAGTCACTCCACACGAGGGACAAATTTCACTAAGAACACCCAAGGAAAAAAACAGCTTGTGTGAGGCCCTAAAGTTGGTAATTAGGAAGTTTGGTATTTTATTTTATTTTGTTTTACTTTTCTAGCGACTCGGGAAGGAGGTAAGAGCCCTGCTACAGGCGACCACTCGTGCCCCGCCCCGTTCCGCCCACACCGCTGACACGCCCACCTCTCCGCCCTTCGAGTCACCCAAGCCACAGGGAAGGCAAGAGAAAAGGACATCAGGATAGTTTTTGGTGACTCTAGTTAGATACAAATGTTCAGTTACAAGAGACATGGTGCTACGTTTCCATCACATTTACTTTACTTAGCATTAAGAAACGCACACACACAGACAAATTATAAGGTTCCAACAAGACGATATAGAGGAAAGCGAGGCCAAAATAATCATAAATTCATCTCAAGTCGATGGTGAGTATTTTCTCTCGCAAAAAAATACCAGAAGTTCCTATCAAAGGCGCAGTACATTCTAATTCTGAAAAGGTGTTCAAAAATCCTGCCGCCAACTTATGATGTCCAATCAGAAGTTAAGTGGTTGGACTTCCGACACTCAGAAAATGTTAATTCTTCAGTTCATCCACCGGAAAAATAATGACCTCACTTAGTGATCAAAGAAGAACCTATGGCGGTGGAAAATGAGAGGAGAGACTCTTAAGACGGTAGAGTGCAGGGGGAAGAAACCTGCACCACGCTACGACGGCGGCTCACACGGAGACGCCGAGACTGAGGACGAGGAAGAAAGGAACGGACGAAAAATATCCCGAAAAAAAGCTCCTCTGAAGTGACTCGGCTTCTCTTGAAACGAGAGAATAAGTCTGAAGGTGACAAATGCCCTCTAGGAAGACCTGTATTCATGTGGTAACTCGAGGTGGCCGTCCAGACCCCTCCTTTACCCTCCAGGACCGAGGAGGAGCCATGTTTCATAGGACCAATTTAATGCCTCCCTCGGTCAGGCCCTGTGGCGGAATAGATGGAAAGAACATCCTCCTCGTCTTTCCATAACCCCAATAGTCCTTTTTCTTATCCATTCTTCCACCTTTTCCATCTCTTCTTCAAACGGTGGCGTGTTACTTGCGTGGACATTAATTTCAGCATCGCGTCGTTGTGTTATCGAAAGAAACCGCAACAGTTCCGTTCAAAGGTTGTGGCTATGGGTCGCCTCTGCATGATCCTCTGCCTCGTGACGTGGGTAAAGAAGTGCGCTGAAAGAAATGGGCTGAAAGAAGTGACATCACAGCCTGGCGAGAGAGCGGGAGGAGAAAAAGGGCGGAGGGCGAGAGACGAAAACACGGTGCTGGGGGAAAAAGGCGAGAAGACTAGACTGCGGAAGGAAAAGGTTAGAGAAGTGAGACTGAGGTGGGATTGGAGGCATGGGAGCGAGAGGAGGGGTGCGGGAGGAGCAGTATGGGTGATGGTGCAGGGCGAAGGGAGGCAGGCAGCGGGAGAGAGGCGCCGGGAGGAGAGCTGCGGAAGGAGGGCGGCGGGAGGAGGACTACGAGAGGAGGGCGAAGGGAGGCAGGCTGCGGGAGAAGAGCACCGGGAGGCATATTCCCGTTTTCTGGAAGAGTATGTCGCGTTTACTCTTGAACACATCAGGTTAGGTTACGTTAGGTTGCAGATAGGGTAGGTTAGATTTACATATACTCTAATAGGTAACTTTGCGTGGAAATCACAATGAGGGTATTTTCGAGACAATCTTATGGTTAGTCTCGGAGCTACAGCCAAGCGTATACACTCGGATACCACATACTCGCATAGAGAACGGGAATATGCCGCCGGGAGGAGGTCTGCGGGAGGAGGGCATCGGGAGGAAAGCTGCGGGTGGAGGAAGGCTAAGGGAAGAGGGTTAAGGGAGGAGGAGAGCTGTGGGAGGAGGGCTGTGGTAGGAGGACTGCGCCGGGAGGAGGAGATCCCCGGGAGGAGGGCGCCGGGAGGAGGAGAGCTGCGGGAGGAGTAGTAATCAGTGCGTAGTGGGGTGTGTGGGTGATCCCGAGCAGCCACCTCACCCAAGCTACTCGTTCGGCCCGGAAACCCAGCCTGTCTTGGACCGTGCGAATACGTGGTAAAAAGTTAATGGAAACTTATTCGACTGAGAAATTCCCATTACCTTCTGGGAAGAGTCCAATTAGGATTTTTCCCAACAATGCCAAGGGAGGCGGGCATCAAGAAACGATGCTTTTACGTTTTGCTGAAAATGTCGCGTATTTTTTCCGAAAGATCACCATGTTTCCAGCCAGTCAAGCCGTAGACAGAAAGAAGTTCATAAAAGTTATAATGTGAAAATAAGTGTATTCGGAAAGTGATAACAACACCCTCGCCACGAGTCCACAACTAAAGGCGGAACCCAAGAGACCCAAAACATGTAATTCCCAACCTTATGTCACCCCGCTGTAAAGATGTTTTCTCCTGGCAACCAACACCCGTCCCTGCGCCCCGGATGTAAAGGGTAGCCGAAATTGATAGTATAAATATGTTGGGATGCACACTTCCTAGCACAATAAATCAATTCTAGCGGGCCACAGTTATATACGTTTGCCTATCAGATATGCCGGCCATGATAACAGGCCAATTTCTGAGGCGATTTGAGCGGGTGAGCCTAAGTCCGTCCCTGAATTGGTAAACAGCGGCAGTGACTCACGTAACACAGCAAACCAATCATGAGACAGCGACGGCCAGAGTGGCGATACGGAATTTCGGGGCAAAGTGTGTGTGTGTGTGTGTGTGTGTGTATGTGTGTGTGGGTGTGTGTGTGTGTGTGGACCCTTACCAGCAAGGCCGAGAAATTGAGTTGTGTCTCGGCTCGTGGTACAAATGGTCTCGGTGGGGTCTCGACTGCAAGGTGCCATTCCGTTCTTAATGTGACCAGAGATTCAATTTTATGCGCGAGTTGTGTTCAATCTCCAGTGTCTCGATGTCAGAATGGCAGCGTATCTTTAAGGGCGGCCCATCACCGTCCTCGGGGGGGGGGGGGGGGGGGGGGGGGGGGGGGGAGGTGAAGTATATTGTCGTTTCTCGGAATGCAAAACTGTTTTAGTCGCCAAATGAAACACACCAATAACTCTCCGATACAGACAATGATTAAACCCGATGTGGTAATCAAGCAAGATATTTGTAATTGAAACACAAGATTGTTACTCAAAGACATTCATAAGTTTAATATAACATCATTTAACACAAGTTTAATATATAACAGGCGTCGTAACTACCCTGGCTGAAACGCTAATGGTGATAGACGGATAAATCAGCCCCGAGTATTTTATAAGTACAAACCCCTAAGGAACATCATTTCATCAAAAGCAGCCAAACGTAATCTGCTTTATACACGCAAACAGGATCCATATTCCACAACCCAAGAGCAAATCGTGAGTTATTCATGAAGTGCAATCTATCATATGTATACATTCTGAAGATACGATTGACATGCATGAATAAAATCAGGCTCATATATTTTGACTACAAGATCGTAAATTCTATAAAATGGCATTAAAAAAAGAGGCAAGCTTACATGGATTCAGGGCGATATAAATCAAAGGTGAATCTGGTGCTTTTCTAGCGACACAAGGGACGTGTGTTTATAATGTTTTTCGTGCTATTTTTGTTTCGTCTGACAGTAGAAGAGATGCAGTCAATATGAGAGAGAGAGAGAGAGAGAGAGAGAGAGAGAGAGAGAGAGAGAGAGAGAGAGAGAGAGAGAGAGAGAGAGAGAGAGAGAGAGAGAGAGAGAGAGAGAGAGAGAGAGAGAGAGAGAGAGAGAGAGAGAGAGAGAGAGAGAGAGAGAGAGAGAGAGAACGCTTAATAATACAACTATGGTGCAAGCATAGTGAGTCTACTGAAGGGTATGGTGTTTATGTTATGGTAATCTTCCCTTCCTTCTTTCCTCTCTCCTTCCTTTTCTTAATTCATGTCTTTATATCAATACCAACAGAAAAATAACTTTCTTTCTATTATTTTCTTAATGAAACATGAGATTGCAAACCTTTCTTTACGACAATCAAAATTCTAAAAATAACTAAATAATTCCTGTAGCAAATAAAAACATCTATGTATAAGCAGGCTTCTAATTCCTCTTCAGAACACAAAACACACACAAAATGAATCTTCTTTAGGAAAATATGACACTTAAAAATAGCCTAAAGCAATACTGTGATTCCCTTTAAAACCTGTTCGTTGCTTGATTTACATATGAAACATGGCTGTCCAGATTCCCGGACAAGCAACGATAATAACAATCTAAATGCAGGAAATCGATATGCCGCCGCGTTTCTCATCGCCCCGCATGAAACGGACAACCTGGCCACAAAGACACGCGCCTCGCTGTTGAATTTACATGTAAATACGAGTTTAAAAGTAAATCTGCCTTCCCAAAGAAAAACTGGGACAAACCGGCAGCCATGTTACTCGTCAGGGCAATGTTTTTCTTTTCGATTTACTTTACCTCTGATGGGATGACTTATTAGATAGTTTACAGATTATCTACACTACCTCTTTATTACCTTGAGTTCTTGTTTATTATTACCAATCAGTGTTAGTGTTATAATCTTGAATCTATACTTCTATATATATTTACCTCCGATGCAATTGACTTATCAGGTATTTTTACAGATGATCTACTTTACCTATTTATTACCTCGTCTTCTTGTATATTACTATGACTTCGATGTTTGTGTTGTAATCTCGAATCTAAACTTGCCTCCTGGACCTGTGTTCGTTCACCTGGCTGCTACCTAATTCCTGAGCTCGTGAAATATTACTCGTTGATTCCACCTGTGCTTCTTCAATCTTTACAGCATCCTCGCATGTGCCCTCAGCCAAAAATAACTTGGCATTGATCTGTCAGTCAGTGTAAATAATAACTGTATCATAGTTCTTGTTTTGTCCGTAAATAGTCTTGTTCGGCTCGACTTCAAATAATTACTTGTTATCTTTTCTATTGCTTTATTTTTGTCTTGCTTTCTATTTGATATTTATTGATCAAATTTTATTTCATAGGATATCAACTTTAAAATAGCCCCTTCGTATGTCTGAAATATACTGTTACAGGAACTACCACGTGCAGGTCTCGCGGCCTCTTGTAGCTTCCTTATTTTCTTATGTTCTTATGTTCTTATATCTTAATTTATCTTTACGAGTTTATATTTGCCTCTGAAAGTGATAATTTGTTTGTATTTCTGTTTATTCTGTCTCTGTCTCTGTCTCTGTCTCTGTCTCTGTCTCTGTCTCTGTCTCTGTCTCTGTCTCTGTCTCTGTCTCTGTCTCTCTCTCTGTCTCTGTCTCTCTCGTCTCTCTTCTCTCTCTCTCTCCTCTCTCTCTCTCTCTCTCTCTCTCTCTCTCTCTCTCTCTCTCTCTCTCTCTCTCTCTCTCTCTCTCTCTCTCTCTCTCTCTCTCTCTCTCTCTCTGTACCTTGGGCGTCATCTCGCAAATGCATTAACAAAAATATTAAAGAGTTATGTCCCCCTCGACGCATCTCCCCCCGCCGCCACCCCATGCATATATATGAACATATTTGTGCCCTGAATGAGAATTAGTCATACGTATGTTCTTTGTCGCGTGGAGTTCGTGCATTCTTTTTCCTCCCCTGGTCAATATTTTCCTCGCTTGCCTTTTACACCCACCCTCCGCTCCCTCTTTTATATTTTCTACCACGGAATATTTTTTTTCACCCTCCCTCTCCCCCTCTCTCTTTTTTTGGCCCATTTCAGAGTGATTTTATGTCTTTTTGCTCTGCTCAATTAATGGTTCTGATAGGAGGAGGCAATATTTCGGGTGGGAAAAAATAAATTACGTAAAAAACTACTGCATGTAAGTGGTGCTATGGGGGGAGGGAAGAGGGGAGGGAGGGTAAGGATGAAAGGAGGGACTTAAAAAAATAGAAATGAAAGAAAACGGAGCCCCATATACCAGCTGGACTCACGATTTCGTCCACTTCTCTTGATTAACAGGCCTAACCAATGTAAATATGTGGAGCAGCCATTTCTTCCCTTACTTAAGCTTCCGTGATGTAATTAGCTTCTCACCCCTACAGCGGTTCTTTGCCCCGTCGCCCTAAAGACTGGTAATAGGGACAAATCGTGGCCAAGTGCCTTAATTCGAATATAAATTGGACCAGAGTGACAAAATCGTTACATATCACCGTCATTACATCTAATTCTTGGAGTAATCTGATTGTCTCCATCCAAAGAGTGCGCGGCGCATCTAAAGCTTTAATTTTCTTTAAGACTGGCTAGTCGAGTGGCTTACGACGTTGGAAATTAACACTAAACCAGAGGGAAACGTTGCATTACAGCCTTTAAGTGTTCCATTAATAAGGCTCATGTCACGAGTATGGAAGCTTTTCCAATGTGCCTTTAATCAGGGATGGGGAGCGTCACCCCCCTAGCTATTTGAGCTCCCATACGACCCTGTTGAGGGGATTTTTAGCCCATATAATCAAGGGAAAGTGTGCACGATGCCCTCCATAGATCACAGGGAGTCGAAGGCTGGTAGGGGTGTGCAAGGGGCCAGTTTTTACCTTCGATAGGATTCGTAGTCTTAATTAAAATCCAATCAAAGATTTAATTAGACTAGCTGGTGAGTTGTAATATCGATAATTGTGTCATTTCCTGGATATTCTTCCCATTTTTTATTCCATTTCCTTTCAGTGTCGCCATAAACCAATAATTACAGCACGTTTTGCAAAAGGTTAAAGATATGAACCAAATGTTTGTTACCTCTGCACCGTCTTGTTCGTGCGTCCTCCCGCCCTTCCCTCGCATCTGTGTCCCGCCAGGAGGGGCGCCACGATAAACATACACTTAGAATTGGTTTACACTTGAATTACCATCCAAAAGAGGGCGTTCGTGCTCGCCTGGAAAGTTACTGGTACATACTGGGCTTGTTTGCCTGTGCAAGATGGTGTCTGTGTCCTGAGATTTCCATTTTGGGCGAGATAAAGATAATCGTATTTACCTGGCCAACTAATGAGCAGGTGGGGATCATTTTCTAGGCAATGGATGACTTTTTGTGCCTCTGAATACAATTATTTCCTTTTCTAGGGCAGAGTTAAGGGTTGGTGTAAAGGAAGGTGCTATGGTAACATTGCTAAGGAGAAGGGAGAGTGTGTGTATTGTGGTGATGCTGGAAAGGTAACGTTGGTTTTGATAAGGGTATGAGAGAGAGAGAGAGAGAGAGAGAGAGAAGAGAGAAGAGAGAAGAGAGAGAGAGGAGAGAGAGAGAGAGAGAGAG
>JACEEZ010007758.1:0-10000 GCA_016584305.1 Chionoecetes opilio
AAGGTAGGAAAAAAATTTTTAGGGGGGGGAAATGGAAATAAGGGAAAAAGGGAAAAAAATGGTTTACAAATAGGGGGGGTGAAGAGGGGAAATGGTTCAGTAGACGGTAGTTAGTGGGAGTCATTGGGGAGCTTTAAAGGGGAGTGGATGGGTTTCTGGAGGGGGGATGAAAGGTGGATGTAGGTATGTTGGTGACAGAACACACGGTAGGCCTCGGGGCCTCTTGACTTCCTTTTTTTCTTAGTTTTATGTACTTTAAAAAAATTTTTTAGTGTTCGCTTTTTAGCATTGAATATAATTTTTTTTTTTACATTTTTAGCCGATATGCCAAGTGCCTTTGGGGGGAACGTTTCGCATAAAAACCCCAAATATGCGGTGTCTTTGTACCCTGAAATATCCAAAATATATTATATATATATGTATATTATTACAAATATATTCATATATTTATATAATATATATTAAAATATATATATATTATAATATATAATATATATATATAATATATAATAATTATAATATATATATATAAAAATATATATACATATATTTACATATAAATATATAATATATGTTATTATATGCTATATATTATACATATATATATATATATACATAATTTTATATAATATATACCCTAAAATATATATATATATATATAATTTTAATATATATTAAAATAAACATAATATATATATATATATATATATATTATAATATAATATATATATTTATATATTATTATATATTATATATATTATATAAATATATATATTATAATATATATATATATATATATATAATATTATAATAATATAATACATATTATAATATTTTATATAATATTAAATAATATCATTATATATTAAATTTTATTTTTAATAATATATATATTAAAATTTTATATATAAATAAAATTAAAATATTATTATTTATATATAAATATATAAATACATATAATAATTATATACATATATATATATAATTATATATTTATATAATATATATATTTACTATATATATATATAATATATATAATATAAAAAAATATATTATATATAATATATATATATATTATATATAATATATATATATTAATATATTCTAAATAATAATATAATATATATATATATTATATAATATCATAATATATATATATATATATAATATATATATATATAATATATATATATAAATCTATATAAATTATATATATATTTTAAAATATATATATATATATCATCTTTTATTATTAATATATAATATTATATATATATATATAATATTATTTATTTATAATTTTAAATATATTTATTATATAATAATATATAATATATATAAATATATATATATAATATTATATATAATATAATATTATAATTAAAATTATATAATTTAATATATTATTATATAAAGATATATAATTTTTAAAATTATATATTTATATATATATAATATTTTAAAAATATATATATATATATAATATATATATATATATAATCTAATATATAAAAAATATTATAAAAATTTTATTATATATATAAAATTTATATTTATATTATTATATATATTAATATATATATATATTATATATATTTATATATATATATATATATATATTAATATTATATATATATATATATATATATTTTTTTATATTTTTATATATATATAATATATTATATATATTTTTATATATTTTATTTTTATATATAATATATAAATATATATATATATATATTTTAAAATAAGAGAGAAGAGAAGAGAGAGGGGAGAAGAGAAAAAGAGAGAGAGAGGAGAGAGAGAAGGGAAGAGAGAGAGAGAGGGAGAGAGGAGAGAGAGAGAGAGGGAGAGAGAGAGAGAGAAGAGAGAGAGAAGAGAGAGAAGAGAGAGAGAGAGAGAGAGAGAAAGACACCAGCCCACTTCACCCCACATTAAACACAGGACAGGACGCTCCACAAAACGCAGGGAAACAGCGCCTCCCCCCGATGATCTAAAAGGACACTTCGCCTGAGGGGGGACATCCGGCGCCCAGAAGGAAGAGGAAGCCGCTTAAAGGGAAAAACCGCCTCAGGAAAAAGCAGTGCCTGACCAAAGGGCAGCATCACTCAAGAGACAACAACCCAGGGCAGCAGCCAAAAAGGTAAACTCGGGCCAGAAATCCGAGAAGAACTGTGATATCCCAAAGGTCGTTTCCCACTCCCCCTGACCGCCGGATCAAGATCGTGACCGATGCAGCAGGAGCTGGTGCAGGCGGTGAGGCAAGCGGACGGGAGGCGCCTCGCTTTGAGAAGCTTTTCTTGGCACTGCATAAACCCCTCTCAGCTACGGGTGGCGGGCCCCCCACTGGTGGCCTCCTACGGCCCCCAGTCCCCCAATCCCCCTGGCTGTCCCTACATCTGCCTATATGTTTTACTAGGGCCCCGGGGCCACACCAACCCCGCGCTGCGACAGCCGGGCAGCAGTGAGTTAATGATGTGTCGGCTAACGTTAGGTTCCTACAAACTTTTGGTGAACCACTCCAGGTAATTATAAAAAACCGGGCAGACATAGTTTTTTGAGTTGAAAGCTTCCTGGACGACAAAGGCCACCCAGTTTCCCCCGTCCTGGCTATTCAGCCTGGCTGGGGAAATCCCCGCCCACCCAGGGGGGGGGCGTGGCATTCTGCTACCGGGAGCGGTAAAACGTCCAGGTGGTGGAGCCCCCCCGTGCCCTCCCAGGGATCTGGAATTACTGACACTGAAAAAAATTTGACATGATGGTAAAGGGTTTATTGGTTTTGGGGTGCTATCGCCCCCCCTTTGCAGGGCACAGCACTGCAATTTCCCTCACAGTGAACCTTGACCTATGATGGGGCCAACCAGTGCACAGGGTGCTGATCTGGGGCGGCCTAAACCCAACACTTGCGGATGTTTTTAGCACCTGCGGGTTTTTTGCATGACCTCCACAATCACGCACCTTCCCCACTAAATCGGGGGTCGTCCCTGGCCCCTTTGGGGTGACGGACCTTCCTCCCCAAAAACTTTCGTGTCAACCCCTAGATTTGGGGCCCCTAAACCCAGTGGCGGTCCTCACCAAGATACATTTTCAGGAGGCCAGTGAGGAGATACACCCACAGTCTTAATGGGAGGCTGAAAAAGGGGAGGCACCAGAGCCACCTGAGGGGACGGACGGGGGGACGGGCTGTGTGGAAACCGACCACAGCGGGGCGGTTGACTGAGCTGCCCCACGCCCTACGGGGTGCGTGGGTCCCACACTCCACACACAAAACCAAGCCACGAACCAGCCCTGGTTTGGACCTGAGTGACCTTTCCCTTGACCCCCAAGTATCGGCCTGGAGGCCACAAAAGGCCCCCAACGACCAGACCAGGCATATCACGAGGGCACCCACAAATGAGGGACACTCAAAAGTGGGCCTCAGAGACTGGAAAGGAAAAACCTCAGGGGAAAGCTGCGGGATGGCCGGGGTGGGGACCAAGCGCTGGTGGACCTTGTTAAGGAGCAGCAGGGCATTAAAAGGGGAAAAAACACTACCCTTCTCCCCTAGGGGAGGAGGGCAGCGTGGCTCACACTGCCAAGACAAAGCAAACCTCCGGGCCACCCCTTTTCCCGGGGAAAAATGCCCCTCGCCGCCCTTTGAGAGATCCCACAGACACTGCCGGACATAATCTAAAAAAACTAGTGTCAGTGAAAAACAAGTGAAGTGAAGGGGAAAATTTTTTTATTAAAAAGTGGACGAAAAAAAAAAAAAGCGGTGGGGCCCGGACAACATCAGTCCCCGACTGCTTGCCAGTGTGCCAATAGCTGGCGCGTCCACTCGCCTCACTTTTCAACCATTCCCTTTCAGCCCAGCCCTGGCCTAAGCCCGGGAAAAAACCAGCTATGGGTTCCATTTCACAAGAAGGGTGGCAGCTGGGCAAAAAAATTTCCGCCCTGTGCCCTGCTGCCAGTGCTCAGCAAAAGTTTATGGAAAAGTAAAAGGGCCCGAGAAAGGGACCCCGGAGGAAGTTGACCAAGAGGGGCCAAGGGGAGGTAGCGAAAAAACCGCACTACTGCGGGTTCTGGACCTGAGTGCAGCCCCCTGAAACAAGGCAAAAAGGCCACGCCGTCGTGGCCTGGACAGAAGGCCCTTTGACCGGGGGGGGGCATGAAGCTTTGGTCCCCCAAAACTCCCCGCCGCTGGCATGACGGGGCACCCCCGCCCCTCCTCAGGACTATCTGAGGGACAGACACCTGAGGGTGACTGTCGTGGTCGGGAGTCGAGGTACAGCCCATCGAGCTGTGTGCCTCAGGGAACTGCCTCGGCCCCCTGCTTTTGGAAATCTACATTATTGATTGCTGCTTTTTATCCCCAAAGGGCGAAAGCCTTTGCGGATGACATCAGCCTCACCCCGAGCTACAGCTCAGAGGGGGAAACTGCCACCACGTCCCGCTCAACGACGCGCTAAGCCGCATCGCGCCTGGGGCGCATTGGCAAGTGAAGTTTGCTTCTCACAAAACGCAACTTCTCAACGTCTCCAGGTCGGGGCAGCTCTGCGCCTTAAATTCAACGGGGGAAAAACCCGGCACCGCAGGACAGGTGGAGATACTGGGGGTCACCTACGACCGTAGTTTTTACCTTTAAACCCCCATCGAGCGGGGTCGCTAGATACCTCAGGGAACTGGCATCTTGAGAAGGGTGCGGGCTTCTCGAGGTAGGGGGCTAGAAATCCTCTACAAGGCGCAGGTTTGCATCTCCCTGGAATACGCGTGCCCCGGTGGGGCGGCGCGGCCAATAAAAACCCCGCCCTCCTGAACAAGGTACAGGCCCGAGCGGGAGGATCATCGAAAACAAAAAATGCCGGCAGGAGCCAATCTCCCCACACTCCCCCGACGTGCGTTACGAGGAATCACCGTGGTGTTCAAAGGGGCAGGTGAACGTGTGAGTCACCCTTTAGGGGTTGTGGCACCATACGCCTGGCTCCGGGACTACCCCTGCTGTCCTCTGGTCCCCGGGGGGCTAACAGCCCCGCTGCCGTACGTGCACACCAACGCCAGTTCAAAAAACTATATCAGTTGGTAGAACACGCTATATCACAAACAAATTTTTAAAGGGTGAGGTCCAGGAATTCAAATGAGGTGAACAATGGTTGCTGGGGAGAGCTGATGATATGTAAGTGCTATTATAAGGACCAAAGTAAATTTTAAGATAGGGGCTGAAAAATGTAAACCTTTTCTCTTTTTTACTATGCTACACTGTAATTATTTATGAATTCTCTGTAACTGTTAATTTGTATAAATAAATAAAAGAGAAAGAGAGAAGAAAGGGAGAGAGAGAGGAGAGAGAAAGAGAAGAGAGAGAGAGGAGAAGAAGAGAGAGGAGAGAGAGAGAGAGAGAGAGGGAAAAAAAGAAGAAGAGAAAGAGAGAGAGAGAGGAAAAGAAGAGAGAGAGAGAGGGGAAAGAGAAAAGAGAGAGAAGAAGAGAGAGAACCCGGCCCTGTCGTCACCTTGGGTAGTACCCCCTTCTCCCCGGGTACGGGGGGGGATTTTGAAAAGGTACCGGCAAAAAACCTTGATAGGGGAACCATCGGTTTGTTGAAAAGCGGTAATCCCCTCATCCATAAAGGGAAAAGAGGGGGTTAGCTCCCCACAAAAAACCCCCCACCAAAGCATCTACTGCACAGCCAGAGACGAAGGAAACTGCAGCTGACCCGGAAAACATACAAAATATTTGTGAAAGGCTGGAGTGCAGGAATCAAACAAAGTCAACTATTGCCGGCTGAGCAGGCTGGCTCCAATATTTGAGGCGTGTGGTCAACTTCAAAATAAAAATTCCTTACCTCTCAAGTAGAGGTCAAACCTCTGGATGCCGAAAACGATGGTTAGGCATCCCCTTCGGATTGTACAGTAACGTTACTCCCGATGTGGTAGTTTCCGGCTGGCGTAAGAGATGGTATGTGCACATTCATCATGGTATTGGAAGCGTACAGCTCCCAATCCATAATTTGAAGCATCGGTGCGCAGGCCAAAGGTCTGGCTGGGGTCCGGAAGCCACAGAATGGGTCCCAAGGCCAAGGCTTGCTTCAACTGCTCGAACCGGAAGTGCAGGTCTTTCATCAATTATAGGAGTTCTCGTATCAGCTTCCTTAACGAGTCAAAGAGGGGGCCGGTGAGCTCCGAGGCCTAAAGAACGTGTTGTTTTAGTCTATTCAAAATAGACTCGAGGGCAGAAATGTGAGTGGGCCGATCAGAAAAATATATACAAATATAGTCAAAATATACAGAAACATTAACCAAACCAACAAGCAAAATTCCCAAAATTAAAAACACAACAAAACAAAAACCGAACATACGGGTTCAGGCCGTGCCTAGACCAAAAAGCAGTAATATTAGTCCTGGTAGTAGTAGTAGTCCTGGTAGTAGTAGTAGTCCTGGTAGTAGTAGTAGAAGGATGGGCATAGGGTAGATTCCATCTTGTATTATCTCTGTAGTGGTTAGGGTGTTGTCGTGCTCATCAACCTGAGCAGACTCAACTTGAACAGGATATGCGCCAAAACGGGCGAGGGCCAACCATTACAGCCCTCAAATGAACCCCCAGGGCCTACCATTCGAGCCTTAGAAGACACTGCCTGCAGATAGGCACAAGTATAAAAAGAAAAGAAAAAAAGACTAATTCAAAGTGAGATCATGATTAATAATATGTTCCCCAGGACTAGCTGGGCCATCATACGTTAAAATAAGCTTAGGTGAATCGTCAGTATCCGTACTTGAGCAGGAACACTAATGTTTTTACCTGGGCCTAAATGCAGGTGAAATCTCATCGAAAACTTGCAACCATTCCTGAAGATGGTGGAGACAATGACAATGAAAATGGACCTACAAAGTCAATGTCGACTTGGGAGAAGGGCTCAGTTACGACAAGTAACGGCTGAAGGCTACGGTGTTTATCTGAGGATGGCGCATCTGGTAACGGATGAAGTGGTACTGGACGGACCCGTCTCTTAGTGGCCATGCGATGACACTTATCACAGAAACGACAGTAATCCCAGATGTCCGCGCACATTCCTGGCCAATGAAAGTCTGGAGAAATCTTCATCTGGGTCTTATGATGGGATAAATGACCAGCCAAAGGAACTTCACGAGCCACACGTAGGATGACAGGATGGCACTTACTGGGGACAACCAATGATAAATGATTTTCCTTTTGTGGACAGTCAGCGGTGAGACATTTCCGGTACAGGAAAACGTGTTAAAGTAGAAACTGGTAGGTGGCACGATCCCGTCCCTTCTCTACTTCACTAGTAGTAGTATTGGTACGTAAACACTGCAGTGAAGGTCAGGATTCCTGTAGTAGTTAACGAAACTCATCAGGGGTCACAGATAAAAGATGGAGTTTAGGCAAGACTGAGGGTGCATCAGTTTTGCTCGACCAGCTCTGGTCTCCACAGCCACACTCCAATGGTAGGGGACTCACATGGTGGTAGAGGCTGAGATTCAACAAGGGGAGCGTATTTGGCATCAGATGAGAGGGATTCTGCAGGAGAAACAGGGTCATCAAGGGGAAGAGGAGATAATGGATTTTTTGTCATTGAAACATCGGTGGTGGCTTGGTCTTCATGTTTATGGAGATAATGGTCATCACGGAGTTGAGAGTCTATTAGGAACTAATACACCGGGAATATTTTCAATCAATGCACCAGCAACTTTAAGTGGGGCCCTTACGGCATCAGTCCAGCCAGTGTAAAATGTGCACCGTAAGTAAAACCTAACAACAGGAATTCATCGGTGCGTCCTAAATAATCAGCAGCTTTAACCTTCGGACAGAGTGATGGGTCAATGTCTGGCAGGGCCTCTTCAGAAAATACGACACCAGATCACCCAGTTTCCCTAATGATAGTGGAAGACCATGACCCATTGATAGTCCCCGAAACTGAATACTGAGGTACCTTACGATCCTCAAGACAAAATCCAACCCTATAGTGTAAAAATACAGTTGTTCCGTCCTTGAATGCTCGGGGATTATGGGAACAGCGAGGTCGTATGTGTCCAGCCTCCCCACAATTGTGACAAGTCACAGGTGAGAGAGCTTGATGCCCCGAAGGTGGGATCTTCAGCGGAGTAGGAAGTGGAGGGGGAGATCTCTTCGCGGTTTTTTACTTCATTTTTTTTAAATTTAAGCCTATAGCGCTTGTAGGCAGACTTCTTAGGCTCAGATGGTAGGCCCTGGAGGTTAATTTGAGGGCTTTGTTGGTTGGCCCTCGCCCGTGGTGGCGCAGGCAGGATTTTTATAGTGACGCCTGTGATTAGAGGCGCATGCCGCCCCCCTGTGTCCTCCGATGCACTCGTAATCGGAGGTAGAGTTAATGGGCAGGGCATGTGGGTGTTCTTAGGCCACTCGACGGTGTAGAAAGATTTTGGTTCTCATCGGGGAGCGAACTCAGTTCACCGAGAACACCACTCGGAGACGCTATCCACTCTGCTACCGCCTCCCCTAAAGGGAACTACCTCATGTAGTTGGATACCTTAGGATAGGCGTTTTGGGCGGACGCCCAGTCGTCCGCTAGTTGTATTGCATCCTTCAGCTGGGCCGGCCTCCTTTCCTTGTTAAAGAGGCGAAATTAAGTTGTTACGGAAAAAATAAATTCACCAAGAATGATAAATTGCTTCATATCCTCATAAGTTTCGGCCACAGAGGAGGACTCAACCCAATAATCAAACATCCTAGATAACTGGTAACGAGCTGATGGTAATTCTGCCCTATTGTAATCTTTGCTGACCTGAAATCTACTCTGTAACCATCTGGAGTCTTACTGAAATCAACCAGTTAATAGTGTCTGCTTCAGTTGCGCGAAGTCTTAGTGGTGGATGATGGAAGGGACGTGTAGAGATCAGCAGTCTTTCCCGTAAGGAGGCAACCCAGACGAACGGCGAAAGTATATCTAGGGAGTACCAGCATCTCGGTCACTTGCTCATACCTCGTTAACCCGGGAACCCTAACCCTGGGGAATGTTGCTTATTACTAACCCCGGGTGGAATATACCCAATATTAAGGATGAAATACACACCATTTCTAATCATTTTTCATTAACAAGTGGGCTGCGGCATGCCTTCCGGAAGGCTCTGCTGAGATTGCGGCATGCCTTCCGGAAGCGAACTTTTTAAAAGCATACAAAAACCGCGCCAACATTCGTAGAAGTCTACAAACTATGTTACATATACGCCTTGATGTCAGCCCTCGATACCACACACCATCATCTGCCTAACTACGCTCTATACGCTGCGATTCCACTCCTTGGGGTCTTGCACAAGATTTTGGGATTTAGGTCCTGGCGTTGGAATTTTTTTTTTTAAATCTTGGGACTTTTGGAGGGATTATTCAAGTATTTCTCCAGGAGTTTATATGAAGGTACGGTACAACGGTACCTATGCTTACCTTGAGATACACTCACTACTGGAGAAATACTTGAATAATCCTCTCAAAATCTTGAGAAAAATCCCAAAGAGTGGCATCCCTCACCTCACTTCATAAGGCATTCGCTAGCAGTTTGGTGCCATTCGCGCCAGACATTTCAACTCCCGACCACAACCACACCACAACGCCATACGTTTGGGTTAAAAATAGATATATTGCCGTATGCGGATTTTTACTACCTTGACGTTGATGTGATTTTCATCCAATTATGTAATGGTCACTGTTTCACTCACATTCCTGCACTGGCGGCATTAACAAAATCTTTGCTCCCGCAGTCTCCGGGCTAAATCAGACAGTGCAGTGAAAAGATATAACTCTATAACTTTATTTTACTGTAAAAACCTTTAAACTAAACTGACATTTTATTACTGAGGAATGAAATGACTGTTGAAATCAACAGAAAAAAGTGTTTGTTTTCCACACTTTTGTAATATAAACTCCAGAGACAGGTTACTAATGATCAGAATGACTATATACTAATCAATCACACTCTTGGATCCCTTCAGCCTCGTACTGGACCACCAATGCCCCCACGGCCTTATTCATCGA
>JACEEZ010007758.1:15000-35125 GCA_016584305.1 Chionoecetes opilio
AGCCGAAGTTGGCGCTGACGGACTATGCAGGTAATAGGCCTCGATTCAGTCTCATGGTGCAATCGCTGATTTGACACGTAATCATCCCAGCGATACCCCATGATTCTGCGAAGACACTTATTACCAAAGGCATTGATTCGTCTCTTCAAGTCACTATTTAGTGTCCATGTCTCACAACCATAGAGTAAGACAGGGATCAAAAGTGATTTAAGGATCCTGATCTTTGTCCTCCTGCATAGGTACTGACAACGCCAAATACTCCCGCTGAGCGAGTCCATAACACCGTGGGCTATGCCAATCCGCCGTAAGACTTCTTGACGTGACCCGCCGTCATTATGGACTGCGCTACCAAGGTATGTAAAACTTTCCAAGATCTCAATGTCCTCGCCACACGCATGAACATACTGTACTGCTTCATCTAGTAAGTCTCCAAACACCTGGACCTTGGTCTGGAGCCAGGAGACCTCAAGTCCCAAAGGCCTTGCCTCCTCGTGCAGCGCTTCGAGAGCCATCACCAGGACCTCCAGCGACTCAGCAAAGATTACTCCATCATCGGCAAAAACAAGATCAGTGATCTTGGTGTTGCCGACGGATGCTCCACAATCACTTTGATCTACAACCTTGTCCAATACCCAGTCCATACAAGCTTTGAAAAGTGATGGGGCAAGGACGCACCCTTGCCTCACTCCTGTATTCACAGGAAAGAAGCTGGATACACCTGCCCCACACTTCACAGCACTCTCAGTCCCAGAATACAGGCCAGTTATCAAACCAATAGTCCTTGCAGGAATCCCTCGAAGTCGCAGAAGGTCCCAGAGTGACTCACGATGCACTGAGTCAAACGCCTTATTGAGATCAACATAGGCTGCAAGCATCCCCTGTCGAAACTCACGTCGGAGTTCCACCAGGAAACGAAGCGCTATTATACGGTACGTTGTTGACTTACCAGGCGTAAATACAGATTGCTGAGGTCTCTGATGTTTCAGCAGATGGCTGCGGATCCGTGTCAGCAATAGATGGGCAAGCACCTTCGTTGGCATGCTGAGCAATGTAATACCGCGGTAATTGTTGCAGTCATGACGGTCCCCTTTCCCTTTCCAGATAGGGACGATCATCCCCCTTTTCCAGGCAGGAGGAATGGTACCTGATTGCCACAAAGCAGTCAGAATAGCATGCAACCCACGGATCATGGCCTCACCCTCAGCACTTAGAAGCTCCGCACTGATATTACAAACACCAACTGACTTTCCACTCATCAACTTTGCTACAGCTTTTCTGACTTCGTCAAGAGAGGGTGTGGTTTCGTCAATGGGAGGATCAGCATCCACTGCCCGTAATTCAGTGGTGTGAAGCTGCCCACCTCAAATGGCACTCGACATCCTCTGCGAAACTCCTGACTCTTACTGTCTCTCCTCAGGAGAATTCTAGTCCTGCGTGACAGAGCCCTGTACTGGTCCTGATTCCCAGCAAACCTGGCAGAGGGACTTTCCTCGATATTATCTAGCGTCTCCGTCGACACAAAACAATGCCTTGACCTCGGCTGCACCCCAATACCTACTTGGCATTCATGAGAGTTTCACGTTTAAAGGTATCCAAGAGCTCTTCAGGGTCCCCGAGGACACTGAGCACATTAAACCGATTTGAGACTGCAAGTGCACACTCATGGGCACATGTCAAGTCCTTCAGCTTCTCAAGAAAAAACACAGTATGGTTCCCTCTTAAGATTCTTCTGGAATTTACATGAAGCTATAATGTAGCTACAACAAGTCTGTGATCAGTTGCAAAGGAATTCAGCACTCCAGTAAACCGTGCAGTTCTGGATAATCCTCCAACGAATATTAACGAGGATGTTATCGATCTCCTTAGGTACCTCTCCGGCATATTTACAACGTATCCAGCGGTGCAGCTCTTGTCTATGATACCATGAACAAGAACAAATCCTTATTTTTTGGACCACGCGAAATGAGAAGGCGAGAACTGTTAATGTTTCTGGTACCGGAGCCATAGGGACCAACACATAACTCATAGCCATATATATATATATATATATATATATATATATATATATATAATATATATATATATATATATATATATATATATATATATATAAATATAATATATATATATATTAAATATATATTAATATATATATATATATTATATATAAATATATATATATATATAATATATATATCTATATAATATATATATATATATTTATATATATATAAATATTATATATATATATATAAAATATATTATATATATATATATATATATATATATATATTATATATTATATATATATTATATATATATATATATATATATATATCATATAATATATTATATAATATATATATATATATATATATATATATATATATATTATATATATATATATATATATATATTATATATATATATATATATATATATATATATATATATATCGTAAAAATTTCAGATAGCTAGTTCAGCGTTTATTGTCTTTTTAAAGATTTTTTTCCTCTGTCTTAAGAGTGTCTTATTCTCTTTTGTAATCACTTTTATGACTTGGCCGTAGCTTGTCATTTTTGCTGTATCGCGATTTCGGGTCTAAGAACCCTTCTTCAGCTGCATGTGGAAGATGTTTTCTCATCAGTTGTAGAAGTGAGCATGATTTAGTTTGGTTTGGTTTTGGGGGGGTGATAGACAGGGGGGAGAAAGAAGAATTGAGTTGAAGAAATGTAAAGCGAGAGAAAATGAAACACAGTATAAGAGCAAATAGATGGTGGGCGATCCACCTTGCTTTATATTATATTATAGTGATTTGCCACGCACTTCTACCACATTTGTTATGTTGTTATATATGGAAGTCATTGAATATATAATTTATTTATTATTATTATTATTTTTTTTTTTTAAGTCAACGTTTTCAACTATGTATTTGATGCATAAATTTATAAATTTACCAACCCAAATGTCCTTAAATAAATACACATACCCACATTAATAATATTATTATTATTATTATTATTATTTATTTTTTATTTTTTATACATTTACTATATAGTACATACATGGATCTACCCATTCATACACACATTCATACATATAGAACAATTATGGTTTGTGATTTTTTTTTTTGTCAGTAATTAATTTGCAGTGAAGATTAGATACGGTTCTCCTATATTTAGCTTTTTCGATGGTTTCTGAAACCATCCATGCTCTTTATTGTCTCTTTCTCCTATTATTTCTAGGTAGTGTTTATCTTTGGTTATGTTCGTTAATCTGTCTCTTGTTCTTATTGCCTTTTCAAAAAGTCTGATATTTATTGGTTTTAATTTAGCAAGGTTATGCATTAGTATTAATATTGTATGAGTATTTTTCTTCTAGAGCAACGCGAAGAGCCTTGTTTTGAATTATTTGAAGTTTGAGCAAGTTCGTTCTTAATAATGCGAGCAATGGGTACGATGGAATTCTAGTATTGGTATTATAAGGCCTTAACTAGATGTACTTTTATATCTTTTGGAAGGCTATTAAATCTTTTGATCATGTTCAATGCTTGGTTTGCTTTATTGGTGGTGTGTTTGACGTGTGGAAGAATTCCTCTTGTGTTTAGCTTTAATCCTAAAATCTCTCCTGCCTAGAGTAGGGACTAATGTTTCCTGCATTGAGACCGGATGTTTTTCCTAGCTGTTAAAGGAATTATCTTAAATTTAGTGTGTGTTTGTTTGAATTTTCCATTTTTTCTCATAATTGTTAGTGTTGTTATTTCTGTTTCTACTTTCTTCGCCATCATTCTTTTCGACTTGCTTTGATGTGTGATGATTTGTGTTATATCATCGGCATACATGATGTTAAGCCATCCATATGAAAATGTGGGGATATCTGATGTGTATATTGTGAAGAGTGTTGGAGAGAGCGCACTTCCTTGCGGAACACCGCTCCTTATTTCAAAATGTAGTCCTTGGTACCCATTCATTGTGATATTTGCTGTTCTTCTATCAAGGAATGTACATAATAGTCTCGAAATGATGTCAGGCTATTTAGTGATAAAATTTTGTACTTCAGGCCTTCATGCCATACCTTATCGAATGCTTTTGATACGTCACGAAGTACTATGTAACATTGATTTTTTTTTGCTAGGGAGTGTGCTATTTTCTCAAATGTTATGGCAATGGCAGAGTCAGTGCCCCTTGAGTTTCTGAATCCGTGTTGAGTGTCGGGTAATTTATTGTTTATTTCTAAATAATTCTTTAGTCTGTGGTTTATTCATTTTTCGGAAATTTTTCCTGGAACCTCTAGTAAGATATGAGTCTATAGTTGATTGGGTTTGTGCTTGCTTATTGGGTTTAGGTATTAGTTTTATTGATGCGTGCTAAATTTGTCTGGGAAGTATCCCATAGAGAAGGAATGGTTAAGTATCTCTATTTATGATTCTATGGCATTATCAGGTATTTTGGAAATGATTAGTTTGTTGATTTTACTTTGCCCAGGAGCATGTTTTTCATCTTTTTTAGTATATTTTCTATTTCTGCTTTGTTATTACCTTTGTCATGTAGTTGTTTTCATCTAATCCTCTTAGGTCAGAGTGATTGTAATTTGTAATCCTATTAGTATGTTCTGTGATGTAGTTGTTTACAATAATTTCATTTTGTCTATCATAATGTATGTTTTCTTGTAGACTGATGTAAAACATTTCCTTCCATATATTTCTAAATATTTCCTCCTTCTCCTCCTCTAAGTATAGCTTCTTGTTATTATGGATAATGTATGGTGAAGTATTATCTTTGTTTCCTTTCAACTGCTTAATATTTTGCCAGAATTCCCTAGGTGTCTTATATTTTATTTTTGAGTTTCATAATTTTATCTTGCCAATTTATGTTATTTAGTTTTTTGCATTCTTCTATTAGAGCTTTCTTAATTGTTTAAAGGCTAGAACTTGCCCCTTGTTACACCCTTTTCTTTTGGCTTCTTCTATTAGATTACAAATATAATATTGTATACTTTTAACTGTCTTATTTATAATGATTGGTAATTGTTTTGGTGTTTGACTTGGGTACATTGTCCTCTATTGCTTTTATAATTGTTTCGTACCAAGAATTGAGAGCTGAGTCTATTTGTTGTTTTTGAGGCATTATTGGTAAGTTTTGCTGTTGAATGTTATTTGTATTTGTTGTTTATTAGATCCCAATCTGCTTTATTAAAGTTAAGTCTTGGTGGCGTTACTATTTTGATAGCTTGAGATGATAATTTTAGTGAATATATAGGTATGTGGTCTGAGGTTGTCATCGGTCCTGCTTCCATTGTATAGTTATGATTGTTTTATGTTGCAGCATATAATATCAGGTGTAGTTTGAGTGATACTTCTTATATAAGTATGATGATCAGGGCCAATATGATTAAGTTTGTTGTTATCTATGAGAAGTTTGAGTCCCTTTCCTACTGTATTGTCCTAATTGTCTCCAAGGATCCTATGTTTAGCATTTAAATCTCCTAAAATATAAGTTGGTATGTAATTTGATGCTATCCTATGAAAATTCGGGATAGGAAGATAAGGTCTGCGTGGTGGAAGATATGTTGTAACTATATTTATTGGTCCTGTGTCTGTGTCTATTGTAATTTGTATAATATCTTTGATGTAATCATCTCTTATTGTATGTTTGATATTGTTTTTGATCAGGATTGCACTACCATCGTGCATTTCATTATTAGTATTGAGTTTGTATGTAGTATAATTGAATATTTTAAGTGATTCATCATTTTTTAAACCGTGACTATTAATAAGAATTATATCAGGATCTATGTCTTTGTAATTTAATATTAGACTGTATTTGTTTGTTTTCCAATGGGCTACGTTGTGCTGTAATATTCTAATTGTATCCATATTGTGCGTTATTTGCTTTGGTGTCTTTCCCTTCTTTGATGTTTTGGTGGTGGTGTTTTTTGTTCATGTAACCCTGATCTTAATTTCCTGAACTTTTCATCCTCTGTAACTCTCCAGCAATTTTTTAAGTCAATTTTGTTGTTTGATATTAATTGTAGTATTTCCTGTTCTTCATAACTAGGGTTGGTGTAAGCCCATTTATATTTCTTTTCTTCTAGTGCTTCACTTATCATTCTTAAATTTAAGTTATGTTTCGGCCAACCTTGTGAAGTTGAGGTAATTATTGCCAGACCTAAATCTTCTCCTTTAATCCTGTGTATGTTGGTTGTGTCTTGTTCGGCATTTTCCTGTGGTGTTTTAGTATGTTCCATCCCTATAGTGTCTGTTTCTTCTTGTATATTGGTAGCCATAGCTAAGAATATTTTGCTATTTGGAATTTCAGGTATTTTGATTTCTGGTAAGTTATTTAATTTTAGTGTCTTGTTAAGGGTATCCTCGTATGTGCCTGGTTCTGCGATGTTTGCCATTGTGTGCATGTAGCATGCATGTCAGTATTTTTGCTGGTGTATCTTTTTCTAAGTTAATGTTAAGGTCTGTTTCTTTAGTATTTGACTTTATGATTTCAGTGTATGTTTTTTTGTTAGTTTCTTTGTCATTGTTAACTTTCCTTTTACTTTTAATGGTCTTTTTCCTGAAAGGGCATTTCCTTGCTAAGGTTCTATGTGGTCCCTCGCAATTTATGCATTTTTTTGTCTCACTTATACACTGGTGCCAGGAGTGACACTCTTCTGCATATTCTGAGCATATTTTGTGATCTTTTTGTTGTGTGCATTGGTTTGTATAGTGGTCTTCTATCATGTAGCATCTCATACATGAGATTATAGGTATATATTCTTCTCCTTTGATTAGGTTATTGGGCACAGACATAGAGAAGAGTAGAAATCCTGAATTTAGGGCTTTCTTTGCTATGTTTGTCTGGGAGAATGTTATTTTTATTGTGTTCGACTTGGGGAATTTGTACAGGTCATCTACATCTTCCTCCCCTATCCATTTATTTTGTTTTATTAATTCTTCTATTATGTCATCCTTTTCGTTGAGGTAAATATGGTCATCCCCCCTGGTTAAGACTACTGATCTTTTAGCTTTTAGTTCGGGTGGAACAATGGGTACAAAGGATGCGCTGGTTAATTGGCATTTAGTGTCTTTTCCGAAAATTTAGTCTACATCGCCGTCAGTTTTTGTTATTACAATGAAGCCTTCATTTTTTGGGATGATTTTTGTTGCGTAGACGCTGTGTTCTGAGAGTATCCTTAGGAGGTCTTTTTTGGTACGGTGGTCTTGTGATGACTTGTGCTTTATTTTAACTCTCGCCATGTTACTCTTATCATATTTGAAAAGAAAAACCTATTACTACACTTCCTAACAACGAGACTGCTTCAAGCAGAACCACTGCTACGCTAATTCTACAGCTAAGTTGTAACTTGACCCCGCCTACTAATAGGCGTCATAGGTCAACGGACCTGCTGCCCCGTGAGGGTCTTACCTATTCCTGTTTGAGCTATGCCCTACCCTCGGTGCTTCCTATAGCCAGCCCCTCTAAGGGCCCCCTTTGTGTCACTGGGCTTTGCCAGCGACCGCCGGGTACAACAAACAAGACTGCCGAAGCAGTAACACAGCTAACAGCAACACAACAAACAAGACTGCCGAGGCAGAAACACAGCCAACAGCAACACAGCAAACATGACTACCGAGGCAGAAACACAGCTGACAAGTAACAGTAGCAGTGTGTCGGCAAGCAGCATTCAAAACTATGACAACGCACGAGACAAAAGAGTCGAGCCAGTGTGGTATATTTAATCTACTTATATTTAAAACAAACTATATTAAATACTAATATTACTATTACTGTACTATTATAACAAGGCAAACCAAAAGGCGGTCACTGGGCGGGCAGCGCCCCGGTGCTCCGGTACCGCGCCGCCAGACGACCCTGAATCTCCCTCCCCCTGCAACTCCCTGACAGGAGCAGCAGGCCCTAGGGATAGAGACAGAGCCAGAGGCAGCGGCCAAACTCCTGAGCACAACAACCCGAACAACGACACAACCAACCAGACAAACAACCCAACGTACAAAAACAAGGCAGGCCCCAGGCTGGCACACCACGTAGGAGTGTGCAGCGGAACAGCGGTGCCAGGCCACTAGACAGATACTGAGTCTTGTCTCCCTGCAGCTCCCTGACTGGAGCAGCAAGCCCCTATAACAGGGCTAGAGTCAGAGCAAGCTCAAAGGGCAAGCCTATGAAGGGCGGACTGAACGTCTGGCAACAAGGTAGAAGGTGAGCTGGGGAGCGCGGGGTGAAGGTCCTTCCTCTCTGAGGAGCGACGTGTAACTGCATGATTTAGTTGTGGAGTTAAGCGCTATTTATGGATGAAGTCTGGCTGCCGCGCAACCTAGTGGGAGGCGCTGATTGGTAGATAACTTCTGCTTCTCGTTGATTTTTGTCTCCGTGAGTGGGCGACGCTTATTGGTTGTTGACTCTTCGCTTTGTTTCTCTGTGAGTAGGCTGTTATTAGCCTTTGTTCTTTTCATGCTTGGTAGAGCTTGCAGGTCGTTTGCCTGTACGTTAAGCTTGGGATTGATGTCTTTTATGTATAGCGCTTCTAGAATTGGAAGTCGCCGCACATCTGCACACATGTCGACCAATTCTGTATTTTCTTCTAAAAATGTTCTTGTGATGATGATGCCATTTTTTTTTAATAGGTGACTTTTTGGGGCTCTGGAAATTAGGTGGCAAGTAAGAACGTCGAGACAGCTTCGTTGTCGTCATGCCGATGTAGGATGAGGGGAGGACTTCACAGTTTCCTCTTTTGCAAGTGATCCTATATACGACATGGGACTTTTGTTTTGTCTCCTTCGTCTGGCTTGGGCTGTTACGGAGAAGGAGGTTGCTGGTGTTCTTGTTTTTGTAATGAATTTGTAGTTTTATTCATCTCTCTGGGTCTGCAGGTTTCACATTACAGTTGACGATTTGTGATATTATTCTTTTTTCTTCCTGGTGAGCGGTGGAGAAGAAAGCCCGGTAGAAGATAGTTATGTCTTGACTCTTTTTTGTGGCGTTAGGGTTGTACCAGTTCTCCATGGTTTTCTTAGTCTGGCGGTTGATGTCTCTCTCGCTGAAGCCGTTGTTGATGAGGACTTGAGTGGATCGCTCGATTTCTTTGTGCATAAGTTGCTATGTACTGCAGTGTGTGAGAGCTCTTCTGATGTAAGCACCGATTGTGGAGTCTTTATATCTCTGCGGGCATTCGCTTTCTCCGTTGAGGCAGTGTCCGGTGTTCGTTGGCTTCACGTAGACGTTTGTGATGAAGGATTCTTCTTTCTGCGTTACAAGGACGTCCAAGAACGGCATTGATTTGTCTGAGCTGCTTTCTATGGTGAAGGTGAGGCCTGAAGTATCTTGTAGGCAGAGCTTCAGCTGTTCTGCTTCGTAGTGACTTTTCGTTTTGATAAAGATGTCATCGATGTAGCGGCAATATATGTCGGGCTTGCTTATTTTCTTGAGTACTTCTTCTTCCTCGCAGCCCATGAAGAAGTTTGCCAGCAATACTCCTAAGGGAGAGCCCATAGCGACGCCGTCTATTTGTTGATATTTGTTCCCCCGAGGAGAGGTAAAAGTTGCTTCTTTAGTGCAGCATTCGATGAGTCCACGTAGTACAGGTTCCGGGACGTCAAGCGGGGGGATGGAGTCGTTGTTATACACCTGGTCGATGATATAGTTGATTGTACGGTCAACGGGTACGTTGGTGAAGAGGGACTCGACATCAAGCGAAGCAATTGCACCTCTGGCGTTGTGGGTCTTGAGTATGTCGAGAAACTCTGATGCTGATTGAAGGCTGTAGGCATTGGGTGTGTGTGGAGTCAAAATAGCACACAACTTTTTTGCGAGGTGGTACGTCGGCGTCGGTATTTGGGATATTATAGGACGAAGTTTATTGCCCGGCTTGTGTGTCTTGATATTGCCGTAGCAGTAACCCATGCCGTATTCACCAGAGCTCTTTCCAAATTTGATGGTGGTGCTGACAGAATTGTTGTTAGTTATCAATTTGTTGATTTTTAACTTGAGTGCTTCCGTGGGGTCTTTATTGATCTTTGTGAACTTCGTAGTGTCGCTGAGGATGTCGTCGATCTTGTTGAGGTATTCGGAGGTGTTTATGATAAAGTACGTAGCAGCTTTGTCCGCTCTCCTGATGGTGATGTCTGGGTCTGATTTTAGCTGTTTCGCGGCGTCAATGTGTTTTCGTTCGACGATGCTGCTTCTGTGGTTTCCTTGTCTTTGGTCTTGTTTTGGAAGCTTCTACGATGACTTCTTGCTTGAAAGCAGGATCGATGGTGACGTCTCCCTTTTTCTCCAGTTTCTCAACATCATCGATGAGTACTTCGCATTCGATTAGTTTTTGGAATTTCTTGGGTTTTGAAATTATGTGGCAGTTGAGACCCATATTAAGTAGCTCTTCTTGGTCTGGCGTAAGTACCTTGTTAGTAAGGTTGATGTAGCCTTTGGTGGGACGATGGTACTTAATGTGGCCGCCATCAAGCATAATCAGCTTTTTTTGGTTGGCTCTGCATATGGAGCTTTTGTGCTGGTTTGTCATCTCTTTAAAAAATGTGTCAGTATTCTCTTTTAAGGCGGCATCGATGTCAGTATTGTCCCATTTATCTTCCAGCTCACGGTATACAGGCCGGAGTTCTTGGATCTTTGTATTCAGCTCTCCTATTCTCTTCTTCATGAGGTTCTTTCTCTCTTCATTGCTGGACCTCGTTCGGCGTCTTCTGTTGTTATTAACTGCTCCATCACTAGGGATATGTAGATTATATACGGGCAGGAGATTTTCTCTGAGACAGATCACGTTAAAAGTGATAGCTAGTTCAGTGTTTATTATCTTTTTAAAGATATTTTATCTTTGTCTTAAGAGTGTCTTATTCTCTTTTGTAATCACTTTCATGACTTCGCCGTAGCTTGTCATTTTTGCTGTATCGCGATTTCGGGTCTAAGAACCCTTCGTTAGCAGCATGTGGAAGATGTTTTCTCCCCAGTTGTAGCGGTGAGCATGTAGTTGTTGTTTGCATGTAGTTGTTGTTGTTTAGTTGTTGTTGTTGTTGTTGTTGTTGTAGATTGCCATCCACGGATGAATGACGTGGGCCATACAGCCATAAAGGCGGCCCACAGGTGAATGCGTATCCAGTGAATCGGCAAATGAGGACCCTCGATGCTCACCAAGGTGGGAAGTCTGACTCGCCCGCGTCGCGAAGCGTCAGAAGCACCCCACCTAGATATGGCGACAGGGATCTGTTACATACACACACATACAAAAAAAAAAAAAAAAAAAAAAATACATATATTGATATATGGCTGACTGTGTTTGTAGCCAACTCTCAGTAGCAGAGGGAGTCTAATTGACGCGCATGTAGCGACGTATTAGAGGCACCCTATTGCTCTTTGGAGTTGGGGTGCACCTACCAGGACAGGAGTCAAAAGACTCAGCTCAGCGAGGTGGTGGATGATGCATGACTAGCCTGGCAATTGCATCATGGGAAGTGTTGGCTATGACGTCTTTGGCGGCATCGTGACCCCTGGCTAGCATATCGAAGGTCGCTGGACAGTCCATAACGTAGTACTTCAGTGGGGACACTGTCTCGGCATCGCAGTGGCAGCATGCAAAGGGCAGAGCGCCTTTTATTTCTGCTAGGCATTTATAGCCAATTCTGACTCGGTGCAGCGCGTTCCTCGTTTTCCTCCGATGTTTCTTGGAAAGGGCGTGGTGTTAGTCCTGGTGGTGTTGTACCAGTGCGCGCTTGAGGTAGGGTTAGTGATCCAAGGGCGGAGACAAGTTACGGCCTGTTCGTGGCTAAACCTCCTGACGGAAGCCTTGATCTGGGAGATGCTGGGCGGAATGGGCGCGGTAACCTGGGGAAGACTGAGCGCCTCCTTGGCCGCTAGGTCAGCCGCTTCGTTGCCAGGTATCCCTGTGTGGCTCGGAACCCAATTTAGGTGTACGTGGCGACCGCTGTCGTGGATGTTTTTGGTGGTCGCCAGGACAGAGGTGATCAGGTTCACGTTGTCCTTAGGGGACACAGTCTGAAGTGCCTGGATTGCGCCCAGACTGTCAGTGTGGATTGTGACATTGATGTCACGGGGTACTGCGAGCTGGAGTGCTCGTAGTATGGCAAGGAGTTCAGTCTGTATAGTGGAGGAGTTGTCGGGTAGGCGGTAGAGGGCTGCAAACTCGTCGTGGTGGACGGCTGCGGCTGCGGTCTCTGTTGTTGTGTCTACGGAGCCGTCTGTGAAAAAGACGTCAGCTGCATGAGTCGGAGCAGATCGTACTGACACCCCTGCCTCTGATGCCAGCTCTGCCGGTGACAGGTCGGCTTTTGATTTGGCGAGCTTCCGCGCAGAAAAGTGGAGAGGTGGTGCTTCCCAGGGAGCAGGAGTCGAGTAGGTGGGGTGTGGTGGGTCCTGCTGAAAGTTGAGGAACACCTGCTGTGCGTTGAGCGCCTCTATGTTTTTGGCCATTTTTATGCCCCAGGTGTTCTTCCGGAAGAGAGTTCTGTCCTGCCTTAGTGCTTGACCCACTTTTTCAAGCAGGGTTATGCTGTGACCGCGCCTGAAGAACAGGGCAGGGGAGGGGTGTCTACGACGCCTTTTAGCAGGCGGGACGCCTGCAGCAACCCATCCCCTGTAGGTAGTCATCACCATCACATTGCTGTCTCTTCAAGACTTTGACTTTCTATACCACGTCGCTGCCACCATGGTACGTCTCAAGGCGACTGATACCTTCACCAGACAAGCTTCCACGGAAGTACTTGTAGCAAGCACTCCACGACTATCCTTGAGCGCGGACAGAGGTCAACGTCACTACGAGACCCATGGGATCAGCCTTTCCAAACCTCAGCAAATGAAAACCCTACCCAACACGGACGTGATTGCCACCATCTTAGCGATCCCGCCGCACGTCTTGGCCCCAGAAGAGTCTGCTGACCAAGAAGAGTCTGCTGATCAACAAGGAACATGGACCGAACAAAACAACAAGAAGAAACGGCACCTGCGCAGCCAAGAAACACAGCTTCCTGCCCCCACTAAAAACTCTCTGCCCCCCTTTCCCCCTAAGTTTTCCAGCACCCATTTCCGGTAAACAAACCTTCACCCCGCCCCCGCCTCCCCTTATTTAAAAAGATTATAGTTCCCCCCCAAAGGCTTCGCCCCAGCCCTGGACCTGGGGGAAAAGCCACGAGAAGTCTCCCCCCGGCCCGAAGATAAAGATGAAATTCCTGGAGACGGGCACTTACTCACCCCCCCCCGGACCAGATATTTTCAACCAATCAAAAGTCTAAACAGGGGGGGCAAGAAAATCCTGAAACCCAAGGACAGGCACCCCCAAGGGATCTGATGCAATATCCTTTAATGCCACCGCTCCAATAGAGAGCCCCCGCGGGTGATCGAGGCCAACGCCCTGCACGTCTACACCGGGGATCAGACGCGGAGGGGGGAGAAAAACCATCAGGGGCCCTCTCCCGGGGGTTTCCCTGAACATGAGAAGGGGGGGAATTTTTACACCCCCCCCACAGCAGGGAACCTCTGGGGTGCTAAAAATGCCGCGTTCGGTCACCAAAGACATTTCCCCTCCCCGATCGATGGGGGGGTGTGTTCAGGAAGCCAGGGGACACCGCAATTTGCACCCAAAAAAGCACAGGGCCCGGAAAACCGCCACGACTGCTAATCCCAAATTGCAGGGAAAAAAAACCACCGTGGAACCAAACGCGTTTTAAGAAGGCACGGTGGAAGCACAAAAACAAAAAGAGTCCTTTATGTCACGCATGCCCACGCTCCCCCCACGCAACTGGACCCAGAGATCATTCACCCCATCCAGAAATCCACGATCAGCTCTCTCAACCAAACGACGGGGGCCAGAAAAACGCCCCTCCTGAGCGGAAACAACCCAACGGAGTGGACACCACGGTTCCCCGCTCTCGCCCCGGGCGAGGGGGTTTTGGGGGGGAATTTCCCTCCAACCTCACAAGTCTCAATCCCAATCCCGAACCAGAGATAACATGGCACAAAGAGATCAATCAAAATCCCCAAAACAGAACTGAAAGAAACTTTCGCAGGGCATGGGGTCTCCCGGAAAAAGATGTTCCGGAGAAAAAAGTGAACGACGTCGCCGAGAAGGATAGCCACTCCCTTCCCCCCATACAGTCCCCTACCCACCACCCGAAGCCACCCCTATCCCCCCCAAGCCGAGAAAACCCTCCCCCGTCCCAAGCCGAGACAACCCCTCTCCCTCCCAAGCCGGACAGCTCCACCCCCACCCCGGGGACCACACCAGGTCGACGTCCATAGACAGAAAAAGCAATTTTTGGGGGTTCCGATCACCCGCACCCGACCAAGGAAACTCATTTCAAAAAAAACCCTCGGCACTCACAAAATCCCCAAATCACGGCAAGAGAAGATACGCCCCCTCCTCCGCCAACAAATACGTCTTGAATCCTGCAGGGAACTTTAACGGCGCCGCGGCAGGCTTCCCCAATTTGATGGCGGACGCACAAGAAAACAGCAGGGACGTGACCTTTCCAGGGACTTGCCCCAGATAGCACTTCGGTTAATTTCAGGGGCTACAGAGCATACCATACCCAGCAGGGGAAGGCCAGAGGGGGGCGTGCCATTTTGGTCAAAAACAATATCCCAAGCCATCATCCATCCCTGCCCCTGTGGGGGGACAGGTAGAGGTAATGCGGTGAGATCACACGCGAAACCCTCGAATTTTGTATACACAATACAAAAAATTTTGGCCAAAATGAGCCCTAGACGCAGCAAAGTTTCTCTCCTCTCCCCACTTCCCATGTTTCGTCGGCGGGACTTCAATGTGCAAACGAAGCCCTCGGTTCACGGGGGGAAAACAAACGGGAGTGGTCACCACATTGCTGAGGCCAAACGGCGGGGCCAGAGGCGTCTTCTCAAAAAAGGGCGAGCCCCACCATCGCCGGGGGGCCCAAACCTCTCATTTGTTCGCAGGACAAAAACCCGCGACGCCAAGGGGAATTCACCCACACCTAGCCAGCGACCACTTTGCCCCCCTGCAAAAACACCCCAAAACAGGAAACTGCACGACCCCCCCCTCCACCAAAATAGAATTTAAACCGGGTAAGGCACCCCCTTTGAACGTTCGATTGCCAACATCCTAGCTTCAACCCCCCCCCCTGGACTCCCCAAGGGGCCGAAGACCGCCTCACAGGGTTTTTACGAAGCTGCCAACATTGCTACCCGTCACAAAAGCCTCAGCCTTTCACAAAGACGATGGTACTACAGCGCTGAGGTCAGGGAGTCAACCAAAGATTTTAACAAGCCAAAAAGCAAACCCGGGGGCCCCACAACCGAAGAAACCAGAACATTTTTACGACAGCCAAAATCAGGATAGAAAGGGGGAAACTCGCGCAATAAAAAAACGAAAAAAAATGGTCGAATGGTGTTTCCCCATAAACCCACGCTCCAAACCCTTCAGCCTGTGGAAAAAGATCCAATGATATGGGGGAAAAACCTTCCCCAAGGCCGTTCCCCCAACCCCCGCCGTTTGAAGCTAGCCTCGTAAAAATCCTTCGCCCCCAAAGCAGCACAGCACAACATGCCCAAGCTGTTCAAGACACCATGACGCCTCTTTCCGCAGAATACCCGCGTTAGTCGTTCCTCCGAGGCAGCTCCTAACGTCCTTTTCCCATCAAAGAACTGCGAGTCCCTTCAAGACACGAAGGACACGGCGGCAGGTGCTGAAAAAAATCCTTACAGCAGATAAAGAAGGGGGGCCCCCAGCCACGAGGAACTGCTACACCTCATCAAATTTCCTTCGCCAAGGCAGACTCCCCCGGCTGGAAGCAGGCAGTCTTTTTCCCATTCCAAGCCCGAGACCCTACCCAAACACGCCCCGTCTGTCCCTCAGCTGCCTTGGGAAGCAAAATGAGAGAAGATCCTCACACGACTTTAAGGGAGGTAGGCAGCTTACACCACCACTATATGCTTACACTGCCAACACAGGCACAAAAGGACGCCTCACGAGATGTCTCAACCTCTCTGACAGGAAAGCCGTGGTGACTTTCGGACCCGGGGAAAAACGTTTGAGATGGCAATGGGCCCCTCATCCTCGCATCCTAGTGAGAAAAAGATTCAAGGCAGATGTTAGGTGGACCCGGACTTCTTGACGAGAGGCAACCAGAGTTCCTTTCAGGGGGACCCTGTCCCACCCGCCCCCTTTAAAAAAAAGGACGCCCCAGGGGAGCATTTTAAGCCCTTTTTTCTTTTAAAATCCTGATGGAGAACCTGGTTTCGCTTCCGCTCGGGCATGCACTAAGATCCTGGGCTTCGGAGACCTGGCCCCAATAACCCCCGGACCCTGGCAGCTCAGACCCCAAAAGAGGCTATTACCCCCGTCGGGAACAGTTGCGTGAACTTGGGGGAAAAAAAACATACCAAAACCCGGCCGTTCCTTTTGGGTCCCAGAACCACACCCCCCCCCAAAGCTCCAGGATTCCCAAAAAAAACTTGGTTAAAAAGCTTCCCCTATCTCGGCATCTGGGTAACTCCCAGCTGACCTTTAAGAAACACGTGGCCGCTATAGGAACTGGCAAAAATCCGGATCCGGATCCTTTGAATCAGACTGGCCTTCACAAGGAGCCAATTATGATGTCCTCCGCCTTTTACGTGCAGGGGCCCTCCCTTTTTTATGATTATGGGCCCCTTTCCTCTCACTCACTTCAGCATTTACAGGGCCCGCGACTTGAAAGGCTAAAATGAACGCCCAGGGCTGGTTGGGGCGCCCGGTGGACAAGGGGGCTAAAATCCTCCAAATCGAAACAAAACGCCCCCCATCCGCACCCCTAAATGCTCTCCCATTCCCACTTCACCAAGTTCGCAGGCGCGGGCCCCCACACAACCCGCTTGAAAAAGTGGGTCAAGCACTAAGGGAGGGAAAAACTCTCTTTTCCGGAAGAACACCTGGGGCATAAAAAAAGGCCAAAAGCATAGAGGCGTAACACCAGCAGGTGTTCCTCAACTTTCGCAGGACCCCCACACCCCACCACCGATCCTGCTCCCGGGAAGCACCAATCTCCCTTTTCTGCGCAGAAGTCGCCCCCAAAACAAAAGCTGACCTGTCCCCGACAGAGCTGGCCCAGAGGCAAGGGCGCAGTACATCGCTCCGGACCATGCAGTTGACGTCTTTTTCACAACGGTCCGTAACACAACAACAGGACCCATCCCCAGCCGTCCACCCGACGAGTTTGCAGCCCCCTTCCGACTACCCCACAATCCTCCATCACAACTGAACTCCTTGCCCTACAGGACACTCCGCTCCAGACCCCTGACATCAAAGTCACAATCCACGCTGAGGGTCTGGCGCAAACCAGGCACTTAGACTTGTCTCCCAAGGACAACGTGAACCCGATCACCCCTGTCCTGGCGACCGCCAAAAACACCCGACAGCGGGCGCCACGTACACCTAAATTTGGGGTTTTGAGCCACCAGGGGTACCTGGCAAGAAGCGGCTGAAATAGCGGCCAAGGGGGCGCCAGTCTTCCCCCGGTTACCGCGCCCTTCCGCCCCGCATCTCCCCCCGGGCTTCCCTCAGGGGTTTTCCACGAACAGGCCTAAAATTTTCTCCCCCCTTGGATTGCTAACCTACCCCCAAGCGTGCCCTGGTACAACCCACCAGGACAACACCCCCCCCCTTTCCCAAAAAACATCGGCGGAAAAAAGAGGGGCGCGCTGCACCGAGTCAGAATTGGGGTACAAATGCCCCGCAGAAATAAAAAGGGACTCGCCCCTAGCATGCTGCCACGGAGCGAGGGCGTGTCCCCCTGAAGCCTACGTTTTGGATGCCAGCAACCCCCGATATGCTAGCCCGGGGTCCGCTGCCGCCAAAGCTAAGCTAAAAAATTCCCATGATGCACTTGCCGGCTAGCACGCACCCTCCACCCCTCGTGAGCTGAGTCTTTTGATCCCGTCCTGGAGGTGCCCCCCAACTCCAAAGGGGCAAAAAGGGTGCCTCAATACGTCGCTATCGCGTCAATTGATCCCTTGCTACTGAGAGTTGGCTTCCAACACCATTTTTTTAATTGTGTGTATGTAACGATCCCTTCGCCATATCGGGGGGGGTGCTTTGGGCGTTCGCGAGCGGGGGAAATTTGATTCCCACCTTGTTTAGCATCGGGGGTCCCCATTTTCAGATTCACTGGATCGCTTCACCTGTGGGCCGCCTTTTGGCTGTATGGCCCACGTCATTTTTCCGTGGTGGCAATTTTACAAACAACAACAACAACAAACAACAAAAACTCAATCATGTTCACCCCTCAATGAGGGGAAAATTTTTCCCCATGCTGCTGAAAAAGGGTTTTTTAAACCCCAAATCGCGATACGCAAAAATGGCAAATACGGCAAGTCATAAAAGTTTTACAAAAATGAATAAGACATTCTTAAGACAAAAAGAAAATATCTTTAAAAAAAATAATAAAGGCTGAACTAGCTATCATTTTCAACGAGATCTGTCTCAGAGAAAATCTCCTGCCCGTATATACTCTCTCTCTCTCTCTCTTCTCTCTCTCTCTCTCTCTCTCTCTCTCTCTTTTCCCTCCCCTCTTCTCTCTCCCCTCTCTTTTCTCTCTCTCTTCCCCTCCTCTCTCTCTCTCTCTCTCTCTCTCTCTTCTCTCTCTCTCTCCTCTCTATATATTTTATATATATATATATATATATATAATATATATATCATGACATTTCAGGGTGACAAAGACACTCGTCATTTTTGGGGTTGTTTATGCGCAACGTTTCGCCCAAAGACACTTGGCATCATCAGGCTAAAATAGTAAAAAATTAATATACTATAATGCTAAAAGGGCGAACATCTAAAGATTTTTTTTTTTTAAACAATAAAGTAATCCTATATTATCTAAAAATTACTAAATAATAAATAAAATACAATTTGTACTTAACGGACCTTGGTGTGTATGCTGTCTGAGTTGGCAGAGGACTGAATGAACAATAGTTTGGGGTAACTTTTTCGGCTCGTGTGTGGCGATCGAAACGAGGTCGGACAATCGCCGGACAATTTCGATTGCCACACACGAGCCGAAATGTTCCCCGCAAACTATTGTTCATTCAGTCCTCTGCCAACTCAGACAGCATACACACCAAGGTCCGTTAAGTACAAATTGTATTTTATTTATTATTTAGTATTTTAGATAATATAGGATTACTTTATGTTTAAAAAAAAAATTCTTTTAGATGTTCTCTTTTTAGCATTTGAGTATATTAATTTTTTTTACTATTTTAGCCTGATGATGCCAAGTGTCTTTTGGGGAAAAAGTTGCGCATAAACCCCACAAGAATGACGAGTGTCTTTTTCACCCTAAAAATGTCAAGATGTATCTACCTAAGCATACCAACTATTATATAATTATATATATATAATACATATATATTATATTATATATATTATATATATTTTATATATGTATATATATATATTAATATTTTATATATATTTTATATATATATATATGATATATATATATTTATATATAATATATATATATATATTATAGATATTTTAAAATTTTATATTTTATATATATATAATGTATAAATATGTATATTTAAAATTATGCATATATATATATTGTAACACTTGCTGGGGGCCTGGCTGGTGTGGGTCCTCGGGTGATAAGGAGGAGGAGAGAGAAGAGAGGAAGGTGCTCCCCCCGCCCCTGGTGGCCCCTCAGTCCCGCGTGGCAGGCGGGGGCCCGAGTTAGTAGAGGTCTGGGGCCGGATGTTCGAAACGTTTTGTAACGCGTCTCTAAGATCATCTTTGCACTTGATTGATCTTGGAACGTTCGTAACGCGTTTAGAGGTATTATCAAACGATCTTTGCGAACATCCATCCGCCATATTGTTCGTTGTTCCACCGTAGTGCTAAGGTGCTGAAGACCACTCGCACACTGTTCGTAGTGTCGCATGAATGAAGGTTTTTCTAATATACAAGCCATATAAAGTTATGTATTAGTTTTTTATTTCATGTTGAGATGAATATGCGGGTCAGGGGCGCTGTAGGGGGAATGTGAAAAAAAATAAAGGGTGCAATGAATGGTATGCTGCCGAATACCTATAGGTGACTGGAATGAGTGAAGTGCAAATAAAAAGAAATGTTCTTGTGCTAG
>JACEEZ010007759.1:0-7500 GCA_016584305.1 Chionoecetes opilio
TTTTATTTTTTTTGTACAAAAAAACCTTTACAAATCAAAAATTTGGGAATAAAACAAGGAGAGAGGGGGAGAAAAAAGAGAGAGGGGAGAGGGAAAAAAACAAAATAAATTTAGTTTACTTATTCCCCCTGCCTGGCTAAACTCCCTTCACACTTTCCATAATCGAACCCGATAGCGCCCCAAATTTGATTTTACGTATCGTAATTAACCACGATAAACGAGCACATAGCCTCAAACAATGCCGCGCCGTACGTATGTTCATGACGGACGTAAGGGTCACGATGGAGTCAGACAGCTGTGTAAATTACGTCACGAATGAAAGATCACGCCGGGTTTCTGAATGGAAAATCCGGGTTTTTTTGTGTCACGATAGGCTACGAAAACCCGACTGTCCCATGACGGTACCATAAACGTATCCGATAGCGTAAAGAGCGAAAAACAACCTCACTTTGACGGGGGTGGGGGTTCCCATGGGGATGGAAAAGGGAAAAGGGGGGTAAGTGAGGGGGGAAAACGGGGTTTGGGTAGGTTGGTTTTGGAGGGGGGGAAACGGGGGAGGGGGGTTGTAAAAAAAAGGGGGGGTGTTGGGGGGGAAAAGGGGGGGGGGGGGGAGAAGGCGTTGTGGGGTTGGTGGGGGGTATAGGGTTTTACAATGGGGGGGGGTTGGCATCTCCACGGTTAGGGAGTGGGGGGGAGGAAAAAGGGGGAGGGTGGTGTCACCAAAAGTGGTGTGGATAGGGGGTGGGGAGTCGGGGGAGGGGGTGTCCCACGTGGTGGGACTAGGGGGTGGGGAGTCAGGGGAGGGGGAGGTGAAGGGAAAAAGGGGGAGGGAAGGGGGAAGGGGAAAAAAGGGGGGAAGGTGGATTGAGGGCCTACTATTAAACCTTCCGCCCGGGCTGGCGACCCCCGCCGATGCTCCGCCAGGCGAACGCCAGCCTCAGGAAACCCTTTATTTTTAAACACTGGCTAAAAAACCCGGCGAACGCCGGGGTTGGGGGAGTGAGTGTCGCCACGTCCCCTTCTCCTATTTCGCTGACTCTGCGAAAGGGCGCGGAAATCGCGGGAAATTAAGTTTGTTTACCCCAAAGTCGACCCCACTATACGAGTGACGATGCTGGCTTCAAAAGGCAACCATATCCATGTGGATAAGGGGGGGCTCATTGACCTCATAAGGAGTATTTTTAAGGCATAAAGACAAATCCCAAGTTATATGCCGTGATTGTCTTGACTACTTTTTTCCCAGACGTATTTTATTAATAATTAAAGTTCGTTCATCACTGAAAAACGAGCAAAAAATAGTCAATGCCCCCAAAGGCAGTGTGATTTTAAACCATTTAAGCTTATTACCCCCTAACTCGTGCAAAATAGGGTATTAGTTGGGTTTAGTGGGTTCCAAAACCCTGGGATTTTTACCAAAATTTTACATACGGTACTCCGTATTATATGGTTAGACGCTCGGCTCAAAACCGAGAAGCCCGGGTTAGACCCCCGGGCGGAGCAAAGATAGAGGGTGGTCTTTTTTAAAAACCCGACCCCCTGTCCACCCAGCAGTAAAATGGGCCCGGTGTTACCCGGGGGGTTTGTGCCCCCCTCCCGGGGTGGTGGTTTGGGCCCAAACCAAATTGCTGCGCGGTAATCACTACGGTCTGAGGAATATCCCTAAACAAACAAAAAAAACAAAACAAACATCATGTGTAGAATTTTCATTATGAAATTTTAACCCCTTTTCCCAGGTGCAATCGATAAAAAGGGTGTTACATGTACTACCGGAAATCTACCGTTATTCAGCCATAAACTGTTAAATTGGGTTTAAATTAGATTAGGTTAAGGGGGGTTTTTGGTTTTAGTAAAGATATCAAAAAAAAAAAGAAATTATCAATACATGTCTGCGAAGCGGAGAAATTTAAAGGTTTGGGGGGCGGGGGGGAAACCCCCCCACACCTGTAAACAAACTTTTTTTTTCCCGACAAAAACGAGTGCCAGTTTAATTAAAAACACATCAAAACTATTAGGAAAACTAAGTTTCGACTCGAAATCAGTAATCCCCATTTCCCGAAATTTTACCAAAGATATTTCTGATATTATAATTAACTCGCTCAATTATCTAACGTGCCAAAAATGTTATATCATATACCCCATTTTGGGGTATTTTAAAGATCAATCACCATTTAAACCTAAAATGCACGTCGATATATCTTCCAGTAATTGTTTTATTGAAATAATTTATCCCCCGCTTAACCTAACATGCAGCAATCGATATATTTTCAGTATCGAATTAAAATCACACTTTTTAATGGGGAGGGCCTTATTTGATGGGTTAAAATGTGGGGTTAGGTTTTAGGGGTTTAAAAGGGTAGGGTTGGGTTGTGAGTCTAAAGGTAGGGGTTAATTTTTTCCTTTTAAAGGTTTACAGGTGTTTTTTGTACAAAAGTTGTTTTGTAGCCGGTTTTGTTAGTTGTTTTGTAACTGACTTTTTTTTTTCTACATTCGTGATGTCGTTTTTTAACCCATTCAACTCTGAGCGAGTGTACGAAAGACTATGGGTTCATATAGATATGAAACAACTTTTTGGTTACTATCTAAGGTGTACGAACAAAATTGTGTACGAATGACGCACCCCCCCCCCTCCTATACTTCTCCCTTTCCTATAAAAGCACTTTATCTCTGAAAAAAGTGATTTGCGACGGAAACTCATTGGATAAAGTTTCTCAGAATCTATTTAGGTAAACAGCCCCATTTCATTATTTAACCAACATCCCCATTTAAATGCTACACCTACATATTTTCCCTAGTTATATGAAAAATTAAAAAACGTTCACCATTAACCTAACCTGTAAACCTATCAGTTTCCATTTGTGATGTGAATCATTAAATATAGTTAACCACTTAAAACCTGCTACACCCTATCAGATATTCCAATGATATAAATCATTATATAGTTTAACCCCTTAACCTAACCCGTTACACATATCAGATATTCCAGCAGGAATAAAACCCTAAATATAGTTCACCATTAAAACCCAACATTTCAATCAATCATACTTTTCCAAAAGGGAAATTTTGTATTAAACATTTAATCTCATTCACCATTAACAAGTACAAAGACAAAAAATTTAGGTTTGTGATATTTAAAATTGGAAATGTTTCAGTTTTTTTTTTTTACCAACCAAATTTTAAATTCCCAATCATCTCGCTCAGGAAAAAATTAGCTGCTTTTTTCCCCTTCACAGTTTGTTTGGAAAACTGATCCATTTTAGTCGGAGGAATTTTTTTGTTGGGTGGAAATGTTGTACAGATTTTTTTTAGGTTATATGAGTCAATAAAAGGGCCCCAGGGGCGTAATTCGGGAGGGTGTGCAAAATTTTGTCCCGGGGCTTTTTGTAAAAACCAGTGGGCCCCCATCGCTGACCCAATCCCTTAAAAGACCGTAAATGGTAATATTTTGGGTAGAGAAATTCATATTGGGGTCTTTCCTAGGTTTAGGAAAAAAAAAAATGGAATGGTTATTTATGTGATTTGACAAATGTGTCACCATAAAAAAAAATATGGCCTCCAAAATACCCCCCACACAATCACTAAAAACATTATTTGACCCTTAATGCAATATGTAATAGAAAAATTTTAGATATGTGTAAAATCTAAGCAATTTTATATGTTTTAGGTGATTGGATCGTGCATTAGTCCGAAAACGTGGACAGAACCAACATCATGGCCCCCTTAGGGGAAAACGTTTGTTCCATGAACTAAAGGGTGTCAACGAAGAAGGAGAAGGTCAGACTGGTTAAAGGGCTGCAAGAGACTGTATAAACTGCAGTAAAACCCCTGCATGATGGCTACCATGCACCTTGAGCATTAGGAATCTGAACCAGCCAGCCCTTTCATAAAGGGTTTATAAATATTGTATCACGGTACACACATTACTAATATCAGGGACATTTTGGGTAAAGTCCTAAAAAATTCATGGGCAATGATGATAATAAAGAGAGTGCCCCCCAAACGGTTTTCGATCAAGTTAAGTGATCGATTTGACTTCAGGAAGCATTTTCTTTTCTTTAAAGCTCTGAGTATTTTACTCAGAGTATGACCAAAAACACCAAAGGTTCGACGTAAACGAGATTCTAATAAGAATCGATGGACAGCAGATGAACCCCAAAATAAACAATACAAGATATTTGTCAGAAGAGGGAAAGACAAAAATTTGGAACAGTGGGGAAAAAAAAGGCCAATCAGTTGGGGACGCAGCTGCAGATGCGCGCGCCATGAGTCGGCGAGCCAGTTTTCTTCAACACATAATGTTTAAAACCAAAAGGTACAAGCCGCAAACACGGGAAAGCTTTATTTTGTATGTTTTTCAAAAAAAGCTAAATATCGTCGAAAAAATGGGGCTCGGGGGCTTTTTGCACTGTTGTAGACGAGGGCGGTTTTTCCATGTCCCAAAAAACCATTTTTCAAAAAAACGGATGAAAAATCACGGTGAAAATGTGTTGTTTCTCCCATCCCCATGGCTTCGAAAATGCAGGGGAATTTCAAATTTAATTTGGGGCACAGTCTTTTCCCCTTGGGAAAACACACTGCGATAAATTAAAAATTATTGTGTCGACAGATTTTTGAATCATTTTTGTGCCCAATGAGTGCCTTGCCTTGAAAGAAGAGAAACATGAAAACCACAAAAACCATTGAAAAGGGGAAAACTTGGCGTGAATCTTTTGGCGATCTATTGCTTTTTTTCTTGTCCAAGTACATCAAATTCGAAAAAAGATTTTGCTGGCAAGGGATGTTGGTAGGGAAAAATTTCACAGGGACAGTGTGCTCCCAACCAAAAAAGACCGGCAAGTACATTAGGGGCCCTTTCATGCGAGGGGAACAAAATGTTGACTCTGATTTTCCCCAAAGTACTCTGTGGGGCGGCCCTACGACGAAGTTCGGCTGTTTCGGTATTTCAGAAGCCCCCATGTCGCACAAAACCCATGATAAAGTGGGGGTTTGGGATGCCTGATAGTAACATCATCAAACCCTGCATATACACCAAATTTTATGCTGAAATTTCCTCACCCAACTGCAAAACGTGTGTCCACTGTCTTGCTATGATCAGACACAGGTTCCCACCACCTGGCATTAACAGTCTTTGTGAGGTGGCTCCCAAGCGGAAAAAACCCCAAACGACAACCCATGCAGGATCGTTTTAAAGCCGGTTTTAAATACGATGTGCGCAAAAGAAGTTTCAAGGGGCCCAAAAGCCCTTGATTTCCCCCAGAAAAAAGCTGTCCCCCCAGTACACCCCTACCCCTATTAGCTTTCCCCAAACAATCAGAAGCAACGAAAATTGAAGAAGAAATTTGGGATTCCCTTTCGGCCATACATACTGATTCGAAGTGTCCTGAATATAACGGCTAAAACCCCTTTGATTTTGTCCCCAAGCCCCGGGAAAGCTCCCTCAACCTTTATATGAAATCGGTCCAAGCTCAGGGGACGAAATTCATAAGGCGACATATTGGGAAGGTTCCCCCAGAGTCCCTGTAAAATCCATGACCCAATGCAAAAATAAAAAAGTGGCGTTTCAAAAAAGGGGAAAAGGGGGGGAATCCTCGGTCAAAACCCGCTCCCCTTTCCCCCAAAAACCCAAAGATGCGTTCAATTTGAAAAAATCAAAAAATGTCACCTGCAAGTTTGGGAAACATGGAAAACGGCACTTGCAGAATCACCCCCGACAAGGACCCAACAAGTCATGGAAAGGGATCCCCGGGCCACCCGGGCATCTTGCTACCACGAACAGTTCCGGCAGATACACTATCTGGGACCCCGGGAGACATATTTAAGTATTCACGGGAACTGCCCAAAACCCCCTGGGTGCCTAAAGGCAGCTAGCAGTGCCCCCAGGGGAGGATTTCACATTTTTTTGTTTTTGTGCGAGGGGGGAGAAGCATGACAAAACACCCATGACGCGTAAAAATCGGGGCGAAGAGTCCGTTTGTACCAGACGAGGACACCCGATGAGTAATTTTTGGTCTTTGTAAATTTTATTTGTTTTTTTAAGGCTTTAAAAAGTTGTTTTTTTTGAAAAACATTGAATTTGGGGGTTTATTTTTTTTTGTGTTCTTTTCAGTTGAAAATATAATTCCCGGAAACCCCAAACCCAAGAGGTCATTTTGGAAGTTTCAGCCGCCTTTTTAGATTTAATGGTGACGCAGATGTCCCAAAAACATCAAGACCCCTTTTAAATTTGGGTTCCTTTTTGTCTAAATACCTAAAGGGATAGAGCCCCAAAATGAAGGCAGCGCAAAAATTGCCGAGTTTTTAAACCATTTTTAAAGGGTATTTTGGGCCGATGGGGCCCCCTCTGGATTTACGAAAAAACCCCCGGACGAAATTTTTTCAAACCCTCCGGAAAAATTTTGACCCAAGGCCTTTATTGACCATTTAAAACAACCATTAAAAAAAGTCTGTATAACATTTCCACCCTCCGGGCCATATTCACTATATTCCTCCTGACTATTCTGCTTTGGCTGGATCAAGCACTTCTATAACTTCAAAATCTAGCAGTGCGTCCATAATCTGGAAAATAATATATGAAACATATAATAATCTAACATTCATTTAAATATACTGTAAGTGATTTTAAATCAGAGAAAATAAATCACCCAAAAATAAGTATCAGATAAATTCAAACATATTTTTAAACTATTCATGACAAAGTTTCGTGCTCAAAAACAGTAATGCGCATAAATGAAAATTTATTTAGGTTAGTGAACTAGCAAGGGGGTCCGGGGGGGCACAGGCCCCTAGTTATATCAGTAGGGTATTGTTCAATAGTGAGTATTGATTGAAACTGCATATTTACCCTTCTAATTGTAACAAAAGTTGTAACTCATTCAATTTCATCTGATTAACCAAATAAATAAAAGGTATAATATTTTACACAAGGACCAGAATTCCCTACACAATTGGGAGCATGGTTTGTTTACCTTATTGTATTCTAGGAAACTTTCTCTCAATGAGCTTCCATCGCAAATAATTACTTTTGGAGATATAATATAACATCCTATTTTTCGGGAGGAGAGAGACAAGTGTTTATGTGCACCTCCCTCTTCTTCCTCTTGTGACCTGCATCGCCTCTATTCTTCCCTTGCCACGGACACTTTTTAATGAGGATTTGACTTTAGTTAGGTTAAAACATGGGGTTAGGTTAGTGAGTGTATACACTCCCCTAGGAAGGGGAGTGTATGGGAGGGGATGCAGTCAATTCGTTCACAAGTCATTTCGTACACCAGTAGATTCGTACACCAAAAAGTTGTTTCGTAGTCTATATGAAACCATAGTCGTTTCGTACACTCAGCTCAGAGTTGAACTTTACTACTAGAGTTACGAAACGACATCACGTATGTACGCAAAACTCAAAATCAGTGTACGAAACAACTAACAAAACCTGGGTACGAAACTCCCTGTAACAGTAGGGTTACGTTAGTTAATTTTCATATCTCCTATATGTTACAGGGAGTTTTG
>JACEEZ010007759.1:17500-20000 GCA_016584305.1 Chionoecetes opilio
ACTAATGAGTGGACGCTTTCATGGCAGATCCAAATACTTCATCGATCCATTCAAGGGGATAGAAAAAAAAACTTGGTCAGGCACTAGCGAGATTTTTTGCGGGAGAGCTTTTAAAGGCTTTATTCCCACCTATCTCTCTCTCTCTATCTGCCTCTCTCGCTCTCTATCTCTCTCTCACTCTCTCTCTCTCTCTCATCTCTCTCTCTCTCTCTCTCTCTCTCTCTCTCTCTCTCTCTCTCTCTCTCTCTCTTCTCTCTCTCTCTCTCCTTCTCTCTCTCTCTCTCTCTCTCTCTCTCTCTTCTCTCTCTCTCTCTCTCTCTCTCTCTCTCTCTCTCTCTCTCTCTCTCTCTCTCGCTCTCTCTCCCTCTCTCTCCTCTCTCTCTCTCTCTCTCTCTCTCTCTCTCTCTCTCTCTTCTCTCTCTCTCTCTCTCACACACACACACACACACACACACCAAAAAAAAAAATGCAGGTAGAAAAACCAACAAAAAAGCACTTCTCACGCCTTTAAACATAAGATCCAGCACTCAAACTTAACTAAATGCATATGCAACCCTTTAAACCATGTATTTTAGGTCCACGCAAGAAATTTTATGCAATTGGAAAGGTTTGCACTAAAAAAAGGTAAGAAAAAGAGACTACAAATGTGCTGCCTTGGTTTGGAATAAGGAGAGATGGAGAAGGAGGAAAAAAAGATGAAAGGGGAAGAATGATAAGTGAGAGAGAGGAATGTGATGCTAGGGGGGGAGAGAGAGAGAGAGAGAGAGAGAGAGAGAGAGGGAGAGAGAGAGAGAGAGAGAGAGAGAGAGAAGAGAGAGAGAGGAGAGAGAGAGAGAGAGAGAGAGAGAGAGAGAGAGAGAGAGAGATGCGATAAAAGGAAAGTTGGAGAGAGAGATAGGAGCGAGAGGGGTCAGACAGGCTAGAGAAGGAAGCCAGTGTGAGGCTCTCCATGAATCATTGGCAGACCTGTACCATAAAACATTAAGAGGAGAGACAAAGAAACTCACCTTGGCAGTGGGGCACCCAGGGGGGGAACCAAGGGGGCCATTCTCCCCCCGCCCGAAATTTTCTTTGTATAAGAAATAAAATACACTAACATTCAGTTTAAAAAAAAATTATTAAAGGTTCTAGCGCTGTAACTTAACCGTGTATACTGTATACCTATACCTTGATTTGGTCGCACTTATGCTTCACATAATGCCTCGGACAAGCATCTAACACTGCCACAACTCTTGTTTCAGTAGCAGAAATAAGAGATAGGGTCTGAAAAGGGAATCAGCTGATGCTGGAAAAATTTACCATCTACTAGCAGCTCAGGGGTCGGCAACCTTTTCAGTGCGATGGCCAGAGAAAGCTTCTAGGACCTGTACCTGACCTGACCTGACCTGTATACCTATACCTTGATTTGGTCGCACTTATGCTTCACATAATGCCTCGGACAAGCATCTAACACTGCCACAACTCTTGTTTCAGTAGCAGAAATAAGAGATAGGGTCTGAAAAGGGAATCAGCTGATGCTGGAAAAATTTACCATCTACTAGCAGCTCAGGGGTCGGCAACCTTTTCAGTGCGATGGCCAGAGAAAGCTTCTAGGAGTAGCCTGCGGGCCGGAGTGCCAAAGAGAACCCAAAAGGGACAGTGTACAAACATTTTATAGAAAAGCAGGCAACCCAGTGACTAATTTATAAGAAATTTATTGAAAAACATGCAAATCATGGACTGCAGAAAACAGTTTGCAACAATATACAAAAAAATATAGAAAACCAGGCAAACCAGTGACTAGATACAAGAAATTTATTGAAATACATACAAATCAGTGACTGCAGAAAACAGTTTGTGACAATATAAATTTTTTTTTGTAGAAAAGCAGGCAATCCAGTGACTAGATTACTAGAAATTTATTGAAAAACATGCAAATCAGTGACTGCAGAAAACAGTTTTATCAAGAGACATGCAAATTAGTGGGATGGTTGGTGCTGTTTGCCATGGAGAAGTGATTCAATGTCTGGATCGATTGATGAGGCAGACAAGAGCAGAATGTCATTGAGGTGGCGGTCACTTAGCTGGGAGCGAATGCCAGACTTTGTATATTTCATTTTTGAAAAGAGATGTTCACAACAGTAAGTGCTGCCAAACATGGCAACGATGCATTTTATATGCTCAATGTAATATGGAAATTTGTTAGAAGGGAGGACGAGGTCACGGAAAAAAGACAGTGGAGAAGCGGTACGGTACTTTGCCTTCAGTTCGTCATTACACTGAAGCTCCACCAACTCTATCTGCAGGGGGCCAGGGGCTTCGTCCACAGGGAAGTCAAAGGGGGAGGTGAACAGCTTGAAGCCCGGAGCCAGTGGCCTGACACCTGTGAAACGGGAGGCAAATTCCTCCCGCAAAGAGGTGACAACACCAACACAAGTGTTCAGGTCCACGTCATCAGGTGCACAAGTCGCAATACGAGGAAAATGCATAAACTGACCAGCAGCCAGTTGAGCCTCCCACA
>JACEEZ010007759.1:25000-32500 GCA_016584305.1 Chionoecetes opilio
TATCACTGTTAATCCCACTATCCAAGTCGTTGATGTAAATCAAAAATAGTAATGCACCCAAAACAGACTCTTGTGGAACTCCACTTGTCACCAGTCCCCATTCAGATTTAGAACCATTAATTGTAACCCTTTGTTACCTATTACTTAGCCAAGCTCTGATCCAATGAAGAACCTTCCCATCTATACCATGAGCCCTAACCTTATTTCAGAGTCGCTCGTGTGGTACTTTGTCAAATGTCTTACTAAAGTCCAGATATATTATATCATAATCCTTATCATTATCTGCCGTCTCATAAACTTTCCTATAAAAACTCAATAAATTGGTGAGACATGACCTACCCTTGGTGAATCCATGTTGTGAATCATTGATCAAACTATGTTTATCTAAGTGCTCTCTAATGTTTTTTGCAATAATAGATTCCAATAATTTACCCACCACTGATGTTAAACTTACGGGTCGATAATTTGACTTTAGTCCTCTGTCTCCCTTCTTAAATATGGGAACAACATTTCCTTTCCTCCACAATAATGGCACATCGCCTATCTCAACCGATTTCCTAAAAATGTGCACTAACGACTCACTAACAACCTCCTTGCATTCCTTTAATACCCTGGGATACACTTCATCTGGTCCTGGCGATTTAAAATGTTTCATTTTATCTATACCCTCTTCCATCATTTCCCTAGTTATCACAATATCTTTGAGTTTCTCCTCATCGCTTCCTTTGAACATCTGTTCACTATCAGGTATCTTCTGTGTATCCTCCTCCGTAAAAACACTTAAGAAATAATCATTTAGACTCTTACACATATCCTCATCCGTATTTAAGACCTCACCCTGTCCTGACCTTAATGGCCCAACTAATTCTCTTGTCTTTGTTTTATATACCTGATAGAACCCCTTTGGGTCCCTTTTCGCCTGTTCTGTTACTCTAATCTCATAATTGTTCTTAGCAACTCGAGTTAATTTCTTCACTGTCCTCGCCATCACGTTATACTGTTCTTTTTTTACCAATCCTGCCTTGAACCTTAAATAAATGTTTCTTTTTACTCCAATGTTGTGTTTTAAATTGGTGGTCATCCATTTGGGATCATTCTTTCTGGACCTTATTTCCCAATAAGGAATATTTCTTTTCTGTCCGTCAATTATATTCCTTACAAATGAAGTATAATCCTCCTCAGCCCCGACCTCACATCCATTTCTAGCCTCTCTAATTACCTCCTCAGCCCTGACCTCACTTCCCTGTCTAACCGCTCTAATTACCTGCTCAGCCTCGACCTCACTACCATATCTAACCACGCCAATTACCTCTAGGTGCCTTCCTAATCCTTCATAATTGGCCTTTCCAGCTGTCATCGCCCTGTCCTTATTCTGGGAAAATTTCTTCCACTCCATCCCACACCTCTTATTCCTCTTACCTCCAGGTATCTTCTTAATCCTGCATAATTGGCCTTTCTGAAATTAGGCATTCGATGCTTTTTGCCACTTAACTTTCCAACTTCCCATTTTAAGCTAAATCTGATCTCATAATGGTCGCTATTATCTAAATTCCCACCGACCTCCACATTTGTAACTAAATCGTTTCTATTTGTCAGCAATAGATCTAGAATATTATCTTCTCTAGTAGGCTCCTTGATTGCTTGACTTGGGAAGTTATCCTGGATTATATTTAACAATTCATCTGCGTCGCTGTCACCTATGATTAAATCCCAGTCTATATTCCTAAGATTAAAATCTCCCACCACGCATGGTCATTGTTTACTTTTTTCTCCTTTGGGCGTGTACCACCATGCTCAACCACCTGCCATTCATCCCTCCTTGGTGACTTACTAGAGACCACTCTTTTAGTAGTAGCCCGAGGCACGTCTCCCTCAGGTACCACTCCAGGTACATCCCTCGCATGTGCCCCTCCACTCAAATCACTCACTCCACCTCCACACTTAAAAGATCGTATCTCTATCTCCTGCTTCCTCACCACGCTTTTCAAATCGCTCACTTCACTTACGAAGTACCTTTTCAGGTCATCGATCGCCTCCATAACAGACTTAAGCGCCACTGCACACCCTTCACTACACTCCACCTCGACACTTCTCTCTCCATCTACCACACTCGGTTCCACCTCGGCTTCCTTCACTTCACCCTCTCCTCCACTTCTCCTCCCACTCCACACCTCCACAACACTAACAACACCATCGCCTCCACTAGCCATGTCGACGCTAATCTCTGCACCTGCCCACTTAATGGACCTGACTCAACACACACGGAGCTGTCTCCTCACACGTCTTGTCTCTCCAAACGACAAAGACTGACTGAACACACACTTACACACGCACACAAACGTTAAGTCCATAATTCTACTGAGTTTGTGGAATGCTGCAAGACGTTACCGCAGAGTATTTCATGTAATATAATACGCCTAGAAGTGGTTTTAGCCCCAAAACACCCTTCAAATGTATTCAATCGACATGGGACCAAGCCGCTTACCACCTACGATTTATTTGCGATTTTTTGAGCCTACGTTCATCAAAATTGAATTTACAGTTTCGGCTACACAGAACAGACAGACAGACAGACACACACAGACACACGGCTACTCCTATAGTATATTAGACAAGTGCTTGTGGGCCCTTCGGACCCATGTATTGATGTTTGTAGTAGTAGTATATATATTAGACAACATGTGATTGCAAACTCCAATCGTGTTGTTGCTGTCGTTGGTCACTGGTCAAAGTGCCTCGGGGTAGACCACGTTCCGTGTGATTCCAACACACACACTCACAAACGCACACAAACGTCCATGAGTCTACTGAGTTTGTGGAATGCGGCAAGACGTTACCGCAGAGTTTTTCCTGTAATCTAATACTCCTAAGGTGTTTTTAGCCCACAACCCCCCTTCAAAATTATTCAATCGACATGGGACCAAGCCGCTTACCACCTATGATTTATTTGCGATTTTTTTAGCCTACTCTCATCAAAATTGAATTTACAGTTTCGGCTACCCAAAACAGACAGACAGACACACGGCTACTCCTATGGTACATTATATGTCATGAATGAAGTAAAATAAAAAACTTGAATTAAAGTAACATTTCGACAGTAACATGGTGGTGGTGATGATCCTTTCCGTCCCACATCAACCTTTTCTTTCACTCTTCCTTCTTCAACACTTATCCGCGTCATTTGTGCGCCATATACATCCTCCCGACTATGGAAGTAGGATGAGAGGAGAAGCGGAGGCGCGGAAAAAGCGAGGTCATTCTGGTCGGCCGGCTTCCAAACAAGTATTGGCATCAATCAAGTGACAGCAGCCACCCACTCCCTTGCCCAGCCCTGACCTGACTATACACCACAGAATATCACTAGTAGCACTGCTACTCAGTGAATCAGTTGCTAGTTCATTGAAATTTTGTGTGCAGGAACAAATCAGCAATTTTGAGGGCTGTGAAGCGACTATAAATTTAATTATGACGTTTAACACTGTTTTTGACATAATGAATTCCAGTTAAAAGTTGCATGCAAGTTGTTGTTGTTGTTTTTTATCGCAAAGGGCTGGCCAAGGACACAACAAAAAATAGGTAACACAAAGCCCGCTTAGTTGCCAGTCCCTATAAATAAGACAGTAAGAGGTAGGAGAGAGAAAAAAAGAGGGGTGTACCAATTTAGTTCGGGAGGTGTTTTGCTACTCTTCTCTTGAAGAAATTTAAGTCGTAGGAAAGTGGAAAAATAGAAACAGGAAGAGAGTTCCAGAGTTTACCAGTGAAAGGGATGAAAGAGTAAAGATACTGATTAACTCTTGCATTAGGAAGATGGACATAATAGGGATGATATAATGAGTAGAAAGTCTTGTGCAGCGAGGCCGCGGGAGAGGGGGAGGCATGCAGTTAGCAAGTTCAAAAGAGCAGTGAGCATGAAAATAAAGGTAGAAGATAGCAAGAGAAGCAGCATTCCGGCGGTGAATTAAAGATTGAAGACAGTCAGTCAGTCAGAGGAGGGGAGTTGATGAGACGAAAAGCTTTTGACTCAATCCTGTTTAGGAGAGCTGTTTTAGGAGAGCAAGTACCTACAAGTCTCCAATTCAAAAGGAAAATTCAAATATGGTATAATATTATTATTTAAAATATTTGGAATTCATAATGAATTCCAGTTAAAAGTTGAATGTAAGTGGCAACAAGTCTCCAATTCAAAAGGAAAATTCAGATAAGGTAAAATATTTTTTTGTGAAAGCAGAAACGTATATCAGATCACTTAAGTTTCCTGATGGATTGAAGATTCTGAAGTCAAATCGAAACACAGGCTTCTTTGGATTTCATTTTTGTATACGGAATTTTCAGATCCTACATGAAAACTTAATTGCATCTAATGGTTCAACACTTGTTTTTAATGACGTATAAATTAAGTCAATATCATTATAGATCTGTTTTTGGGGAAAGTAAGGCGTATGGGAGGATGCAATAGTCAGACAGACAGTCACAGTCAGACAGTTTTCTGCTGCCTATAAGAAGTTGCTGGTACGTATTTATATGCCAGATATTGCGAGTGGTAACTGCCTCCCCCTTGAATCTGTACCAATACTAATTGTACCTAGCCAGTATAATGAAGCAGTGATTTAACATTCTGTAAAGATCATAAACACTTCTCTTGTGAAAAAGCAGAGTTAAAGATAAAACCACTAAAGTACATGCAAATAATACAGAAGAAAATGAGTACGTGTACATTTTCACTTCTTCACACCTATCAAAGTGCTCCAACAAAGTGTTGCCTACATTGCTGGCTTCGCCATGCACAGTCTTGGAAAAGCTTTGCATTGCGAGGTCTGTATTAATTGACGCTTTAACCTTGAGAGACGCCACTGCCTCCTCCATTCCACTCCCTTATCAACCTTAAAAGCAAAGGGAGATTAATATATCCCACAGACGACGTAATAGATATATGTGTAACAAGTGAAAAACTTTTTAGAGAAAATTAATCATGACGCACAAAAGCAGCAGCTGCTCCACATTTAACACTGGAAAGAGTGGACTTCCATAAGGTATTGAGTGCAGTCTTACAAACTTACGTCAGTAAAAGCATATTAATTAATCTTAGTGATCATATGTTTGACACAGAGCCCCATGAAATCACTTACACTTATTAAATAAGGCAGTTGCCGAAAGATATTTGCAGGTGAGGTGTCACTATACTGGGAAACAGATCACTAGCATGTTGCAGGACAGAGTTAAAGTAAGGAGTCGCCAAATATAAACAAGACTCATTCACTTCACTGGCCAGTATCATACACACACACACACACACACACACACGCACACACACACACACACACACACACACACACACACACACACACACACACACACACACACACACACACACACACACACACACACACATTCTCTCCCTCTCTCTATGCACATATAGTCATTTAAGTATAATAATTTTCGTACGTATATTTTACTTTTTAATGTATTAGTTATTTTTGTCTTAAATAAAAGCTAGAATAAAATAGTACATGTGCGTAATACTCATCCTACCTTCATGGAAATACCGCACAGCGCACTGAGACAAGCGGGTCTTTGCCAATGCTGGGCAGGGCATCAGGGCGGGAAGCCAGCAACAAAGGTCGTATCGCCAGCAACGATCATCTCTCCGACTACCTAGATATTTCTTTTCCTTACGACGGAAGCTACAAAGCCTCCCTCTGTGGGTCGTAAACGCGTCGGAAGGCGCTGACTGGCTAAAACGAGTAATGACGTCATCAAGCTCATCATCAGTCACCAGCCAATGACAAACAGTTTTTAAAACTTCTTGACCAATCACAAGCCAGCGAGACATATTTCCGGACAAGAATGGCATGCCAGACTGCCTCTCCCCGCCTTCTGTCCCCGTCATCTCAAACTAATTCTCGTTTTATTCGGAATGCTTGCGTTTTAAGGAGTTTTAATGTATCAGATAGTAAGATGTATAAGTAAGGAGCCTGTGTTGCTAGTGTTTTGGTGGTAGAGGGTGTGTGTGTGGGTTGAAATAGTGAATATTTGTGATATGGGGAGGCCCCGCGGCAAGGCCTCTCCGTCACTCACTGCCCCGCCATCAGTCACCTCATCATAACATCTTTAAATAACCCTTATTTAAGGTGACACACGGTGCTACATTGATTTAGATAATGACAAGTATATATAACATCTCACCATAATCACTAAGTTGTATAATAACGAATAATAAGACGTTTAATCTTGCCCAAACCTACAGTGGCGGAGGAGCTGGCGGCTCCAGCCGCCACTCTCAAAAGTTTTGAGTAAAAACCCGCAGTTATCCGCCTCACCTGTACCTTCCTGAAGAAGACAGTCAGCTCCCACGCCTGTGATAGCACCATAGTATATAACCAGGGATCATAGGATTCCTCAAGGGGTTCTCGCTCCCATACTAAATATTACCAAAGACATCTATCTCCCTTGGTGAAGTTGATGTTGATATCCACCTCACTGGCTTCATCATGCTGCTGCTGCTGCTGCTGCCGAAGGCCGCGCTGCCAGACGTGGATGAGACCCTTGCTTGTATTTCATCTCTTTACTCATATATATGAATAATATCCATCCAAATGCAATCATATGTCTACATTCACCTATAAAAAAGATATTTCATAGCATACCAAGCAATAATGAGCATGCCTGGAGACTTCCGACCTCTGCCGGTCATGAGCAGATGTTGGCCAGTGTGCACGTTTACGACCAAGCCTACGACTTTTCCGCGCTGTGGGTTCCGTCGTAGGACTTCCGACCAAAAAATGGTCTTAGAGTGTTGTGTGGCTTCCCTCCCAGCCAGACTGTTGGACCTCACTTTCTGGTGAAAAGCGCGGCTGGCAGGGCCTCTTCTCTTATCCCACCTCCATCCTCCCGAAACTCTCTTGGCTTCTTTCTCTCCGCGTGGAATGTTGCGGGAGATGTATGGGACTCTTATGCCATTTATGGACTCTGAAGTTTAGTGTTTTTCACGCAACGTTTTAGAGCCATAATACAAATAGATTTGATTTTTTCTTATTCCTTTCTTTAATTTATTTTATTGTGCATCGGTGTTGAATGGAAGTTTCTGGTAAGTTTCCATTGAATATTTGGAAAACGGAAACATTTTTATATTCACTTCCTTAAATGCTCTAATAAATCGCAGTGTATTAGTTCTCATTATGACGCAACAGTTAATAATGGTTTTATTTAGTCAAGTATTCCTGTAAAGTCTCTACTCACACCTTGTTAGTTGTATGAAAAAAGGACTTTCTTCAATCTCTTGTAACGTACGTCTCTTCATTTCAGAGTTCCTTCCTCGCGTCTTTTAGTAGCATATCAGAATATTCATCTTTTCATTTCTTTTAGCCTTTTTTTTTTGTCTTTTATTTCAGAATTTTTTCCTCGCGTCTTTTAGTAGCATAAGAATATTAGTCTTTTTATTTTTATTTGCCTTTTTTTCTAGTTCTTTCCTTGCGTCTTTTAGTAATATAAGAATATTCGTCA
>JACEEZ010007759.1:37500-62500 GCA_016584305.1 Chionoecetes opilio
TGAAATCACATCACCCCCAACCCATTCACTCACCCATTACCCATCACCCCCCACCCATTCACTCACCCATTACCCATCACCCCCCACCCATTCACTCACCCATTACTCATCACCACTCACCCATTCACTCACCCATTACCCATCACCCCCCACCTATTCCCTCACCCATCACCCCCAACCCATCACCCCACTTCCATTCACTCACCCATCACCCCACACCCATTACCCATTACCCCACCCATTCACTCACCCATTACCCATCACCCTACATCAAGGTTTCCTCAATTCTCGCAACCCACTTTTTTTCACAATTCTCGCTAATAGCCTGCTAAAAAAAAAAGAAGAAAAAAAAGTGATCGGTTCATCTCATAAGTGGGCTTAAAACCTTTCTCTGCTCGACCCGGTTCCAAAAATGTGCCATATGATGGGATTGCGCCACGGGGGCGGAACCTATACCACACACACACACACACAACAACACACACACACACACAACACACACACACACACACAGACACACTGTCACGACCGTGACGGCTGTGTTTCACATGATGTACCATATAAGGAATTTCCCCATGTTTATTCCTAATATGTTTTATTTTGGTCATGCCTAAAGGTTCCCGTTCTCCCGTTTTCTGTGATGTGAGCGACGTGTCCGAGGAGGACGACTAGCCAGCCATCTTAGGAAAGTGAAAGTGGCGAATTTTGTATGTTCCTTCGCCACGTCGTCCCAGGATTCATTATGCAGCTTTGCTTAGTATCATATAGTTATAAAGGTTCATACTATGCTTTAGAAAAATAGCCAGAGGCCTAATTGTACCGCCCAAAGTCAGTATTACGTTTTTACCTCATAATTCCTTTATTTCAATGATTATGAGGCCAAGATACTTTTCATACTAGATATTAGGGTTAAGTGGAATATATTTTAGTGGTTAGATATAGGCTTTGCTTCCACCGTTTCGGGAAGGAAGATTTGGGGTGTTCAGGATAGACACGGAAAGTCGCCGACCGTCTTATTCTAACATAAGTTTAGTTTTCACTTATACCATCGTTCTAGTATCTTTTCAAGTGTGTTAAAGGCCTTTTTAGATAGGTTTCCTTTGTTTAAAGTATACCGGGCCGTTGGCCGCCCGGCTAGTCAGTGTTGAAAACGCCGGCGGAGCCGAGGGCATATATAGGAGGTGGTGACCTCACCTCGGACACTTGACCCGAGACGCCAGACACAACCTCAGCTCCCTTCCCTAATTTTCGACGGTATGGGCGGCCACGAGGTATCTTGGTGGAGAATGAGTGCGTGGAGCGATTCAAGGTTGTCTGTGAGGTAAGGTGTGTGTTTCATTTTATCTCTGGCCAACAGTGATCAATTTTTATGTGTTTTGTGCCTAAGTGGAGTTTTGTTTGATGGGTTGCTGTTGGGGGAAGGGGTAGTGGAGATAAGAGTATAGGCGTGTGTTTTTCCTGTTGACTCAATTTTAGTGAAAGTATTTTTGTGACTGTGTTTGTCTGAGTATCGGGAATACCAGACGTTTTTCCTTTCCTTGTGTTGTGAAAGGCAGTTAGCACTTTACGGTTTGTGTGTCAGCCAGGTGCACTTTTGCCTCGTGTGTATTTTTTTTCTTTAGGGTTCTAATTCATGGGTTATCAACGAGCTGTCTTTGTAGCAACCTTATTGTGTGAGCGTGTACATCCTAAATAGTTTTCTTTATCCATACGGTGTTTGTATGGCCAACAATCAATATAATTAAGTTTAAGTAATAAAGTGTTAATGTTGTTCTGTTTGATAGAGCTTTTATATCTCATTTTACTTTTGTGATTAGTTCTTTTATTTGGGTATTATTTTTGACTCAAAGTAATTACTTCACTGGTTACTGGTTTTTATTTTAATCTTTTTTTTCTTCTTAAAATCGACTCCCCACCGAACCTGAATTTCAATTTTTACTAAACGTTCATTACCTTAGTCTTGACTGAAAGGGGGAGATCGTGACAATACACACACACTTTCGCTTATATTATTATAGATAGATATATAGTAAAAATAATAATAAGATTCAATAATAATAACGATGATAAATAGTGATACTAATCAAAATAAAGATAATAGCAATAATGGAAGAAAAAAAATGACAATAATGCTAATGATGATAATGGGGAGTTTTCTAATAAGCTCACGCTCAAGCCTGTCTCTCAGGCTGTCACATCCTCTGCTCTGTGAGGCTGAATGATCTATCATTTACCATAAATTCTCTGTACTTCTTTGGGACATATCAGAATTATCCTTCAATACAACAACTGAAACAGTTCTTAATAAAAAATGTAGTTTATCATTTTATTTGTCTACACTTGGTGAAAATATTGGCAAAACAATTGAATACTTGAAAACTCAATCTTTAAAAATCGTCTTTTCATAAAAAAAACACAAGTTCAAGCAGAATGAGGCTTCAGGAAATATCTACTTGTATGTAAGCATTCACTGAGTACCTATTTTGGGTGTATATGTCTTTCTTACGACGAACATTTAACCAAGAAGTAATTTAAGTGCTTGGCACCTCAACGAACAGTCCTCTATCGAAGACAATACATGGTCTTGTTTACTATTTCCCCCGCCGCGAACTCTAAGCCCCTCCACCTCAATCTTTCCCTCTGAATCAATCAATCAACCCTTCCCTCTGAATACCCTATGTCCTCTGGTTTATCCTATTGTAACGAAGGAGGGTGGGGGCAACCCACCCCTCTCAAACTTCGTCACACTAACGGCTCGGGGCTATGGAGGAGACGGAAAGGACTGCAAGGAGACATTTACTGTTGTGCACGGCTTTATTACCCAACTACTACTACCCACTGTACATAGTGACTGCACGTCTGTCACGTAACTACACGCGCCACTCCGCTCCGCCCCAACACAACACAAGTCACAGTCAAAGCACGAAATAAGGAGACGAAAGTCTTCTTTATGTGGGAAACGGTATGTGGGAGCGAATGCCACGAATATTCCAGTAGAGGATAGAGAGTGTGATGAGATAAGCGGGTGATGATAGTTAGGATGACATGTAGCCTGTGGTATTGAGAAGTTAGGAGTATCAGTGATATGAGCTTTGAGGTAAAGAGCGGCGGCGCTGAGCGGAGTCCCTCCCCGTGTGATGACAACAGGAAAGTGGGTGATAGCAGATCCTGCCGGCGGGATGGTTTCTGTGGAGATGCTGAACGCCACACTCTGTTTTGGTTAAATGTTCGTCGTAAGAGAGACATATACACCCAAAATAGGTACTCAGTGAATGCTTACATACAAGTAGATATTTCCTGAAGCCTCATTCTGCTTGAACTTGTGTTTTTCTATGAAAAGACGATTTTTAAAGATTGAGTTTTCAAGTATTCAATTGTTTTGCCAATATTTTCACCAAGTGCAGACAAATAAAATGATAAACTACATTTTTTATTAAGAACTGTTGCAGTTGTTGTATTGAAGGATAATTCTGATATGTCCCGAAGAAGTACAGAGAATTTGCGGTAAATGATAGATCATTCAGGCTGAAAGTGCAGAGGATGTGAGATGCACGAGAGACATCTGGCGGTTTAGCTTCGAAAACTCCCCATAGTGATAAAAATTATATCGATAATAACAATGATGTGAGAGAAAAGAATATTTATATAATAATAATAATAATAATAATAGTCATAATAGTAACAATAATTTCAATAACAAATATCAAAGTAATAATGGTAAATAGTTATTTATAATGATGATAATGATAAAATATAATAGCAACTGATTGAAGTAATCTTGATAGTTTCAAAAACAAGAACAGTAATTATCTGATTGTTAAAAAAAATCGATAATAAATGAATAGATCAGAAGTTAATGCAATACTAATAACCATTTCCAAAACAGTACCCTGTACCAAATATATATACAAGAAATCAATTCATACGCATATAAATATACACATACATACATATACATATGCATATACATATACACAGATATACTTAATTACTTATACATATATACACACATACACATACACATACATACATGTACACGTGCATACACATACGCACATACATACACATACATATTACTCACATACCTACCCATAAACAGTTAATTTCTGTAGTACTAGGAAATAGACGTCCACACTAAAGATGTGGAGCGTGTCCAAGCTCGCACAGGTTAAAGTCAACTTTTTAAATACCCTCACCTTAAAATACTGTTTGTCTACTAAAAGTAAAGTAACCAGTAAAATAATATTACTTAAGATTACAAAAAATATTACTTATGATTACAAAATATTACTTAAGATTACAAAATATTACTTAAGATTAAGATACTATTGCTACTTCTACTGTAACTACCACCACAACCACTACCACCACCAATAGTGTTACCGCCATAAAACAGCTTGGGCTCGCTAAATAATTACCTATACAGGCACCCCGAAGCACCACCCCTGGAAGCTCCTCATCCTCGCCTCGCCCTAACCACCGCCCCTACACACGCTTTACCACCTCGCCCTGTCATCCTCGGCCCACCGTCATCACAGCCCCACACCACAACACCCACCAATTACACCCGCTAACTTATCTCTTATCAATTAAAAAGCGGGAAAATTAAATGGGACGGTTGTGGAAGGGAGCAGCGGTCTAAAGGTGGCCTGCCTCCTACTCCTTAATAATCACCTGGTGGCGCCAACACCGAACTGGGGCCGCGAGCTGTACCAGATACCATCTAGAAATGTTGGCAGGAGTGAGAGAACGCTGCCAACTTGCACGCGAAGGGGAAAAGGGAATCAACGCTGCTAGACTAAAAACAACAATACGTAGGACTGTTTGGTTTTTGGTTATAACCCCTGTAGGTGTGAAAGAGAGGCATGTGTGGCTGCGTGTGTGTGTGTGCATTGGTTTTGAGGTGAAGAACAAGAGTGCGAGGAGGAAAAGGGAATCAACGCCGTTAAAATAAGAACAACGACTGTTTGGTTTTTGGTTAAAAAAAACTTTTTCTAATTTTCTCTCTCTCTCTCTCTCTCTCTCACTCTCTCTCTCTCTCTCTCTTTCACGTAGAGAGAAGAGGGAAAGGAAGAGAGAGAGAGAGAGAGAGAGAGAGAGAGAGAGAGAGAGAGAGAGAGAGAGAGAGAGAGAGAGAGAGAGAGAGAGAGAGAGAGAGAGAGAGAGAGAGAGAGAGAGAGAGAGAGAGAGAGAGAGAGAGAGAGAGAGAGAGAGAGAGAGAGAGAGAGAGAGAGAGAGAGAGAGAGAGAGAGAGAGAGAGAGAGAGAGAGAGAGGGGGAGAGGGAGAGAGAGAGAGAGAGAGCGAACATAGATAGGGCCTATGAATGGCGGTACCCTCTTAATACAGAGATCCTACTGGGTGACTCCCAACTCAAGCTCAAATGTCAGTGAATATGGTGCGGCTGGGGCCGCCTTTGTGTGTGAAGGACGCATCCACTCCTGTCGCATCACTGACGGTGTTTTGGCCTTCCAAGCTGAACTCACTGCCATACAATTTGCCCTCGAACATGCAAGGAATCTACGTGACGGTGCCATCAACATCTTCACCGACTCGCTCTCATCATTGGAAGCACTCGATCACCTCTCCTTAAAGGACAACGTTTTACTCCTGTCATCAATATACCACCTCTTTCAACGTCTTGCAGCTCACAATAACACCATCACCCTTCACTGGGTCCCGGGGCATGTAGGGATCGCGGGCAATGAGCGCGCGGACCAAGCGGCTCGACATGCCGCCACCAACAAACCTGTCTCTGTCCGGCTCTCCCCCAGCCTCTCACTCATCAAGTCTCGTGTGTCTGCTGCAGTGAAGAAACTTGACAAGGCAGCCTTTGAAGACCTTCTCGCAGAGGGTTCAATCTCCGCTATGTGGTATGCAACAGTCACTCGATTTGAACCATTCTTCCCGCCTTCTACGATGGATCCACGCACCGTCACCAGCCTGCATGGCCTTCGCCTGGACTACCTCGGAACAATCCAAATGACAAATAAAACTGCCAACCCATGCGAACACTGCCGATGGAGGAATCACAACTACTACACTATGTCCTGCATTACCCTTCCACCGCCAGGCTGCGCCTCTACCATCACGCAACTTACCCAAGAGAAGTCGAAACGGCAGCCTCCGTCCTGAGTGCTCTTCCCCTAAATATCCTTGCTGAAATCGTCGCCTCATACCCTCCACCCCGTTAACTACTGTGACATCTAACTGCTTAACACTGACGGGCTCTTAGAAAGCCCGTGCCTTCCTATAATGGAAGTGCAATAAAAAAAAAAAAAAAAAAAAAATATACATAAAAAAAAAAAAAAAATCATACTCAGTAGTGGGCGGAGCCAAGCGGCTGGAGCTCGCTTCGCTCGCTTGGACAATAAGCAGTTTTACGTGTATAATCTGTAAATAAAAATACATTAGATATACATTAACTCTTATTTGTTTCTCAGATAGTGAATAGTTCCTGCATAAATGAGTTAAGAGACGAAATATAACCTTCTGTGCCAAATTTCTTCCTTTGCGCCTGTAGCCTCCTTTCCCCCATTCGTGGAGTAAACATTTTACAAGCCTATATGACAGATTCACCAATCTATTTACTATTTAGTACCAAAGAATGAATTCGGCTGAAATGGGTGTCCAAGCTCGCTCCGCTCGCTTGGACAAAAATATCATGAGGGATGGTATCAAAGGCTTTACTCAAATCACAGAAAACAGTCAACTGGTTCATTTTATTATCTAAGGCAGAGTAAATACTTTAACTAAGGTGGTGTAGTGCCAATTATGTGTAGTGCTTCGGGCGAAATCCATACTGAGACTTGTTAATAGGGAATGCTGAGTAAGATAATTAATTAGTCTTATTACGACAATTTTTTCAAAGATTTTACTGAAACTTGGAAGAATTTATATTGGTCTGTAGTTAGTGTGTAGGGTTGCGTCACCTTTTTTTATAGATAGGTATTACTTTTGCAATCTGTAAGTGTTTTGGGAAGGAACCCTCTTTAAAGGATTTATTTATGATATATTTAAGGAAAGGGGAGATTTCATCACTACATTCTTTTATTATATAAATATTAATGTCATCATGACCTGGTGATGTTACTTTAAAGTAATCGTCCAGACCCATTTTTTCTTTGCATAATTATGTTGAATGTTCATTCAAAATACCTAATCCACAAAAGATAATTCATTTCCACGCCTTATTTCCCTAAAAACATGACTTGTGTAAAAAGCGCGGGAAAAACAACAGCCCCATTCCAGCCGTGGCTCGAAACTTGCTGGTGACGTCACATTTCCTGGCCTCCCAGGCCAGCCTATACAAATACACGGAGACTGAGAAAAAAAATTAGTACTTGAAGAATTTTAGGTGTTTCTGATATTTTTTTTGTGCGATATGGCATATACTTGCATCCTGTATGGGTGCAGCAAGAAAGCTGTGCCTTTCCCGAGAGCTTAGCACCTATTTCCAAGCTAGTATAGTATAGTATAGTATAGTATAGCTTGGAAATAGGTGCTAAGCTCTCGGGAAAGGCACAGCTTTCTTGCTGCACCCATACAGGATGCAAGTATATGCCATATCGCACAAAAAATATATAGAAGCACCCAAAATTCTTCAAGTACTATATTTTTTTCTCAGTCTTTGTGTATTTTGCATAGGGCTGGCCTGGGAGGCCAGGTAATGTGAAGTCACCGAGCCGTGGTCCGTCGTCTGCTGGTCGTCAGTTCTGTTTTGAGAGCTCGGGGAATTTACAGATTTTGAATGCGGATCATTTAAAAACGGGTGACTGGATGCAAAAAGTGACAACATATTGTTGACATACTCGATAATGGCTATATTTTGACTGCATTAAATCAGGAATGATGAAATAGTCTGGACGATTACTTTAAGTTCTTTAATTATTGACTTGATTTCTGCGTTTGTCGTAAGTCTTAGATAAAATTTTAATTGAGTGGGTTCAGGAAGGAAGCTTTTATATGAAACAGGAGTTGATCTTACTTGTGCCAGGGTGTTCGCCACATTACAAAAATACTCGTTAAATCCCTGGGCTATATCCTCGCTGTTTGACGTTGTTCTGTCGTGTAGTGTGATGGAAGATGGAGGCGTAGGATTCTTATTTCTTCCCATGACACTGTTAATAGTTTCCCAAGTTTTCTTTAGGTTTCCTGCATTATCTTTGAGTTTTGATGCGTAATACTTCTCTTTGGCTATTCTTATTGTCGCTGTTAGCTGATTTCTATAACTTATAAAGGAGGCTTCGTAAGTGAGGGGCCATTTGGCATAGAGTTTTTGTAATTTGTTCCGCTGCTTGATGGAGGTTTTTATAGCTGAAGTGATATATGGCTTACCAACATGTTTTTCTTTGACTGTAGAATGTCTAATGGGAAAGTTTTTGTTATAAATATTAAGAACATTTTTGATGTAACTCAAAACATTCATTTACACTTTTATCATTTACCTTAGTTACCCAATTAAAATGCATTAAGTCTGTATTAAATGTACTTACGAATTAACTTGTTAATATCCTTTTAGTTATTGTGATGTATGAGGATCCATCATTATGTTGGGGAACTGAAAAGGAGCTAAAGACTGGGAAGTGATCACTTATAGAGGTGTACATAATACCACTGGCCAGAAGGTTTTGTAAGCCGTTGGTCCAAATGTGATCAATTATTGATGCTGATGTATCTGTCACACAGGTAGGCTTTGTAATTACTGGAAAATAAGAGTAGGAATACTGTACATTTAGTAGCTCATTTACATTATTATCTTTTTGCTTTAGCAGTCTCCCATTATGTAACAAGGTAAATATTGCTGCGATGTAATAAATTCTAGGAGGTGTTCAAGAGATAATATGAAATCATGAAAGCTTTCGTTAGGGGGCCTGTATATCATTCCAACTAAAAACTTGTTTGTACCGGTACACTATGAATAAGGATTCAATATGAGTCAATTGAAGAGATAAATCCTGGCATAGTACCCCTCTTACATTTTTTAGTATGTAAAGAGCTAAACCTCCACCTTTGGTTGTTTTGTTTTTGAAGAAGTCATTGTAACCGTCCAGATGGTAAAGTGCAGATATGTCATCATTTAGTCTTGCTTCAAAAAATTCTATAGCATTAAAATGATTTCCGATTACATTTAAGCATTGATCACAGAAAGAGTCTTGGTGACGTGACAAACTACTTATATTGTAAGACAATAATTTCAAATCAAATGGAGTAAGGATGTTATTTAACTCAGAATCATCACAACAATAATAGTTACATAATGGTTCTTTTAGGCCTTGGCAAATAAGATAATTATCTAGTGAAATATTGTGATTAAGATCAAACGGATGAAAAGTCAGATTGCTAAGAATACTCATAGGACATTTATGTTCTTACACATAGTTTAAAGTTTGAATTAATTATCTGTCATTTAGTTCACTAAACGGTACAGAAATGTTGTCTATAAACATTACGTATTGGAATAAGATTAACAGTAGTTAAATAATGAGGTTGGTGTCTTCCCGATTTATTTTTTCGATCTACGGGGTAATATACCTCTAGTGTTCACCTAGTGTGATTTGAGCACTGTAGCTATAGCAGGGGACGGCTGACTCTGCACCTCGACAGTGTCAGTGTCTCCAGTAGCAGCTGAATCAACGGCTGCACCACCACCACCCGCCACGGGGACAGCAGCGGCCGCAGCAGCAGCACCGACATCGACGGCAGCAGCAGCACTGGCAACAGCGACTCTACCGGCAGCAGGATCACTCCTAGTAGTAGTCCCGAGTTCCATCAAGGTGCCTCGAGGTCCCGAGACAGAATTTTCGGGCGCACCTTGTTTGTCTTTAATGATCAGTTTTGTGTACCTGAAGTACGCTAGTTTGCCCTCACTCCTTGCTTGCTTCATCAGGGGTAGTTGCGCCTTTAGTTACCTCCGCCAACGAAGTTGGAGGGGTTATGTTTTCACCCCGATCTGTTTGTTTGTTTGTTTGTTTGTTAGTGTACAGGATTTCTCAAAAAGTTAAGAATAGATTTGGACCAAACTTGGTATACCAAGTTTATTTGGTATAAGGAAGAACTAATTTAATTTTGGATGAAATCTATTCACAACTGTTGCCCGTATATACGTTGTACTCGTATATATATATATATATATATATATATATATATATATATATATATATATATATATATATATATATATATATATATATAATATATATATATATATATATATATATATATATATATATATATATATATATATATATATATATTTTTTTTTTTTTTTTTTTTTTTTATTATTAAATGTTTTTTTGTTTTTTTATTAAATCGAATCACAACTGTTGATGGCGGCCAATTGATGAAATATTCGGGCGGAGGTATGCGCTCTACTGAGTGCCCCCCCCCCCCCCCCCCCATAGTTTATCCTGTGAAGCAGGGTACAAGTCTTCATTAATGAAGAATCAGGTGTCTCGTAACTTTGAAGCATTTCTTAACACAGGTTCACGGTCACAATACCGCTGTAAATGAGCAATAACTGGGCGATGTCGATACGTATATTCCAATATGCATTGAAGGATCTGAATGTGTAATTTTTTTATGAGGATTTAGGTGTATGAAGGAAATAGGAATAATGTATATGGTATAAGAAAGTGCATGATTCTATTCTAAGGGTGTTAATCTTTTGTTTTTTGACGGGGGGGAAAATAAGTGCATATTTCTTACTTTGATTTGTTCCTGTTTATCAGTTGTGTTTTACAGGTAAGGAAGAAATATGTATTCCTGCATCATAAGTTTGTTAATTAATATCAACTTTGTTTTCTTATTTTACGTACACGAAAGAAAAAGGAGAACACGTTCCTACATTAGTTTGTTAATATCTGCATTTTTTATTCATTCAACTCGAAAGGAAATAAAGGCCATAGTATTATTTTAGTCAATATATATATATTTTTAAAGTACGAAACGGTAGATAAAAATGTCCCACCAATACCACCACCACCACCACCACCACCACCACCACCACCACACACACATACACACACACACAACACACACACACACACACCACGTCTGTTTATCCCTCTGTCTTAAAGAGAAAACTTCAGGCGACTCATTAAGTGACTCACGAAAAATCGCCGTTTTCAGCATAAGGGGAAAATAATGGCATAACGCCGAGTAATGGGTTCGTTAGCGACTTATGAGAGGAAGGAGCAAGGGAGGAAGGGAAGAGAGACTGACGAGACGAAGAGAGGATGTGTTCGAACAGAAACTTGATATATACGTGTTTTTTTCTTCTTTTTTCGGTAGCGCCTAACGTTTCTTTACATGAGGGCTGTGATGGTTGACCCTTGTTGGACTCGAACGCGGTACCTCAAGATAATCACGTCTAAGCGCTAACCACTCGACCAATATCTTCAGTTCTCCTATAGTTCATTCCTTTCCGTGCCATTACTATTTCCTTTCAGTTACTTTACTACCTCTTAATTCCCTTCATGTTATCCTTTTTAGTGTAGTTTTTTTTAAAGGTAACGGGGTCAACCCAATTAAGATATAGGTCACTGCCCTGTAGGGATAATTGCCTGTGATGCCCTCTTGATAGGCAGGTAACTTGCTTTGCTGCCCAGAGGTATACATCAATGAGGTGGTATTGGCAAATCGTGGTCGAGCGGTTTTTAAGTAAAGTATAAGTATTGTAAAGTGCCAAAGGATTCGAGTAAGACAATATACTATTAAAAATATAATATATATATGACATATATGACATATATATATATATATATATATATATATATATATATATATATATATATATATATATATATATATATATAATATATATATATATATATATATATATATATATATATATATATATATATATATATATATATGTACACTTGTGAAGTTTGAACAATAATAATGTCACGGGGTTCTTTACTAACAGCCATTGAAACTAATGTCTAATAGACAGAGCCAGAACAATTATAATGCATTATTTACGTGACAAAGTACACTCACACTCGCAGGTGTGCGAGTACACACAGACCCTCAGGAGGAGTCTTGTATCGGAGCGCTAGGTATCGCGTCTCCTGTTGTTCTCCCTTCTCTCCGGCCAGTTGCAGCATATATGGAGTTTTGGCCGGAACCTCACAGCTTCCGGCGTCCATCATTCCCAGGCCAGGGGAGCGCGGTCACCATCACGTGTTGCTTCCAAACACCAGACTGGCTATCCACGTTATCATCATATGGGATGGCGTGGCTACTCGGTCAGCATAATGTTATCAAAGGGTGGCGGTACCTCAGACAGACGGGCGCCGGTAGAGGACACACAGACACTCAGACATCCTGCTTTAGAATAGATTCTAAGATTATACACATACATATAATATCTAACCAGTGCCGTAATATTCATCCTTGCCTCACCGCCTCACCTATAGTACCTCACTATACCTCACCCTCTTCTCACTGCTTCTTCTTCTTCTTCTTACTTCTTACCTCCCACACTCAACTATGTACGAATTTGCTGGATAATCTCATAATATATAGATAGAAGATATTTATCTAATATACTATAGGAGTAGCCGTGTCTGTCTGTCTGTCTGTCTGTCTGTTGTGTCATTCAGTCGTTGTCTGGCGGGGAGACGAGACGTGTTCCGGACCGCTCCTTGTATGTATTGAGTGTAGGAGTCAGGTCAGAGAGGATTAATATGGCAGCTGCAGAGGACCTTAGCGTCGGTATGGTTGGGGGAAGCGACAGTATGGTTAGTGGAGGCGACGTTGTGGTTAGTGGAGGCGACGATGTGGTTGGTGGAGGCGACGGTGTGGTTGGTAGAGGCGACAGTGTGGTTGGTGGAGGCGATGGTGTTGTGAGTGGAAGCGAGGGTGTGGTGAGTGGAAGAGAGGGTGGAGTGAAGGAGTCTGAGGTGATTACGAGTGTGTTAGAAGGAGAGAGAAGGGTCGAGGGAGAGTGCAATGAAGGTTGTGGAGTGGCACTTAAGTCTATTCTGGAGGCGATTGAAGACCTGAAAAGGTGTTTTATAAGTGAAGTGAACGAATTGAAAAGCGTGGTGAAGAAGCAGGAGATAGAAATACAATCTCTTAAGTGTGGAGGGGGAGGTCCAAGTGGAGTGAGTGGAGGGGCACATGAGAGGGATGTACCTGGAGCGGTAACAGAGGGAGACGTGCCTCGGGCTACTACTAAGGGAGGCGTTCCTAGTAAGTCACCAGGGAATGGGGGATGGAAGGTGGTTGACCATGGAGGAGCGCGCCCGAAAGAAATAAAGGTAAACAATAACCATGTTGTATGCACGAATCCATTTCAGGTACTCTCGGGGCTGCAAGAGGAAGATAATTTAGGTAAAGGGTAAAAAGGTAGACGATACATCACTACCCGGAGGTAAAATCTTGGTTGTTGGGGACAGTCAAATTAGGCACCTAGACAGCAGGTTTTGTGACAGGGATGGGATGCGTATGAAGTCAGTGATTTACCCAGGGAAAGGGATAGGTTATGTTAGTGATAAAATAGTTGAGTGCATGGCGGACCAAGGGTAAAAGCCCATCGTCTGCCTGAGCGCTGAGGGAAACGATGTTGAGTGTGTAAGGAGTGAGGAATTGCTACGGCGGTTCAAGGAAGCTGTAGGTAAGGATAGGGACAGGAGTGGGGTCCCTGTGGTGTATGCTGTTCTTCCAAGACGCTTTGCTGACGACTTGTGGTACTTCAGGTATAGTGCTCTGAATTGCCGGCTGGCATTTAATTGCAAAGCCAATGGTTGGGCCTATGTCAACAACTGGGACCTCTTTTTCAGGCATAACCACCTCTACCTCAGGGATGGGGTGCACCTTTCGAGGAAAGGGGTTCAGATCTTGTGATATACAGATATACTACCTCCTTGAAAGAGAGGTAGTATATGCACTACAGGTTTTTTTAAGATAGAAAACCTGGGATTAGACACTGGGGTCGGGGTAAAGGAAACTTGCGACACTAGGAGGAGTCTCAGAAGGCAGGGAACTAAAGTGATTCGTAAGAAGAGAGAGAGAAGGGCGTTAGTTAAAGATAGAGGGAAAATGAACAAAAAAGAGAGGAGTTGCTTGGAGGTATACTATACACACTGTGTAGGAGTATTTTAAACAAGATAGATTTCCTGAGAGGAATTAATAGTGTAGAGGATTTTGATATAATAGCATTAACAGAAACATGGTTGGATATGTCAGGAAAGGTATTTGATACGGAGGTTGAGATAGCTGGGTATAAGTTATTTCACAAGGACAGGTTAGGCAGGCGAGGTGGTGGAGTTGCGCTTTATGCAAGGGATACATTGCAGTGTTGTGTTAATAATGTTATAAAAACAGATGGCAGCATAGAGTCTATATGGGTAGATGTTACGGAGGGAACTGAGAAAATGGTTTTGAGTGTAGTGTGATAGTGTATAGGCCGCCAAACTTATGTAAGAAGGATTCAGCTCCTATATGGCAAGAAATAAACAAGGCTTGCAGATATAATCGATTATGCGTGGTAGGAGATTTTAATCTCAGTAATATAGACTGGGATCTAATTAATCATAGGAGACAATGACACAGAGGAATTGTTAAATATAATTCAGGATAACTTCCTAAGCCAAGCAATCAAGGAGCCTACTAGAGGAGAAAATATTATAGATTTATTACTGACAAACAGGGAATATTTAGTTACAGAGGTGGAGGTTGGAGGACAGTTAGCTAACAGCGACCATTATGAAATCAGGTTTTGCTTAAAATGGAAAATAGGAAATAGAAGGGTTAATGAGCCAAGCGTACCTGACTTCAAAAAGGCCAATTATGCAGGATTAAGAAGACACCTGGAGGGTATTAACTTAGGGGTGTAGGATGGAGGGGAAGGAGTGGTCCAAGGTCAGCCCGGTGACAGCTGGTAGTGAGGTTGGAGCGGATAAGGATATACATTATTTGTAAGGAATTTAATTGCAGGACAGAAAAAGAATATTCTTTATAGGGCGATAAGATCAAGGAAGAGTGACCCGATTTGGATGACCACGAGTTTAAAACACAACATTGGAGTAAAAAGAAACATGTACTTAAGGTTCAAGGCTAGACAGGTGAGCAAAGAACAGTATAACGTGATGGCGAGGACAGTGAAGAGATAAACAAGAGTAGCTACGAACAATTATGAGATTAAAATCGCTAGATAGGCAAAAAACCACCTTAAGGAGTTCTATCAGGTATCTAATATAGTATAGGAGTAGCCGTGTGTGTGTGTGTCTGTCTGTCTGTCTGTTGTGGGTAGCCGAAACTGTATATTCAATTTTGATGAGAGTAGGCTCATAAATTCGCAAATAAATCATAGGTGGTAAGCGGCTTGGTCCCATGTCGATTGAACTATTTTGAAGGGGGGTTTTGGGCTAAAAACACTTTAGGTGTATTAGATTACAGGAAAAACTCTGCGGTAACGTTTTGCCGCATTCCACAAACTCAGTAGACTCATGGACGTTTGTGTGCAGGTGTGTGTGTTGGAATCACACGGCACACAAAGGGTTGGAATCACACGGAACGTAGTTACCTCGAGGCAATTTGACCAATGACCAACGACAGCAACAACATGATTGGAGTTTGCAATCACATGTTGTCTAATATATACTACTACTACAAACATCAATACATGGGTCCGTAGGGCCCACACGCACTTGTCTAATATACTATAGGAGTGGCCGTGTGGGTGTGTATGTGTGTGTCTGTTTTGAGTAGCGGAAACTGTAGATTCAATTTTGATGAGAGTAGGCTCGAAAAATCGCAAATAAATCGTAGGTGGTAAGCGGTTCAGTCCCATGTCGATTGAAACATTTTGAAGGGGGGTTTTGGGCTAAAAACACTTTTAGTAGTATAAGATTACAGGAACAACTCTGCGGTAACGTCTTGCCGCATTCCACAAACTCAGTAGACACATGGATTTAAACGTTTGTGTGCGTGTGTGAGTGTGTGTGTTGGAATCACACGGAGCACAAAGGGTTGGAATCACACGGAACACAAAGGGTTGGAATCACATGGAACGTGGTCTACCCCGGGGAACTTTGACCAGGGACCAACGACAACAACAACACGATTGGAGTTTGCAATCACATGATGTCTAATATATACTACTACTACAAACATCAATACATGGGTCCGAAGGGCCCTCAAGCACTTGTATAAAACGAAGACAAGGGAATTAGTGGGGCCGTTAAGATTAGAGCAGGGTGAGGCCTAAAATACGGATGAGGATATGTGTAAAAATTATAATGATTATTTCTTAAGTGTTTTTACTCAGGAGGATACATAGCCGATACCTGAAAGTGAACAGATGTTTACAGGAAGCGATGAGGAGAAACTCAAAAATATTGTGATAACTAGGGAAATGGTAGAAGAGGGTATAGATAAAATGAAGAATTTTTAAGTCGCCAGGACAAGATGAAGTTTATCCCAGAGTATTAAAAGAATGCAAAGAGATTGTTAGTGAGTCGTTAGTGCACATTTTTAGGATATCGGTTGATATAGGCGATGTGCTGTTATTGTGGAGGAAAGGAAATGTAGTCCCCATATTTAAGAAGGGAGACAGAGGATTAATGTCAAATAATGTAATCCTGTTAGTATAACGTCAGTGGTAGATAAATTATTGGAATCTTTTATTGCAAAAAACATTAGAGAGCATTTAGAAAAACATAGTTTGGTCAATGATTCACAACATGGATTCACCAACGGTAGGTCATGTCTCACCAATTTATTGAGTTTTTATAGGAAAGTTTATGAGACGGCAGATAATGATAAGGATTATGATGTAATATACCTGGACATAGACCACTGTATACCTGGACTGTTCACGCGACAATGTTTTGAATTGCGGGGCTGCATAGGGGCCCGCGGGGCGCCCGACAAAGAGATATAGTGGTCTATGGACTATCATATAGACTGGTTTATCAGTATATATGGTATACTGTAATCTTCGTAAATGTTTGTTCTATAATATTATCAAATAAAAAACAGTAAAACACGCTAAAGAAATGCCATTACGAGACTATGAAGAAATATAAATTCACTTAACTCTTCACCATTTAAAACTTTGCGAGTCAACTTTTATCATGAAGGGTATCAATAGAAGCGCAATTTTATTAGCTTTCCATTGGTGTATTTCGTTATCTGATAAATTAATTAGAACCATGCATAAATTAGCGTTAAATAAATAAATAAAATCATCAATCGGGTAATTTTCCAGATTGATGATGTTATTTATTTACTTATATATTTCGTTTTCTGATAAATGAATTAGTACCATGTATAAATTAGCGGTGCCTAAATAAATAACCTCATCAATCGGGAAAATTACCCGATTGATGATCTTATTTATTTAGTTAACGCTAATTTATGCATGGTTCTAATTCATTTATCAGATAACGAAATATACCATTGGAAAGCTAGTAAAATTGCGCTTCTATTGATACCCTTCATGATAAAAGTTGACTCGCAAAGGTTTAAATGGCAAAGAGTTGAAGTGAATATTAAGTTCATGCATATTTCTTCATAGTCTCGTAATGGCATTTCTTTAGCGTGTTTTACTGTTTTTTATTTGATAATATTATAGAACAAACATTTACGAAGATTACAGTATATCATATATACTGATAAACCAGTCTATATGATCCGTATATATATATATGAATCCGAGCGGCCCTCCGACTTCGGGCTCTTGCGCGACAGGCCGATATTCCGTGCGCAGTCCAGGTATATAGTGGTCAATGACCTGGACTTTAGTAAGGCATTCGACAAGGTACCACACGAGCTACTCTAAATAAGGTTAAGGCTCATGGAATAGATGAGAAGGTTCTTCGTTGGATCAGAGTTTGGCTAATATATAAGTGATAGGCAACAAAGGGTTACAATTAATGGTTCTAAATTTGAATGGGGACAGATGCCAAGTGGAGTTCCACAAGGGTCTGTTTTGGGTCCATTACTATTTTTGATTTACATCAACGACTTGGATAGTGGGATTAGCAGTGATATCAGCAAGTTTGCTGATGATACTAAGGTAGGTAGGACTATTGGATCACAGTCTGATGTAAACATAGTGCAGGGAGACTTAGATAAACTTAATGAGTAGATAGTCAGATGGCAGATGGAATTCAATATTGATAAGTGCAGCGTAATGAATGTTGGTAGAAAAAGCCCTGGTAATAAATACACCATACGCAATGTATTGCTGAAAAGATGAGAAGGTTAGAAAAATCTGGGAGTGAGGGTGAGCTCAAACGTCCGACCTAGGAATCAATGTATTGAGGCTAGAAATAGAGCTAATAGGGTGTTAGGATTCACTACCAGAAGTGCTAAAAGTAGAAGTGCGGAAGTTATTTTAAAGCTTTATTTGGCTCTAGTCAGACCTCACCTAGACAATGCGGTTCAGCTTTGGTCTCCATATTACAGGATGGATATAGCCTTGTTAGAATCAGTGCAGAGAAGGATGACAAAATTATTCAAGGGATGCGTAACTTTAGTTATGAGAAGAGATTGAAGCTATTAAATTTACACTCACTCGAGAGACGCAGAGTAAGGGGCGATCTGATAGAAGTTTTTAAATAGATAAAGGGATTTAATAAAGGAGAGGTAGGAAGAGTTCTTACGGCTATTTACCAGGGTAAAACAAGAAGTAACGGATACAAGCTGGAAAAGCGTAGATTTAAAAAAGAAATAGGGAAAAACTGGTTCACAAATAGGGTGGTAAATGATTGGAATGGACTCAGTAGACAGGTAGTTAGTGCGGAGTCATTAGAAAGCTTTAAAGGGAGGCTAGATAAATTCATGGATGGGGATGAAAGGTGGATGTAGGTAGTGTTAAATAATAGGAACTACCTCGTGTAGGTCTCACGGCCTCTTGTAGCTTCCTTATTTTATTATGTGCTTATGTATGTCTGTCTGTTTTGGGTAGCTGAAACTAAATTTAATTTTGATAAGTGTAGGCTCAAAAAATCGCAAATACATCATAGGTGGTAAGTGGCTTGGTCCCATGTCGATTGCATAATTTGGAAGGGGGTTTTTGGGCTAAAAACACTTTTAGTAGTATTAGACAAGTGTTTATTGGCCCTTTGGACCCATGCATTGATCTTTGTAGTAGAAGTATATATTAGACAACAATGTTCTACAATCGTGTTGTTGCTGTCGTTGGACACTGGTCAAAGTGCCTCGGGGTAGACCACCTACCACCACCGTAGCCTGCCTCACCCTAGCCCCACGCCTGTCTCACCCCAGCCCCACGCCTGTCTCACCCCAGCCCCACGCCTGCCTCACCCCAGCCCCACGCCTGTCTCACCCCGGCCCCACGCCTGCCTCACCCCAGGCCCACGCCTGTCTCACCCCAACTCCACGCCTGGCCTACCCCAGCCCCACACCTGTCCTGCAAGCACACACACATACACACTCACACACACGCACACACACACACTCACACGCACGCATTACATGAGTCTATATTACACAAAGCAATGCAATTATAATTATTAATTATAATTATAATTAAAAATTATAGCAATGCTGTAAAACGAAGGTGTAGTATATGACTTTAGGTTTTAGTCTCTCTCTCTCTCTCTCTCTCTCTCTCTCTCTCTCTCTCTCTCTCTCTCTCTCTCTCTCTCTCTCTCTCTCTCTCTCTCTCTCTCTCTCTCTCTCTCTCTCTCTCTCTCTCTCTCTCTCTCTCTCTCTCTCTCTCTCTCTCTCTCTCTCTCTCTCTCTCTCTCTCTCTCTCTCTCTCTCTCTCTCTCTCTCTCTCTCTCTCTCTCTCTCTCTCTCTCTCTCTCTCTCTCTCTCTCTCTCTCTCTCTCTCTCCTCTCTCTCTCTTCTCTCTCTCTCTCTCTCTCTCTCTCTCTCTCTCTCTCTCTCTCTCTCTCTCTCTCTCTCTCTCTCTCTCTCTTCTCTCTCTCTCTCTCTCTCTCTCTCTCTCTCTCTCTTCTTCTTATATATATCAATAAATTATAAGGGAATAAGATAAAGTAGTGATTAAAATAAGTTAAGCAGTAAAATACAATCCTTAATCATATAAAAGTCATGTTACTTCATAATTATAAGTAAAACATAAAGAAATCTCAAGTGACAGCAAAGTAATGTTCTTGAATCACTAGCAACACCAACATGCAAAGGTGTTCACATATCGCAGTAAGGGTGAAGCTGATGAGGAAAATGACTTGGCAGCACAACGTTATATACAGGATAGCATTTCTCACTGACGGATAAAACTTGTGTTATTTCAATGATGTTTCAGTGTTTCAGGCACTCAATGGGCGATAGGTCCGAGTTTTTGTGACTTCATTGTCTGCAGCTGAGGTCCTTGGTTCGACGCCCGCCGTGCTTGAAGTATACTCTTGACATGGTCGTGGTACCGTTTGACACTGTTCTTCGGACCCTGGAAGACCACCCGGTGATTGGCCTGGTGGTACGCTATAGATACGTCCACCTGGCGGTGTTCACGGAGGGGTTCTAGCAAGGTGTTGTTCCTACGCGTGAACTGCTGGCGGTACTGCAGGGGAACTTTGAGACTCCAGCTGACAATTCTGTTTTCGATGACCGTATCCAGTTGTTCGGAGGATTTTGCCGGGCTTTTCTTTTTCTTGTATTCCTTTTCCTTTGCCGTGTGCACACCGCCATTTACATCCCGGCAGTGGTCGCGACGCCACTGCTGGACTGCTGAGGCTGTTTCACTGCCTGTGCATATGTGGCCTTTGTTGCCACGCTTTCACTCTCTGTTATGTTGCGGCGCGTCGCTGTTCCCTGAGTGGTCGCGTCACCACGGGACTCCTGCAGCTGCTGCAATGGCTGTGCAGGACGGGGCTTCACTACCTCACTCACAGCCGCTGCTTTTCTTGCCTTCACGTCATCCTTTGGGGAAGGGATAATTTCCTTACTCTGTGAAGCTTTCGTAATTTTCATCTCTGCTTTACTAGCCTTCGCCTCACTTTTTGGAGGAGGGACGTTGTCCTTACTCTGTGAAAAGTTCATAATTTTCATCATGTCACCGTGGCGTCGGTCCACGTGTTGGGCGTTGCCCCGCAGCCTCAGAATCCCAGTCTGTAATCGAAGGTGACCTGCACCTCGTTGTTGGAGTCGCGGAGGCGGCTTACAAATGAACCTTGTCCACCCATAATTTTTCCCCGTTGACGCCTGGGGATGTTGAAGGCGCGTTCAGTCATTGTTGCCTCAACAGTCAATGCTGCCTCACCCTCGGCTGCACTTTGTTGCGCCTCGTGAGAGGGAGGCTCAGAACCGCTGTCCTTGGGCTCAACGCTAGGCTCCACTTCCTCCTTGTGGCTCACGTTCTCCTCGCAAACCACCTTATCGGTTGGTGCCTCAATGATGATCGGGGACGCTGCCTCCGAGACATTCGCTCCCGGGTCTTCCAACACGACCTACACCGGAGGGATCTCGTCTGACTCGCCCGCAGCCTTGCCCACAGCAGGCAGTGGCGGGTCGGCGGCCGCCACGTCGTCACCTTGGTAAGGCTTTTGAGACTTCACTGTCTGCAGCTGAGGTCCTTGGTTCGACGCCCGCCGCGCTTGAAGTATATTCTTGACATGGTCGTGGCACCGTTTGACACTGCTCTTCGGGCCATGGAAGACTACCAGGTAATTGGCCTGGTGATACGCTATAGATAAGTCCACCTGGTGATGTTCACGGAGGGGTTCTAGCAAGGTGTTGTTCCTCCCCGTGAACTGCTGGCGGTACTGCAGGGGAACTTTGAGACTCCAGCTGACAATTCTGTTTTCGTTGACCGTATCCAGTTGTTCAGTGGATTTTGCCGGGTTGTTCTTGTCCCTGCGTTGCTTTTCCTTTGCTGTGTGCACACGCTGTGCACATCCCGGCATGTGGCGGTTCCCCCTGTTGTCACGGCGCCACTGCAGGACTGTCGCAGCTGTTTCAGTGCCTGCGCATATGTGGCCTTTGTTGCCACTCTCTCACTCTCTGTTTTGTCGCGGCGCGTCGCTGTTCCCTGAGTGGTCGCGTCACCACGTAACTCATGCAGCTGCTGCGATGGCTGTGCAGGAAGAGTCTTCTCTACCTCACTCACGGCCGATGCTTTTCTGGCCTTCACATCACATTTTTGAGTACTGACGCTTTCCTTACACTGTGAAGTTTTCACAAATTTAATTTCTGCTTTACTAGCCTTCGCCTCACCTTTTGGAGGAGGGACGTTGTCCTTACTCTGTGAAAAGTTCATAATTTGCATCATGTCAGCGTGGCATCGGTCCACGTGTTGGGCGTGGCCCCGCAGCCTCAGAATCCCGGTTCTGTAGTCGAATCTGACCTGCACCTCGTTGGAGTCGCGGAGGCGGCTTACAAATGAACTTGTCCACCCATAATTTTTCCCCGTTGACGCCTGGGGATGTTGAAGGTCCGTTCAGTCATTGTTGCCTCAACACTGTTGAGTCAACAGTTAATGCTGCCTCACCCTAGGCCACAGTTTGTTGTGCTTCGAGTGAGGGAGGCTCAGGAGCGCTGTCCTTGGCCTCTACGCTGAGCTCCACAAGCAACTCCACTACCTCATTGTGGCTCATGTCCTCACAAATCACCTTATCGGTTGGTGCTTCAATGGTGACAGGGGACGCAGCCTCTGAGACACTTGCTCCCGGGTCTTCCAACACGACCTGCACCGGAAAGCTCTCTTCTGCCTCGCCCACAGCCTTGCCCGCAGCAGGCAGTGGCAGGTCGGCGGCCGTCTCGCCGTCACCTTGGCGAGGCTCGGCGGCGCACGGCTCTCCATCGCCGGCAGGGAGCTCGTCTTCAGGTGCTCGCGGCTCACCTGCTTCCTGGACGGTCTCGGGAAGCTCATCAAGGGAATATTTCATTTACAAAGACGCTGTTAGTGGAGTGAGCGACAATACATCCACTGTCAGGTCAACCTTGCCTTGATAAACACTTAGTTCTTGTAAATCTTGAATCAGGCTTCCCGTTTGTATAATCTTATTTCGAAGAGTTTTTCGACCTCTCTTAATCCTTATCCTCACAAAAGTGTCGGCCTCAAGGGTATTAATTATCTCTTCATTCAGTGTCACGCTACACTGAGGGAATTCCTTGACATTATCCAAGACTTCACAGTGTTGTGGGTCCAGGTCTATGACAGCAATGGGAAGGAAGCGCCATTGCTTGTAGCACATCCAGGTGTTTACTCATTCTGCCACCAGGTGGATGGCAGTCACTTCCTTGCCTTCTGGGATGCGAACTGAACAGGAGATTTTCGTTGTCTGGGTCATCCTAGTACGCCTTTACTTTTGAAGAGGCAGTGATTGCACAGACCCCCGCCGTATTAAAGGATGATTCACACTATACCTGCACGTAAACGGACCGTAACCTGACCGGCACCGGCACGTCACCGGCAGCCACCAGCATGTGTATTCACACTACACCGTCAGGTCTCCGGCATTACGGTCGCAGTACACTCCTGTTCTTGTAACAGGAAAGATCGCTTTCGCTATTGCTCGCGAACTGATTGCTCGCTGATGCTACATTAACTATGTTACACGGTAACAGCGATGGAGCTGTGCTGAAACAGCTGATTATATATATCTATTTTTACATTTACTTTAATTTTTACATTGTTACATTTTGAATTAATTTGTCAAATGTTCATTGTAGCCTAAATACTTTTACTGTATGATATCAAACGATGCTGATTTTAGTCAGCGTTTTCAATCGTTTAGCCAAACGATTTACTAAAGTAAATATAACATCAATTTCATGATTGTTGTAATTTATTCCATATTTCAGCCCAGATTATATCCTTCTTCCCAAAATATGCTGTAATCTCTGTGGGACATGTCATAAAGACACTCATGGCTTTGCACGAGTGAAATTAATTTATCTTCATCCATAGTAGTGCACCATATGTGAGCGGGATCTCAACTGAGGCAACCGGTTTGTGCCGGTAGGTAGCGGAACCATGTTCACACTATCCAACACAGACATGCTCCGGTCCGGACCGTAACCTGCACGGACCAGCAAAATATTCTCGCCGAGAATCCTGACCGGCAACTGCCGGTGACAGTCCGTGCTGGTCAGGTGCCGGTCCGCTCTAGTGTGAATACACCAATGGTTTATCATTACCCAGTTTCCTTTTGATAATTCTGTAGTTGTAAACCAGGTAAATGTATTTTAGTAGACTCTCAGCGTTAATTTAATGAATAACAAAGATTAACGAAAAGATGGATTTTTTCTTTTTTTAAGTACCCTTTAAGACGTAGCTTATGATCCGGGCATAGCATGGAGATCATTCAACTTCAAAGCCAGAACGCTGAGTAGCCTGAAAATATTACTGATGAAAGTTAACTGTAAGGTGGATAGATTTGCAAACTGCGGGAGTGAAGGACAGATAAGTTGCGTAGGTTAGGTTAGGTCAGGTAGGTTAAGTTAGGTTAGGCACATTAGGCAAAGCGTACAAGACTCTAGGATGATCGGTGCGAACTTAAACAGGTCGGATCAGGACAGGGATAGATCGTGTATGGAACCAGTTTAATGCGGTGGCACGGAAAATAAAGGAAACAAGTGGAGAAAGGAAACAGAAACAATAGATAAACAGGGCGGAAAAAGATCGCCTATAGAGAACCAGTAAAACAAAAAACCATAAAAAAAGCCTTCAAACCTTACATGAAACCTTTAGTTAGCTCTACATAAAACCTATAATGTAAGCTTAATTGAAGGTTTTATGTAAGGCTAATGTAAGTTTTTGTAAGAGATGTAAATAAACTTCACTAAAAAGGGAACCAGTTAAATGTAGTGGCGCAGAAAATAACAGAAATAAGATGGAGAGGAAGCAGAGAAAGAAACAAGGTTGGAAAGGAAACTGAAATAAGAACAGAAAAGAAACAGGACAGGAAAATATCGCGTATAGAACCAGTTAATGTAGTGACGCGGAAAATAAAATAAACAAATGGGGAAGGAAACAGAAAAGAAACCAGGAACATAAAAGAAACAGGGCGGAGAGAAGAAACAAGTGGGAAAGGAAACAGAGACAGGAACAGAAAA
>JACEEZ010007759.1:65000-72533 GCA_016584305.1 Chionoecetes opilio
TTAGTGAAATGCGGCAAAGCGTTAGCGCAGAGTTATTTCTTGTAATATAATACTGTTAAGTGTTTTTAGCCTAAAACCCCCCCTTCAAAATGATTCAATCGACATGGGACCAAGCTGTTTACCACCTACGATTTATTTGCGATTTTTTTTAGCCTACATCAAAATTGAATTTACGGTTTCGGCTACCCAAAACAGACCGACAGACAGACAGACAGACAGAGACAAACAGACAGACAGACACACGGCTACTCCAATAGTAGTATATTAGATTTTATGAAGAAACTCTGCGGCAACGCTTTGCCGTATTTCGCTAACTCCGTAGACTCATAGACTTACCGTTTGTGTGGGGTTGCTTTGGAGAATTTGCTGGGAGGTTTTCTTGTAATCTGCAAATTTCCGTCGTCTGATATTTGTCTTGTATATATTTTCAGGTAAGACGTAAAGGACGTGTTGACTACAGAAACGAGAAGACGTGAGTGTTAACGTTATCAGATACATTAAACATAACTTTGGAGTGTTTTATGTCTTCCCTATTACTCTTCTTCGTCTCCCAGCCCAGCCTCCCTCCTCACCATCCTTTCATGTCCTCCTTCTATTATTTTCCTTCCTATGTTAATTTTATGTTATCCACCTTATCTATCTAATACACTATAGCAGTAGCCGTGTGTCTGTATTTGCTTTGCTATAGCAGTAGCCGTGTGTGTGTCTGTATGTTTTGGGTAGCCGAAATTATAAATTCTATTTTGATGAAAGTAGGCTAAACAAATCGCAAATAAATCGTAGGTGGTAAGCGGCTTAGTCCCATGTCGATTGAATAATTTTTAAGGGGGGTTTTGGGCTAAAAACTGTGTTGAGCAGCGGTTGAATGCTATCCAAACTCTGCCAGCGTTCAATTTCTCGAAATTGTATTCGACTCGCGACCGAGCACCAACCACTTCACCGTCACTGCGCTCCTCTGTACTGCTACCGGCTGGCAGAACAGCCGTGTTTGCGTCAATATATGCTTCTGACGGTATAATTGAACTATACAACATTTACTCATACATTATACTTATATAATATACATTATACTTATATAATATACATTATACTTATATAATATACATTATACTTATATAATATACATTATACTTATATAATATACATTATACTTATATAATATACTTATATATATATATAATTAAATTATATATATATTTTTTTATTATATATATTATATATATATCTATATATATTACTATATATAATATATATATTTATATAGTATATAATATAATATCTTTTATATATATATAAATCTATATATTATATATATATATATATCTATATATATAATATTAAGTATATTATATATATATATATATTAAAATATATATATATTTATTAAAATATTTATATATATATAATATATATATATATAATTATATATATATATTTTAATATATATTATATATTAATATATATTTTATATATATAATATATATATATAAATAATATATATATTTTAATATATATATATATATATATATATATCTATATATAAAAGATTTTATATATAATATATATAATATATAAAGTATATATATTTTATATATATTATTAAAATATAGGTATAATTCTTATATATAAGTATTTATAAGTTAATGTATATTATATAATTTAAATGTATATTAATAATATAATGTATTTAATATAAGAAATTATGTATATATATAAGATAATGTATATTATATAAGTATAATGTATGAGTAAATGTTGTATAGTTCAATTATACCGTCAGAAGCATATATTGACGCAAACACGGCTGTTCTGCCAGCCGGTAGCAGTACAGAGGAGCGCAGTGACGGTGAAGTGGTTGGTGCTCGGTCGCGAGTCGAATACAATTTCGAGAAATTAAACGCTGGCAGAGTTTGGATAGCATTCAACCGTTTGGCCCCAACACATTTTTTTACCCCAAAAACCCCCTTAAAAATTTATTCAATCGACATGGGACTAAGCCGCTTACCACCTACGATTTATTTGCGATTTTTTTTAGCCTACTTTCATCCAAAATAGAATTTATAATTTCGGCTACCCAAAACATACAGACACACACACGGCTACTGCTATAGCAAAGCAAATACAGACACACGGCTACTGCTATAGTGTATTAGATAGATAAGGTGGATAACATAAAATTAACATAGGAAGGAAAATAATAGAAGGAGGACATGAAAGGATGGTGAGGAGGGAGGCTGGGCTGGGAGACGAAGAAGAGTAATAGGGAAGACATAAAACACTCCAAAGTTATGTTTAATGTATCTGATAACGTTAACACTCACGTCTTCTCGTTTCTGTAGTCAACACGTCCTTTACGTCTTACCTGAAAATATATACAAGACAAATATCAGACGACGGAAATTTGCAGATTACAAGAAAACCTCCCAGCAAATTCTCCAAAGCAACCCCACACAAACGGTAAGTCTATGAGTCTACGGAGTTAGCGAAATACGGCAAAGCGTTGCCGCAGAGTTTCTTCATAAAATCTAATATACTACTATTGGAGTAGCCGTGTGTCTGTCTGTCTGTTTGTCTCTGTCTGTCTGTCTGTCTGTCGGTCTGTTTTGGGTAGCCGAAACCGTAAATTCAATTTTGATGTAGGCTAAAAAAAATCGCAAATAAATCGTAGGTGGTAAACAGCTTGGTCCCATGTCGATTGAATCATTTTGAAGGGGGGGTTTTAGGCTAAAAACACTTAACAGTATTATATTACAAGAAATAACTCTGCGCTAAAAGCTTTTTCCGCATTTCACTAACTCCGTAGACTCATGGACTTACCGTTTGTGTTATTCACCCATGGTCTTGTCCACGCGAGCTGTCTCGCGATCGCCAGTTTTCACCCTCTCAGTGCGAGCTTGGAGCTCATTATTACCGATCTTTGGGCAATGCTGGAACCTCACACACCACACACACCCATCCCCTTGCTCAAGGGGGACAGTAACCGCCCGAATTTATCAGTGAAAATCCCGGGAGCGCGAGGATTCGAACCGCCTACCCACATAATGTGTGTGTGTGTGTGTGTGTGTGTGGGGTGTGGTGTGTGTGCATGCATGATGTGTGTGTGTGTGTGTGTGTGCGTGTGTGTGTGTGCGTGTGTTTGTGTGTGTGTGCATGTGCGTGTGCGCGCGTGCGTGCGTGTGTGTGTGTGTGTGTGTGTGTGTGTGTGTGTGTGTGTGTGCGTGTGGGTGTGTGTTTGTGTGTGTGCTTGCAGGACAGGCGTGGGGCTGGGGTTAGGCAGGCGTGGGGCTGGAGTTAGGCAGGCGTGGGGCTAGGGTGAGGCAGGCGTGGGGCTGGGTGAGGCAGGCGTGGGGCTGGGTGTGAGACAGGCGTGGGGCTGGGGTGAGACAGGCGTGGTGCTGGGGTGAGACAGGCGTGGGGCTGGGGGGAGACAGGCGTGGGGCTAGGGTGAGGCAGGCGTGGGGCTGGGGTGAGGCAGTCGTGGGGCAGGCGTGGGGCTGCGGTGAGGCAGGCGTAGGGCTGGGTGAGGCAGGCGTGGGGCTGCGGTGAGGCAGGCGTAGGCCTGGGGTGAGGCAGGCGTGGGGCTAGGGTGAGGCAGGCATGGGGCTGGGTGAGGCAGGCGTGGGGCTAAGGTGAGGCAGGCGTGGGGCTGGGGTGAGGCAGGCGTGGGGCAGGCATGGGCTGCGGTGAGTTAGGCGTAGGGCAGGCGTGGGGCTGGGGTGAGGCAGGCGTGGGGCTGGGTGAGGCAGGCGTGGGGCTGGGGTGAGGCAGGCTACGATGGTGGTAGTGGTCTACCCCGAGGCACTTTGACCAGTGACCAACGCCAGCAACAACACGATTGTAGTTTGCATTCACTTTGTTGTCTAATATATACTACTACTACAACATCAATACATGGGTCCGAAGGGCCCACAAGCACTTGTCTAATATACTATAGGAGCAGCCGTGTGTCTGTCTGTCTGTTTGTTATGGGTAGCCGAAACTGTAAATTCAATTTTAATGAGAGTAGGCTCATAAAATCGCAAATAAATCGTAGGTGGTAAGTAGCTTGGTCCCATGTCGGTTGAATAATTTTGAAGGGGGTTTTTAGGCTAAAACACTTAGGAGTATTAGATTACATGAAGAAACTCTTCTAGCTAGAAACTAGAAACTCGGTTACACTTCGCCGCATTTCACTAACTCCGTAGACTCATGGAGTTACCGTTTGTGTGTGTGATGTGTGCATTCATGCATGTGTGTGTGTGTGTGTGTGTTTGCATGTGTGCGTGCGTGCGTGCGTGCGTGTGTGACATGTATACACTTAATTTCTTCACATTTACCCTCTTACTTATAAATTCATTCACATACATTGTTACATAATACAGTGTTTGTGTGTCTCCGTGTGTGTGTGTGTGTGAATGTGTGTGTGTGGTTGTGTGTGTGTGTGTGTGTGTGTGTGTGTGTGTGTGTTGTTGTGTGTGTGTGTGTGTGTACTCCTTCACTGTACTCTAATTTCCACTACATAAATGTATACATACAGTCAAATATGTGTCCTAGATGCACACAAGTAAATAGTTAAAGAATAATAATAATAGAAAAAAAAAATTTATATTACACCTCACACATTCGGCACCGTTTCATGTGTTCTCGGGGCGGGGCGGGGAGGCGAGTGGTAGGGCGAGGCAGGCATTCCCATCCTAAGAGCCCCATTTAGATCCCCCGAGCCAGCCACTGGACCCTCCGCGGCCGCCTTACGCATCAAAAGCTGGGAAGGAGGGAAGGAGGGTCACTTGTACACTGTGGGAGCCTGGATTGTCTCTTCGTCCCCTTTGATTCCTCCTTCCCGTTGCCTTCCTCTGCCTTCCTCCGTCAATCCCTCTTATTTTTGGCCTTTTCCGGTCCTCTCTCCCCTCAGGTGATCATTCATATATATATATATATATATATATATATATATATATAGGTACAGAAATTGCCTAATTGAGCCATTCTTCTTATTTCTGGTAAGATTAATTCCGCTGTTAGTGTGGGCGTGGGTGTTCGCTGTTAGTGTGTTATTAAGGGATTGTTGGTATTTCTTTAAACAGCCCTTAGCAAGCCCAGGCACACGTCAGGCACGCGAGCCTCCCCAAGGGCGTCGCACTCACTTGTTGACCCTCACATATAGGGGGATGCGCGGGAACGGCGGCACTATTGTTTCTCGTCATTTGTTTTGATATTTTCCGCGCCACTGTATTAACTGGTTCTATACGCGATCTTTCCTTGTCCTGTTTCTTCTCTCCGTCCTGTTTCTTTTCGTTCCTGTCTCTGTTTCCTTTCCCACTTGTTTCTTCTCTCCGCCCTGTTTCTTTTATGTTCCTGGTTTCTTTTCTGTTTCCTTCCCATTTGTTTATTTTATTTTCCGCGTCACTACATTACTGGTTCTATACGCGATATTTTCCTGTCCTGTTTCTTTTCTGTTCTTATTTCAGTTTCCTTTCCAACCTTGTTTCTTTCTCTGCTTCCTCTCCATCTTATTTCTGTTATTTTCTGCGCCACTACTTTTAACGGGTTTCCCCTTTTTAGTGAAGTTTATTTACATCTCTTAAAAAAACTTACATTAGCCTTACAAAAAACCTTCAATTAAGCTTACATTATGGGTTTTATGTAGAGCTAACTAAAGGTTTCATGTAGGTTTTAAAGGGTTTTTTTTTATGGTTTTTTGTTTTACTGGTTCTCTATAGGCGATCTTTTTCCGCCCTTTTTTATCTATTGTTTCTGTTTCCTTTCTCCCACTTGTTTCCTTTATTTTCCGTGCCACCGCATTAAACTGGTTCCATACACGATCTATCCCTCCTGATCCGACCTGTTTAAGTTCGCCACCGATCATCCTAGAGTCTTGACGCTTTGCCTAATGTGCCTAACCTAACTTACCTACCTGACCTAACCTAACCTACGCAACTTATCTGTCCTTCACCCCGCAGTTTGCAATCTATCCACCTTACAGTTAACTTTCATCAGTAATATTTTCAGGCTACTCAGCGTTCTGGCTTTGAAGTTGAATGATCTCCATGCTATGCCCGGATCATAAGCTACGTCCTTAAAGGGTACTTAAAAAAGAAAAATCCATCTTTTCGTTAATCTTTGTTATTCATTAAATTAACGCTGAGAGTCTACTAAATACATTTACCTGGTTTACAACTACGAATTATCAAAAGGAAACTGGGAAATGATAAACCATTGGTGTATTCACACTAGAGCGGACCGGCACCTGACCAGCACGGACGTCACCGGCAGTGCCGGTCAGGATTCTCGGCGAGAATATTTTGCTTGGTCCGTGCAGTTACGGTCCGACCGGAGCATGTCTGTGTTGGATAGTGTGAACATGGTTCCGCTACCTACCCGGCACAAACCGGTTGCCTCAGTTGAGATCCCGCTCACATATGGTGCACTACTATGGATGAAGAATAAATTAATTTTACTCGTGCAAAGCCATGAGTGTCTTTATGACATGTCCCACAGAGATTACAGCATATTTTGGGAAGAAGGATATAATCTGGGCTGAAATATGGAATAAATTACAACAAACATGAAATTGAGTTATATTTACTTTAGTAAATCGTTTGGCTAAACGATTGAAAACGCGGGCTAAAATCAGCATCGTTTGATATCATACATTAAAGTATTTAGGCTACAATGAACATTTGACAAAATTTAAATTTAAAATGTAACAATGTAAAATTAAAGTAAATGTAAAAAAAGATATATATAATCAGCTGTTTCAGCACAGCTCCATCGCTGTTACCGTGTAACATAGTTAATGTAGCATCACGGCAATCAGTTCGCGAGCAATAGCGAAAGCGATCTTTCCTGTTACAAGAACGGAGTGTAAATGCGACCGTAATGCCGGAGACCTGACGGTGTAGTGTGAATACACATGCTGGTGGCTGCCGGTGACGTGCCGGTGGGCCGGTCAGGGTTTCGGTCCGTTTACGTGCAGGTATAGTGTGAATCATCCTTTAATACGGCGGGGGTCCCGTGCAATCACTGCCTCTTCAAAAGTAAAGGCGTACTAGGATGACCCAGACAACGAAAATCTCCTGTTCAGTTCGCATCCCCGAAGGCAAGGAAGTGACTGCCATCCACCTGGTGGCAGAATGAGTAAACACCTGGATGTGCTAAAAAGCAATGGCGCTTCCCTTTCCCTTGCTGTCATAGACCTGGACCCACAACACTGTGAAGTCTTGGATAATGTCAAGGAATTCCCTCAGTGTAGCGTGACACTTGAATGAAGAGATAATTAATACCCTTAGGCCGACACTTTTGTGAGGTAAGGATTAAGAGAGGTCGAAAAACCTTCGAAATAAGATTATACAAACGGGAACCTGATTCAAGATTTACAAGAACTAAGTGTTTATCAAGGAAGGTGACCTGACAGTGGATGTATTGTCGTCACTCCACTAACACGTCTTTGTAAATGAAATATTCCCTTGATGAGCTTCCCGAGACCGTCCAGGGAAACAGGTGAGCCGCGAGCACCTGAAGACGAGCTCCCTGCCGGCGATGGAGATGGCCGGT
>JACEEZ010007760.1:0-10000 GCA_016584305.1 Chionoecetes opilio
CCCCTTGACCCCCCACTCCAAAACTCTAAAAGAGAAATATGACATGAAGTACGTGCTCAAAAAATCCAATATGAGCACCCAAATGGATCATTGCGTCGACTTGAAGAGGGTGAATTTTCTATTTGGTCAGCAGTCCGGGTTCACAAGTCCCCTGCTTTTTATCTTTGGGGGACGTCGAGACGAGCCCAGCACTATGAAAAGAAAGAGTCCGGGCGAGAGCATTAGTACCGGGGGGCGGAAACATCATAAACGAACCTCTTTTTGCCCGGGAGAAGATATTGTCCCACCGCTACCTTAAAAGTTTGGGTTATGAAAAGTTCACGCGCGCTTGGAAAAGGATGGAGGTCTTCAACTACCTGTCCCGGGCCCTTTTTCCTGGACTGACCTTGAGAAGCTAAAGGGCCCGGGCTTTTCGATGGCCCCACAAATAGCACTCAAAAAGGACACAGATTTCCCAAAAACTCCTGAAACGCTAGGTGCGCCGCGGGAAATCGTTTTGAGGGGGTGAACAATTCCGGGGAAAACACGAGGCAAAAACCACGCCGACTCTTTAGCAGCATTGGGGCCTTCCAAAAAACTGGGGTTTTTGATGATTTTAAAGATGCATTTCCCGTTCTCACCAGGGGAGTTTCCTAAAACCTTTGGGCGATGAGCGACGAGCAGGAGAAATTCCATCGGACATCGCCAAATGGAGGAGAGGTACCGGGGGGTTGGACGCAGTCATGATGGGGACTACTGGGTCGCTAAAGAGAGACAACCCAGACTGCTCACACAGGGGAATCGAAGAAACGCCGATTTATCCCGTGAACTCTAAAACTTTTTTACGAAACGCCATTTTTATATAATATTATGAAATTTCTTATAAAAATTTTGGACAAAATAAAAACTGATGAATTTGGATACGCGATTTTTATTTTTTGAGGAAAACGGAAAAAACATCGGGGGTTTCTCACTGATGACCGCAGAAATTTTTTTTTTTCGAAAAAACGTTTTTTTTTTAAAATTTTTGTAGCAAAAAAACCTCCTGATTGAGCAAAAACCCAAGGGCTTTTCGGACCAGGACCCAAAATTTTGTCTAAAATTTAGCTAAAACCCCCGGGCGATTTTTAAAACATTGTTTTTGTTACCCGTGTTATCTGTCGTAAGGTGTCTTGTTTTTTTTCCCGTTCTATCTTCCATGTTTTTCTTTCATCTTTCATTTCCTCGTGTTTATTTTCCATTTCTTGTGTACAGAGTACTTTTCCAGCTGCATTTGCTAAACCTTTTCATCGTCTTGCTTCCGTTTAGTTCGTCCACTTATTTTTCAAAATAGAATTATCTTTTTTCCAAACGTACACTTTCTTTTCCATCTTCTCAGTTTATCCATTAATGCATGTACAATGTTTTCCAACATTACAACTCTTCTCTGGTTCGCTTTCAGTCCCAATATGTCCTTTTGTGTGTGTGTGTGTGTGTGTGTTTTGTGTGCCTACAATGCCGTTAGGCAGTGACCCCCGGGGGGTAGGATGGTAGGCCCTGGAGGTTCCCTCGAGGGCTGTGATGGTTGTCCATCCCGTGGTGGCACAGGCAGGATTTTTATAGTGACGCTTGTGATTAGGGGTTCATGTCGCCGGGCCCGCCCCCCTTGGCCTCCGATGCACTCGCAATCGTAGGTAGAGTTAATGGGCAGAAATGTGGGTGTTCTTAGGCCAATTGACGGTGCAGAAAAGATTTTATACCTTACGGTAATATCAAGATCAAGATCAAGTATCACTGTTACGTGGTTTATTCAGGTTCTCTCCGAGGGCCAAAGAAACTGTAATCTCCGGCTTGTGTTTTTTTCCCTTTTGGTTTTACAAGTTCCTTTGTTACATACAGAGTATATAAAATTTCACTCCCCCTTGGCAGCGGCTAGGCACCAGACTCCCAAGTCCTCCTGGGGTCCCAAACTGGACAGGGAGCGAGCGTCCCGGTGTGGGTGGCTTGGTGCACGTTGGTGTCCCCTGGGGACTGGGTGTCCAACAGGAGAGGCGGCCAGGAGTCCCACCGCGGTTGGCCTCAGTCCCCAAACAGGACAGGGATTGAGCGTCCCGGTGTGGGTGGATTGAGGTTGGGCGGTTTTCTTCAATGGCTGGACGTCCAACGGGAGAGGCGCCAGGAGTCTCACCGCGATTGGTTTTACCACCGAGGCCTCTGCGGCTCGGTGATGGCTTTGATGGGGGAGGTAGGGAAGGCACCGCCAGGAGCGCCTGTAACTGACGGCGTGCATGGGTCAGTCGGGGTGGGGTAAGGCGGAACACCCGCCTTTTCCAGCTGCAGGGGGATCCGCCACAGCCTCCTTAGATAGTGGAAGAGAGGAAGGGGACGGGAGGACAGGTGGGGAAATGACGGAGTGGAGTAGGAGTTGAGGTGCTCTCACGGTGACGAGCTGGCGTCAACACCGGAGTAGGATGGGAGTTGGGTGGCTCTCACGGTGACTGATGGTTGTCTGAACCGGAGTAAGGGAGGTGAGGTGAGGAGAGGATGCCTGGGGGACTTTGCGTCGCGCCAGGGAGGAGGAGAGGAAGCCTGGGGGACTTTGCGTCGCGGCCAGGGAGGAGGAGGGGAAGTCTGGGGGACTTTGCGTCGCGGCCAGGGAGGAGGAGAGGAGTCTTGGGGGCATGGCGCTCCAAACCCCAGGACTGAGTGCCTGTGGCTGTGCGCGCGTTATATACCCCTCGCTCTCCTTGAGTTTGAAATTTTGAGTGCGGCCACCATGCTGATCATTCCCGTGTCTTGATTGTGGCTGTGTCTTCGTCACACTGCCCCTCTCTGCGTGTAGGGGGCGTCCACGGCCGCATTGAGTTGTCCACCGCCTTCGGACGAAACGAAGACCCAGTCACAGCCAGCGGTGGGGAGCCAAGATGATAACTCAGCAGTCGGTTTTGATGATGTGTAGCAGTTTTAACCGAGATCTGACCTGCTCCCCCAAAAATCTATAGCTTCTGTGACGCGGGAAAGGAAGTTTTGTTGCCGACGAGCTGAGATGGGGGTTTTGATTTCCATGAAGCCCACGCGTATTTAGTGTTGGTCCCTTTTGGAGATTCCATTGCGTCAGGCTGCGCTGTACCCTTGGCTTGCTGTCACAAGGGCAACTGAGGGGGGGCTGGGGGGCGCGTTTTTCCCCTCCTGCGCGGGTTGCCGATGATCGCCAGTATACTCTTCTTCCCCCCCCCCGGGGTTTTGCCGATGATCGCCAGGTAACTCGTCTATATTGCTATATCTGCTTCCGAGAGCCACTCACCCCACCTCTGTGGCCCCCTTTTGTACGTCTGGCAGTACGTCGTGGTCTTGAGCCTCCTGTGCATTCCGTTGAGGTCCTCGGCAGATCTTCAGTGTTATCCCCCCCTTTTTTTGGTGCGTTTAGTGGGGTGTGACGAAAAGCGACCTGCTATTTTGATTTTGTTGTTTAGGTGATTCACGATAGGGTTTTGCGTGGGTGATGTGAACTGTGCGTGGCCCTACTCCTTTGTATCGTAAGTTATCTGGAACGGGGAGGGGAGAGCAGTGATGACGAAGGGCCCATGCCAATTTGGTGCGAGCTTGTGATCCCGGGTTTGGGGGGGAGGAACCTTCACTATACCGAGTCTCCCACGGTGAATGGGTGAGCCACCTCTTGGCGTGACGTAGGGCAGGCATTTCGCACTACATCATGTGCGGCGCGTAGGGTACGTTGTAGTTCCCGTAGGTATTGAGTGGTAGTAGGTGCGGTGCTGGGTTTGATGGGGATTGCAAGGTGAGGCCATCTCCGGCAGCCGGGGTTGCGTCCAAAGAGTAGCCTTTGTGGTGAAAAACTCGTAGCGTCGCTGGGGGCAGCGTTCAACGTGAGCTGTATTGCGGGCAGGGCACTGGGCCAATCACCTGAAATTGTGGGCGAGGCTGGCCCTAATGGCGTTGTTGATCGTCCCGATGAACACGTTCACATATTCCGTTGCCCTGAGCATAGTACGGGCTAGTGTGGATTAGTTTGTACCCAAACACTTCTCCCAAGTTTTCCCCACAGGCGGCTGGTGAACTCTGGGCCGCGGTCGGAGAGGATGGCCCCGGGGATGCAAATACGGAAATGACATTCTGCAGCAAGAGTTGGGTAACTGTAGACACCTTGTGGTTGCTCGTAGGGACAGCAATAACTACCGTGAGAAGCAATCAAAAAAGGTCACTATATACTGCTTCTTGTCGTACATGGGTTTAGAGGTCCCATCACATTTTACGGCTAGAAGTTCCCACGGTTGAGATGCAGTTATGTGGCCTTTTACTTTCACCTTTGCCGGTAGTCTTTTTCCCTACTTGGCAACCGCGGGCACTGGGACGCGACTGCTTGGGCGAGGGTGGACGCGTTGTCAGTATAGTACCGGGTCCTGAATAACGCCAACGTTTTTCTTGAATCCGGGGGTTTTCCTCCTTGGGACGAATGGAGGGACGAGAGAAACGGTGCGCCGCCTTAGGTCCCAGCATCACCTGCCCTTCAGGGTTCATCACCGGCCGTCGCATACACGCATTTCTTCCACGCCACTTCTTGGCCAGCCAGGAGGGCCATGTCCTGTTGCCGCGGCTTCCTGGAGTTGATGGTGTTCTTCTGCGACGTTCGTCAGTCACGGCTGCCATGTGGAGTAACTGATCGATTTTAGGCTGGTCCATAGGCAACCTAGAGAGGCCGTCTGCGTGCCCCTGCAATTTTCCTGGCCGGGTGTTTGATGGTGAAGTCGTATTCTCTAACTCGCTAGACCATCGGTGAAGAAGAGCGCTTTCCGTGGACATGGTTTTCAACCATGTAAGGCTGAAAGGGTCGGTGAACACCTCGAATGATTGCTGAGTAGATAAGGACGGAAATGCCGAATACCCCAACCACCCCTAAACATTCTTTCTTCGTTGTGCTTGTAGTTCTTTTCCGAGGTGGCTGAGGGTGCGGCTGGCACAGGCAATTATCCTTTCCTTTTCCCGTCCTGCCTCTGCGAAAGGACAGCACCCAGTCCAAAGTTGGATGAAATCTGTATAAAGGGTAAGGGCTGAGAGAAGTCTGGGTAGGCGACGATAGGGGGCTGGGTGGGTGTTTCTTTAGGCTCCGGAATGCTTGCTCCAGTCCGGTTGACCAGCTCCAGGTGACCCCCTTATCCAGGAGGCGGTGGAGGGGTGCTGCTATATCAGCGAAGCCCTTGACAAATCTTCTGTAGTATAACGCCAAACCGAGGAAACTACGTATTCCGAACGTTGGTAGGTGGTGGTATGTTGCCTATGGCCCTCGCTTGTCAGGGTCTGGCTGGATGCCACGGCCACTCACCACAGGCCCAGAAATGGTACTTCCTCACGAGCTAGAAGCATTGGATGGCTTGAGCTTGAGCCCAGCTTCTCGGATCCGCTCAACACCTCCCGAAGTCGCTGCAGATGAATGGTCCAGGTTGGAGCATATACGATGATGTCGTCCAAGTAAGCGAGACACGTTCTCCACGTCGGCCCGCCAAGACAGCGTCCATCAGGCGGGAGAAAGACGCTGGGCCGTTGCAGACTCCGAAGGGGAGGACCTCGAACTCCCATAGTTGGCCATTACCTGTGCTGAAGGCAGTCTTTGCCTTGTCTTCCCACGAATAGGGATTTGCCAGTAGCCACTCTGTAGGTCTAGCGTAGAGAACCATCTGGAACCGTGGAGGGCCTCCAACGTGTCGTAAATACCGGGAGTGGTTGAGCATCCTTCACTGTGACCGCATTCAGGCGCCGATAATCCACACAAAACCTTAGTGACCCGTCCTTTTTTTCGCCAACACCACAGGGGACGACCAAGGACTTGTCGATGGTCTGATAATCCCGTGCCGAGCCATGGAATCGACTTGAGAACGTTCCTTTTTCTGGGCGTGCTGGTGGTTGTCGTCGGAATGGTTTGCTTGTTTTGGAGGTCCTTTTGTGTAGATGCGATGTTCCGGGCAGGACTAGTTAACCCGTTGTCGTCCTCTCCCTGCGCGAATATATCCCCATAGTCCATTAGGAGGTCCTCAGGTCACAGGTTTGAGATGGCGTCAGACCGGTAGGAATAACCGGGAAAAGATCGTTGTCCCCGAGAGTTTGTTTGGCGTGTCCGTAAGCTCCCCTGGATCTACTGAGCCAATCTCCCACCCTTTCGCAATCGTACTGACTCCGCAGTGTGATTGGCAAGGCGAAGACTGTTTGAGCCTCCATCCGATACAGTGGGTGCTGCCCTTACCCCGGGGGGGAAGCTTCGTGGTAGGCGAGAAGACAGTGATGTTGCTTAGAAGTCGTGATGCAGGAGTATTTGCCGCCCGGGTGTTGGGCGGAAGTTTTAATGTTCTGAGGAATATATAAGATCCTGGGAGCAGTATCACGATTTCCTCCAGCTCTGCGTTTCTTTCGTGAGCCAAATTTTTACTCTGAGTGGTTTAAGACGTCCCATCCCGAGTATTCCGTCCACTCCCGATAAGCCCTTCGGACAATAAGTGGACCCTGTAATACGTTCTCGTCCCACTGCAGCTGAACCATCTAGTCTCTCCAGCTACAGCCCAAAGTCGTCCCGTCGGCTCCCTTAACAGGTGATGTACATTGGAGATTCCCCAAGTTATGCTTATGCTGGTTGTAGAAGGTGAAGGAAAGGCAGCTGCGGCTGGCTCCCGGGGTCAACCAAAACTAACGCCTTATTTCCTTGCACGGTGATGGGCACTGTGATGTTATTGGCATCAGGCCTTATGGGGTTCATCCCCGTGCCCTACGGACGACCCCGTTGGAGTTTAAAGGCCGGAATTTGTTGGTAGAGTTTCGGCCTTGCGACACTCCCCTTGTAGGTGACCAATGTTGCCACAGTTCCAGCACCTGAGTTCGTCCCTTGCTACGACGCTGTTCTGGTGTCCTGCGTCGCTCTCCTGTGTTGTCGTTCAACAGGTGGCGCTGCAGGGCGGCAATAGTGGATTCTAGTTGGTCAAGGCGAGAAGGGGGCAGGTTGTTCTGTGGCTGCCCGATAACTGGTGTCGGTGGAAGGGTTTTCTCAGCTGGTGATGACGTTCAGCTTCTTCCCAGGCCGTCTCCAGGGTTTTTAGTTCTTGTTCTTAATACCTCTCGTTTTAGAAATTTAGGGGCAAAGGGTTTCAAGAAGGGTTTCCATAGCTTTCCCCCTCGATGATGGGTTGCCCTGCTCCCTTGAATGTACGGTTTGGCCAGCTGTCGAGCCTGTCTTGCCAAAACGCGCAGGCTCAGGTCCCCCTGTGTGAGAGTGGCGAGGGCCCTTCGGCTAGCATTTTTTTCATCTGGGTGGCCAAATTCTTTTTTTTAATGCTGTCTTCCATTCCTCCCACGTAGCTGCTGTGATGGCTGTTGTTACAAACATTGCCAACGTCGCCGATGGTAATCTACAACCCTTTGGCGCGTCGCCCCGCTGGGATTTCTTGAAGTTCGCAGTGTAGCTCGAAACGGTTCAGCCAATTGTCAATGGTGTCGTTATCCGGGTTGAAGGGGCGTTGTTTCTCCATGGTGCTCCGTATGTGGCCTGTCGGAGGCCCCCCGCTGCCGCCAGTGTTACGTGGCTATATCAGGTTCTCTCCGAGGGGCCCAAAGAAACTGTAATCTCCCGGGTTGTGTTTATTTCCTCTTTGGTTTTACAAGTTCCTTTGTTACATACAGAGTATATAATTTTACTGCCCCTTGGGAGCGGCTAGGCACCAGACTCCCAAATCCTCCCCGGGTACCCACTGGACAGGGGGCGAGCGTCCCGGTGTGGTTGGGTTGGTGCACGTTGGTGTCCCCTGGGGACTGGGTGTCCACAGGAGAGGCGCCAGGAGTCCCACCGCGGTTTTGGCCTCAGTCACCAACAGGGCAGGGATTGAGCGTCCCGGTGTGGGTGGATTGAGGGTTTGGGGGGTGTCTTTAATGGGCTGGACGTCCAACGGAGAGGCGACCAGGAGTCTCACCGCGATTGGTCTTAACCACCGAGGCCTCTGCGGCTCGGTGATGGCGTGATGGGGGAGGTAGGGAAGGGCACCGCCAGGAGCGCCTGTAACTGACGGCGTGCATGGGTCAGTCGGGGTGTGTAAGGCGGGGAACACCCGCCTTTTCCAGCTGCACGGGGATCCGCCACAGCCTCCTGTAGATAGTGGAAGAGAGGAACGGGACGGGGAGGACAGGTAGGGATGACGGAGTGGGAGTAGGAGTTGAGGTGCTCTCACGGTGACGAGCTGGCGTCAACACCGGAGTAGGGATGGGAGGTTGGGTGGCTCTCAAAGGTGACTGATGGTTGTCTGAACCGGAGTAAGGGAGGTGAGGTGAGGAGAGGATGCCTGGGGGACTTTTCGTCGCGGCCAGGGAGGAGGAGAGGAAGCTGGGGGACTTTGCGTCGCGGCCAGGGAGGAGGAGAGGAAGTCTGGGGGACTTTGCGTCGCGGCCAGGAGGAGGAGAGGAAGTCTTGGGGGCATGGCGCTTTCCCAAACCCGGACTGAGTGCCTGTGGCTGTGCGCGCGTTATATACCCCTCGCTCTCCTTGAGCTTGAAATTTAGTGCGGCCACCCCTGCTGATCATTCCCGTTCCCTTTATTGTGGCTGTGTCTTCGTCACAATCACTAAAGAAGTAAAATAGTTTGTATGTAGCTACCAGAAGGAAGAAATAGAAGAATGGCAAGACGTTTGGGGATGTGTGAGACAGAAGTGGATGAAAATGTGGAGTACTTGATGCTGGAATGTGAATGGTATGAGTATGCTAGAACAAAGATGTTGGAGGTAGTGGTAGAAGTCGGAGTGAAAGAATGGCGAGAGATGAGAGACAGGAGTGTGGATAGGCAGATGAAGTACCTGCTGGGTTGTGTGCTGAGTGGAGGAGTGACAGTCCTGTGGCTGAAAGTGTAAATGAATTCTTGGAGAGCACGCTTGAGAAGAATGAGAGGCCCGGGGGCCCCCAGTGAGGGGGACCCCGTATGAATGTGATTTCAGAGAGAGGAATGAGGGGAAAATGAAACACCTAGTTTTGCTTCTCTCCCAACAGAAATAACTACATGTGTGGGAAAACGCCGGACCCAAAAGGGTTTACCGACAGCAAAACTGGGTGACTCCCAACTCAAGCTCAACTCGTAGTCCTCTCCTCTCCTCGGGGGCATTTTCGAACACTACTAAGACCATCTTAGGGGACTAGACCATCTTAGCGCTAGTTGGACATTTTCGGAAGCATTTTCGCTCCGCCTAGGACAGTGCAGTGAGTGGTAAACTAAGGCAGGGTTGGGGTCGTCTTAGCCCGCAATTTTCTTCGTCACCATAACAACAATGGTTATATTATTCAATCAATCAATCATTGGGGGCATACGCCGGGGGGCGCGTCGCCTCGCCCACCCTACGACGCCACTCCCGAGGGTCACCACGCGCGGTTCCCATGCAGGCTCCTTTCCCATACCAAGCAGCTCTCGACAAGAAACATCAACTTGCCCAGCCACGAGCCTTGTGGGCGCCCCCTTGGCCTCCTCCACGCCGGATTGTCTCTTACAGATACAACCCGATGGGAAGGATCGGTTTTCAGGGTAGCGTGCCACATGCCATATAGCCGAAGTTTTGGGGCTGACGGACTATGCGGTAATAGGCCCGATTCAGTCTCACGGTGCAATCGCTGATTTGACACGTAATCATCCCAGCGATACCCCATGATTCTGCGAAAACCTTATTAACCAAGGGATTGATTCGTCTCTTCAAGTCACTATTTAGTGTCCATGTCTCACAACCATAGAGTAAGACAGGGATCACAAGCGATTTGAAGATCCGGATCTTTGTCCTCCTGCACAGGTACCGACAACGCCAAATACTCCCGCTGAGCGAGTCATAACACCGTGGGCTATGGGCCCAAACCGCCGTAAGACTTCTTGACGTGACCCGCCGTCATTATGGACTGCGCTACCAAGGTATGTAAAACTTTCCAAGATCTCAATGTTTCCCCGCCACACGCATCACACCTCTGCGACTGAAAACCGTGGTTTAGCTCCCCACCTAGAAAAAAGAGAAGAAGCATGAACAG
>JACEEZ010007760.1:15000-42500 GCA_016584305.1 Chionoecetes opilio
TGCCAACTGCCAATGAGCCGTGTTTTTGTCGTCCAAGCACCGTCTTGGATTACGAAGACCACTCCAATAACACTTGCTGAAATGTATGTTATACTGCTTTGTGATATTGTTTGCAATGTTTTGGACTGATTATTATTTCGGCCCCTACCAAGCTTGTTGTGTTTTTTGTCGCAGAAACAGTTTTCAGTTTTCAATTGCGAGAAAAAACGGTCTTCGTACCAAGACCAAGCAGGCATCGTCCAATCATCGCTAGCTAGTGTTGTAGCTAGTGTAGCACAGTCACTCACTCAGTCAGTGCGTTCTGGAACTTGGGATTGAAAATGTACGCTCACTACGCTGGCCGTGTGTGTGATTACTAATTCACTACATATACTGTTGTTGTGTTAGTGAAGTACTAAAGATTGCACAAATTAGACAATAGACACTGGTTACTGGCAGTGGTTAGTGGTTAGTAACCACTAACCAGTGTCTATTGTGGTTAATAAACGGGTTTATTAACTTATATATATAACAATATGCTTAATAAACGGCGTTTAGTAAATAAATGGCTATTTTTGCTTCTGTCTAATTTGTAATTTCAGTATTTTCAAATTTGTCTTATATTTTGCAGATTGGTGCTCATATAATTAGCGTTTAGTAAACGCTAATTATATGAGCACAATCTGCAAAATATAAGACAAATTTGAAATTACTGAAATTACAAATTAGACAGAAGCAAAAATAGCCATTTATTTACTAAACGCCGTTTATTAAGCCTATTTTTTGCTTCTGAAAATTTGCAAATTTAACCAGAATGGACAAGTTTTTGTCGCCATCCTCCGTCGCCTAGGATAGGAGTATGAGTGTGGATACACTGGATACTGATAGTGTTAGAAGTGGGAATTGTGTCAGAAGTGACTTGGAGGCTCAGGATGATCTCCCCAGCACTCAGCCCCTCAGCCAGAGCACTGAGCGTGAGAGCAGGCAGGGCCAGGAAACAGGTGGAGAGAAGCTTCCAGCTAACTTGAGTCATTTGGACAGTAATTAAGTTATTCCTTATCTACTGAGTATTTAGTAAATTTAATTTGGTCAATTTATAGTTTCACCCAACCAACGATTTCTGATGCGCCTTATTATATACATAAGGTGCATCAGAAAATCGTTGGTTGGGTGAACTATGAATTATCCTTTAATTTACTAGTTAAAAGTTAAAACATAGAAAAATTGTTATTAAGGCTGCATAAAAGGCGATATATATCTAATATATATTTGATTATTTGTGAACACAGTCATCACAGAGAGCGGCCTGCGCGGCGATTTATTTAGTTAACGCTAATTTTTGCAAGGTACTACTGCATTTATCAGAAAACGAAAAATATCAATGGAAAGCTAATAAAATTCTGCTTCTATTGATATCTTCCATGTAATATGTTTATCCCACAAAGTTTTACATGACGATGCATTTAAGTGAATTTTAAGTTCATGCATATTTCTTCAGTCTCATAATGGCCTTTATTTAATGTGTTTTTACTGTGTTTTATGTGATAATCTTATAGACAAACATTTCCGAAGATAACAGTATATCCTTTATACATGTATAACATGATATACTGCGGTCATGCCTTGAGAGCTTCCCCGGGTCTTGGGTGAATGAAGAGGCCCTGGGCGCTAAGATGGCGCCCAGTAGCATTTAACATAGGGCCTATGAATGGCGTTACCCTCTTTCATATAGATACCCTAGTCACCAGGGGGGAGATGCTGAGAAGTGCCATAGAGGTAAGGCGAAAAGAGCGCCTTACCCGTCTTCAGGCGCTTTTGTAACGGCCCGGCTAACGCACCGACTAAAGCCCATGTACAGTCGAAAGTTCAGGCGCTTTGCACTGCCTACACCTCCAAGCCTATGGCGTGGGCGTGGTCCGAGAATCCTACTAGCCAATCACGTTGCCTATCTGAGCGCTGCTTAGGCAGCTTCGACCAATCACAAGGCTTGAACACGTCTCTGCTGAAGCAAGGAATGTTGTCCCTCCCTCCCTAACCAAGCACTTATGGCAAGGACACACCGCTCTCCCCCGCCAAAAGCTGTTTCATCACAAGTTTGACGTTTCAACGCAGGTTTTGACCACTTATATATTTTTGCATTAGGACGTGCCATACACCATGATAATCGTTAAGGTGTGCCGATTCCGGACAGTGAGTGAAAATTTAATGCAAGCAACATTCCAGGAATAAGGAGAAGATGAATAAAAAAGGTGAAAAAAAAGTTTATACACGATTTCATTTTGCTCTCATTATCTTATTATAGGTATAAGTTTACTGCAAGTTTTATACATTCATGATATGCACTAATGTCTCGTGAAGATGATGGTATATTCAGCTGTCCTAAATATCATCTGGTAGTATGATAATACCGTATAATAGTACAACATTTTAGTGCGGGCGGAGCACCTGCCGCTGTAGCGGCTGGGGGGGTTTGGTTATCCAAAAGGTTGTGTTTTCGGATGCCATGTAGCGCGCCAGAGTACGATGATTACTTTTCATTTCTCCCGCCCGCGGAGAGGCAACAGCTTGCCCCCGGTCCGCCTCACCCCAGCCGACCCACGGCCGGAATTTCCGTGGCGGATTAATTCGCCGTAGGATACTCTGGGTGGTTTTAAAACCACTCATCTTCATCATTTATACTTTTTTTTCTCATCTTCACTGTCTTTTCTTAAGTATATCTTTTGCGTCTTATTACCAGTAATGTGAATATATATAAGCACACTCGATGAGAGACGAATCTTCTTGAAAATCAAGGAAGCGTAGCTTTGCTTGTTACTCAATCCCCGGGGAAGCGAGACCATAGCTGAGGCAGCGGCCTCTCTCAATGCCTGTTGTTCTTCGTCAGGTGGCAGCCTGTCCCTCCAAAATATCGGTGTAATGCATCTCACCATGTAGCGACATGATTTGTTCTCCGTCAGAAGCAGCCTAGCTGCCTTTCCCAGTCAAGAGGCAGCTCGGCATATCTCACCATGTAGCGACCTCATTTTGTTCTCATTATTTATCCCATTATTTCTCACCTTCACTGTCTTTTTACGTATATCTTTTGGTCTCGTTACACAGTAATTAATGTGAATTAATATCAGCGTACCGATGAGATACAATTACTGTACGAATCCTATAGTTGTAAATAAAGGTAGCGTAGCTTTGCTGTTAAAATTTGGCCTTCCTTGTCTACCTAGTATACATGTAGCTATAGGTGGCAAGGCATGACAGGTTCTGGCTTTCCGGTTTTTTTTCCCCTTACTGAATGAAGTTTTAATTTTCAGTGATTGCATTTGTTTATATTTTGCTTCCTCTTATCTGAGGAAATTCTTTGTATTGAAGTCGTTATCGGTATAGCTGGTATTTCATAGTAGCCTACTATTTAGCCTATAATTAACTTGAGCTTATCTAGAAGGGAAAATTCATTCTCACACAAAATGCACCATGCATATATGTGACCCAGCTAGTGGTGGAAGTAAAAAAATCTGTTCTAGCTGACTCTTGTCACTTGAAATTTATCTAGACTACGGTAGCCGTTCCTATATGCCCTATAGTGAACCTGGAACTGTTGATTTACAGTAAGGTTTTATGCTTGAAATGTAATGTACACATCCTAAGGATGCAGAAACTGCCAGATGCTAATTTGCATTTGTTGAGCAATTTGCATAATTGACCCTAGTTAGCATATTCGTATTATCTTCCTTATTAGCCGCCTATAGAATTCCCTATGGGTGTCTGGGACCTAAGTTTTAAGTTCTCAATGATGTAAAACTGCAAGTTTGCTACTGTGTATTTTTTTATTTTGTCCATAAATTGTCTAATTAGCATATTGATTAGGTATGTCACGAAATAACGAATATATTCCTATTTGACATAGCATATGTTCTAAATCAAGCAAAAATCTTTTTTGAATTAATATTCTAAATCAACATATTTGTTCTTTAAATAAACAATTGCACTGTGCACAATGGAGTTGTCGTGGAAATGGTCTGACTGGAGTCAATAATGAAACATCGTCTGGTCAACTACAAAGTAGAGATGTCCTTTTTGATCGGTATGAGGTATCAGTGGCAAAGGATCATGAGAGGCACAGAAGAACCGGGGAAGGATCAATTGCATACCAGTTGATTTTGACCTCACCTTTACCTGGACGCGCACCCAATCATAAAGAACAAAGATAACAAGCGGCAGCTCTCCCAACTACTCGGTACTAAAACTATGGAGTTTACATACAATTTGTGGTTTCCCATCAAAATAAGAACGTAAAAAAAAGAAAATAATACAAAGGTTAGCAATAAGATGGTGTCTAGTTGAAATATTTAACCTAGGAGGAAAGACAACTGCCAACCTTTGGAAAAAGACCAATGGGAGAGGAAAACCTAACAACAAGATAATGTATACAATAAATGGCTTTTGGGAAAAAGGTGACAGAAATAACCTGTAGTAAGAGAAGAAAAAGTCGGGAAAATTGAAGGGACACAAGGAAAAGTTGAGAAAGAAACATGTACCGTAGATAACGTATAGTCGCCAGCCGCCAAATATTACGAATTATAGCATCGCTAAATAATTTGTAGGCCACTGAAGATAATACACAGTAGTTTATATCATGACTGTTAATCTACCCTGTTTTCAAACGGTTTAATGCTTTGTATCTGCATTATATACGGTTTCAAATTTTTCAACTTTTTTTTTTTCGCGCGACGACGACGTCGGGAGGACACTCAGAAATACTAAACCCTAGATGGCGACCTTATTTTTGGTCGCTACGCTGTTGATATTTTTGTAATTTGATCATTTATAGCCATATCTCTTATGACACAGATGCAGACACAAAAAGACAGACTCTCCAGATAGCCCCCTTCTAACTTTCCTGAAATCATGGATGTAGAAATGTAAGTATTAACGCCACTACAAAGTTTTGTACATAGAAAAAAACTGTCCTGGGGACTTTAGTGTTATCTACGTAGGATAACACAAGTACAGCTTTCCCAATAGAAACTTAGATGCCTGGAAAGGACTAAAGTGATAGTGGCACAGTGTGCATCAATTTAAGGAATAAATTGATCATCATATACACCACGACCACGAGAATAGCTCAGGGCCCTGTATGCTACAAGAGGTATTATAGTATCACAGCACACAAGAGGTCTTTACGATGGAAGATTAATTTAATGCTAAAAAAGGGAAAATGTGCCAGACATCGGGGGTCATATGGCACTTTACGATGGAAGAAATTAATTCGAGGTAAAAAGAGGGGGGTGAAAAAAGGGTACAGTGCTGAGAGATATACCAAATTATTTTGTAGGAGGTTCTTAATTAAACTGGTTGGAAATTAATTCAAGATGTAGGAAAAGTCCCATGCCCAGATGTCTGTTTTCATTTGGATTTGAAGGAAAATGGGGGACAATTTTTTGGAAAACTAAAACAGTCTACTTAAATGCTTACTGACGACGTAAGGGGATGAAGACCTCTAGTGTAAGAGAGTAAAATTTCGTTCCCATATTTAAAGGGAGAAATAAAGCCGACCCTTTATTTATAGACCAGTTCCACCGCCTCAGTCTAGTAGAAATTTTTGTTAGAAAGCAATAAGGACGGATGGATTGGATACATGAAAAAATGAAGTGAATTTCAGGCAATGCCTACAGGATAATCCTATCATGCGCGCCCTCCTAAGAATTTTTTACACTTTCAGCCACACGACTGTCATTCCTCCACTCAGCACCCTACCACAGGAGCTACTCCATCAGTCTATCCACACTCCTCCTGTCTCTCATCTTACTTCATTCTTCATATCTTGACATCTCTCTCTGGGAGAGCTCTTTCCCTCATGCATCAATACAATATAACAAGAAGATTCGTCTCTCATCGAGTGTGCTTATATATATTCAGTAATGATTACATTAATCACTCAACATATCACTCTCCTATCGTCAGTTTCTGAAAAATTATATAGGCGGCTTAATAAGGAAGATAATACGAATATGCTAACTAGGGTCAATTATGCAAATTGCTCAACAAATGCAAATTAGCATCCGGGAGTTTCTGCATCCTTAGGATGTGTACATTACATTTCAAGCATAAAACCTTACTGGGCTCAACAGTTTTCCCGGTTCACTATAGGGCAATAGGGAAAGGCTACCGTAGTCTAGACTAAATTTCAAGTGACAAGAGTCAGCTAGAAAGATTTTTTTACTTCCACCAACTAGCTGCTCCCCCATATATGCATGGTGCATTTTGTTTGGAAATGAATTTTCATTCTAGATAAGCTCCCAATTAATTATAGGCTAAATAGTAGGCTACTATGAAATACCAGCTAATAACGATTACGACTTCAATACAAAGATTTCCTCAGATAAGAGGAAGCAAAAATATAAACAAAGCCCTCACTGAAAATTAAAACTTTATTCAGTAAGGGAAAAAACCGGAAAAACCAGAACCTGTCATGCCTTGCCACCTAAAAGCTACATGTATACTAGGGGAGACAAGGAAGGCCAAATTTTAACCAGCAAAAAACTACGCTACCTTTATTTACAATATAGGATTCGTACAGGTAATTGTATCTCATCGAGTACGTGATATTAATTCACATTAATTACTGGTAACGAGAAAGAAAAGATATACGTAAAAAAACAGTGAAGGTGAGAAATAATGTATAAATAATGAGAACCAAATGAGGGGCGCTACATGGTGAGATTGCCGAGCTGCCTCTTGACTGAGGAATGGCAGCTAGGCTGCTTCCCGACGGAGAACAATCATGTCGCTACATGGTGAGATGCATTACACCGATATTGTGGAGGGGGCAGGCTGCCACCTGACGAAGAACAAAAAGGCAGTTGAGAGAGGCCGCTGCCTCAGCTATGGTCTCGTTCCCCCTGATTGAGTTAAAAAAGCAAAGCTACGCTTCCCTTTATTTACAAGAAGATTAGTCTCTCATCGAGTGTGCTTATATATATCACATTACTGGGTAATAAGACGCAAAAGATATACTTAAAAAAGACAGTGAGATGAGAAAAAATGTATAAATGATGAAGATGAGTGGTTAAATCCACCCAGAGTATCCTACGGCGAATTAATCCGCCACGGAAATCTCCGGCCGTGGGGTCGGCTGGGGTGAGGCAGGAGCCGGGAGCAAGCTGTTGCCTCTCCGCGCGGCGGGATAAAAATGAAAAGTAATCATCGTACCTCTGGCGCGCTACATGGCATCCGAAAACACAACCTTTTGGATAACCAAACCTCCCAGACCGCTACACCGCCCGCCGCCCGCCGCTCGCCCCTAACCAACACAACACAACATTTCTTATCACCAGCATATAACACCCTATAATGCCGCATTAGTCTTGCACGATCAATTCATACACACCTTGCAACACTATTAATACGTAAACACCAATTGTTACGTTGTAGGAACTGAAACAAGGCTTTATTTGCTTTATAAACAGAAGATGAATGTCTGTCAAAGGCCCACAGCAGCTCACTAAGTCAGGGTCTGACCATGCCTTAGTTTTCAGCGCCTTTAGCGGTGCCACTAAGGCAGCAATCTCGACTGAGCATTGCGGTGGGAGGGCGTTTCGCCTTACCACAGGCGCCCTAGTGGATAGGGCGCCCTAGCTCACTCTCAGCATCTGGCCCCTTATCACCAGCATATAACACCCTATAATGCCGCATTAGTCTTGCACGATCAATTCATACACACCTTGCCACACTATTAATACGTAAACACCAATTGTTACGTTGTAGGAACTGAAACAAGGCTGTATTTGCTTTATAAACAGAAGATGAATGTCTGTCAAAGGCCCACAGCAGCTCACTATAATAGCGCATTTTCGTGACGTTCACCGCCCTGGTTCAGTCCAGTCCGGACCGGGTCAGGGTGGACTGATGGTCGCGAAAATACATCGAGACTGGCCCCGTCCCATTCGTCGTTCCTATTGGCTGGGGGATCGAGTGGGCGGTACTGAACTGAACTGTGGAGGCGGCAGGCGTCCATCTTGTCAATATCCTTATTGTCGTCCGCCTTTTAACCTGTGCTGAAGACTTTACAACTACCACGCCTGTGATACTTTAATCTTATGGTCGGCCATCATGGTGTTTCATGTCTTATCAGCAGCACGAGAAGCTCCTGGTCGCCTTCCCCGCTGACTGTAGTGCGCATGCGCCAGTTCTCCCCACACTGGTCCAAGGTGGTCCTGCTATGTGGGTCGGACCGGACTGGACTGGGCTAGCCCGTTCTAGACTGCCTCGCAAAAACAGTGCCCGCCCGGGACTAGCCCAGTCCAGACCGGGCCAGAGCGGTCGCGAAAATACGCTATAAGTCAGGGTCTGACCATGCCTTAGTTTTCAGCGCCTTTAGCGGTGCCACTAAGGCAGCAATCTCGACTGAGCATTGCGGTGGGAGGGCGTTTCGCTTTACCACAGGCGCCCTAGTGGATAGGGCGCCCTAGCTCACTCTCAGCATCTGGCCCCTGGTGATTACTAGCCAGTAGACTGTGAAGTGTAAAAGTAAAGAAAAACACTAAAAGAGACAAAGACTTAATTGTGAATGACAAGTAACAAGTATAGACAGAAACAATAAGAATACAGAAGTATTAAAAATAAACACTAATAAAAAGTCTTGACATTTTTTGTTTTAATTGTAGGTGTTTAAGAGTCTATAGACATTTTTTGTTTTAATTGTAGGTGTTTTGTTTTAATTGTAGGTGTCAAAATTAGTTTGCGGAATTGCGATTGCGAAAAGGTCTATCTGAAAAAAATTGCGGAATTGCGATTGCGGACTGGTGCAGGTCGGAATTGCGATTGCGGAATTGGAGAAAAAAATTGCGATGCCCACCTCTGGTAAAGTGTGGTAAGAGTGTTTTTTTCAGTGTAGCGACCATAGAGCAGCCCATAGGGCGGGCACTCGTGGAGATGATGGGTCCCTCATTTTCTCGCCGTTTGTCCCGTGATTTGAGTTGCCAGATATGTATTTCTGCTGCAGTCACAGTGCAGTGTTACCACGCCGAGGGAGTCTCTCTCTCTCTCCTTTTTTTTTCTTCAATTATTTCTTTTCCCTCCTCTTCCTTCTCCCTTTTCATCCTCCACACACACAGATCCTAGCCAGTATGTAATATTATCGTGAAATAACGAAACGTTTTTTTTCTGGTGAGTTTTGATGTTTATAATTAATCTGCTAACTGTTTCTGTCGCAATATTTTTTTTTATATATAGTTAGGTTAGGTATAGGTTCGGTTAGGTTCAATTAGTTTTTTTGTCATTTTTGTTCCAAATCACAAAAAAGTTATTTGCGACATAACTCGTTAGCAGATTAATTCAAAACATATCAAAACTCACAAGAGAAAAAAAAGAAGTTTCGTCCACCAAAAGAAGTCTGAAAATTTACCTCTTTTTTTAAAGATATCCCTCTCCCCCAGCAAGCTTGCAATGGGGCTGCTGGTAGGCGGGGTTTTCTGGTGAAGAGACAATATCCCAAGTGATTTACGAGTAAAGCAACGTACTGACCTCATCAAATAATATCCCAGCTAGGATAGAAACCATAAACTAGAAACCATATCTAGTCCACTAAAAAAAACCAATGAAACCATATCTAGTCCACCCAGCCCACCCCAAACAGGGTTTTCACCATTAACCTCATCTAATGATCTCATCTCACCATTAACCTAATCTCACCGCCTACCCAAGAAGCTTATTAATTAACCTAACCTCACCAATTAACAGTGGCGGAACAAGGGGTGTAAAAACGGGGGGCACCATAGTTTTCATATACTGTATAGGATATATATATATATATATATATATATAATATATATATATATATATATATATAATATTATATATGTATATATATATATATATATATATATATATATATATATATATATATATATATATATATATATATATATATATATATATATATATATATATATATATATATATATATATATATATATATATATTGTATTATACAGCCTAATATATTATATAGTCTAAAATATATAATATATAACCAATAATATAACCATTGTTGTTATGGTGACGAAGAAAATTGCGGGCTAAGACGACCCCAACCCTGCCTTAGCCTACACTCGCTGCGCTGTCCTAGGCGGAGCGAAATTTGCTTCCGAAAATGTCCAACTAGCGCTAAGATGGTCTTAGTCCCCTAAGATGGTCTTAGTAGTGTTCGAAAATGCCCCCCCTGGGGGGAGATGCTGAGAAGTGCCATAGAGGTAAGGCGAAAAGAGCGCCTTACCCGTCTTCAGGCGCTTTTGTAACGGCCCGGCTAACGCACCGACTAAAGCCTATGTACAGTCGAAAGTTCAGGCGCTTTTGCACTGCCTTACACCTCCAAAGCCTATGGCGTGGGCGTGGTCCGAGAATCTTACTAGCCAATCACGTTGCCTATCTGAGCGCTGCTTAGGCAGCTTCGACCAATCACAAGGCTTGAACACGTCTCTGCTGAAGCAAGGAATGTTGTCCCTCCCTCCCTAACCAAGCACTTATGGCAAGGACACACCGCTCTCCCCCGCCAAAAGCTGTTTCATCACAAGTTTGACGTTCAACGCAGGTTTTGACCACTTATATATTTTTGCATTAGGACGTGCCATACACCATGATACTTGTTAAGGTGTGCCGATTCCGGGACAGTGAGTGAAAATTTAATGCAAGCAACATTCCAGGAATAGGAGAAGATGAATAAAAAAAAGGTGAAAAAAAAGTTTATACACGATTTCATTTTGCTCTCATTATCTTATTATAGGTATAGTTTACTGCAAGTTTTATACATTCATGATATGCACTAATGTCTCGTGAAGATGATGGTATGTTCAGCTGTCCTAAATATCATTGGTAGTATGATAATACCGTATAATAGTACAACATTTTAGTGCGGGCGGAGCACCTGCCGCCCGCCGCCCGCCCCTAACCAACACACAACACAACATTTCTTATCACCAGCATATAACACCCTATAATGCCGCATTAGTCTTGCACGATCAATTCATACACACCTTGCCACACTATTAATATGTAAACACCAATTGTTACGTTGTAGGAACTGAAACAAGGCTGTATTTGCTTTATAAACAGAAGATGAATGTCTGTCAAAGGCCCACAGCAGCTCACTAAGTCAGGGTCTGACCATGCCTTAGTTTTCAGCGCCTTTAGCGGTGCCACTAAGGCAGCAATCTCGACTGAGCATTGTGGTGGGAGGGCGTTTCGCCTTACCACAGGCGCCCTAGTGGATAGGGCGCCCTAGCTCACTCTCAGCATCTGGGCCCTGTCCTCTAGTTTTGGCCGACCACCCCGGGAGGCAGGTCACAATTTGTTTGTGACTCACAAACCCCCGGATAACACCCGGTACCCATTTACTGCTGGGTGGACAGGGGCTCGGGGCACTTTCAGGGTATTTTTTGGGGAGAGTGAATAAATAAGCATTGTGGAAATTATCCACTAAAACTGCTCTCTAATCGGGAGAATGGTATGGTGGGATATGTCTCCCCTGTCAAAAAGGGAGATGAGTAAAAATTCCACCTATGTATATATTATTATAGAATTGGGTATAAATTCAATCAATCATTGGGGGCATACGCCGGGGGGCGCGTCGCCTCGCCCACCCTACGACGCCACTCCCGGGGGTCACCACGCGCGAGTTCCCATGCAGGCTCCTTTCCCATACCAAGCAGCTCTCGACAAGAAACATCAACTTGCCCCAGCCATGAGCCTTGTGGGCGCCCCCTTGGCCTCCTCCACGCCGGATTGTCTCTTACAGATACAACCCGATGGGAAGGATCGGTTTCAGGGTAGCGTGCCACATGCCCATATAGCCGAAGTTGGCGCTGACGGACTATGCAGGTAATAGGTTTCGATTCAGTCTCACGGTGCAATCGCTGATTTGACACGTAATCATCCCAGCGATACCCCATGATTCTGCGAAGACACTTATTACCAAAGGCATTGATTCGTCTCTTCAAGTCACTATTTAGTGTCCATGTCTCACAACCATAGAGTAAGACAGGGATCACAAGCGACTTGAAGATCCGGAACCTTGTCCTTCTGCACAGGTACCGACAATGCCAAATACTCCCGCTGAGCGAGTCCATAACACCGTGGGCTATGCCAATTCGCCGTAAGACTTCTTGACGTGACCCGCCGTCATTATGGACTGCGCTACCAAGGTATGTAAAACTTTCCAAGATCTCAATGTCCTCGCCACATGCATGAACAGACTGTACTGCTTCATCTAGTAAGTCTCCAAACACCTGGACCTTGGTCTTGAGCCAGGAGACCTCAAGTCCCAAAGGCTTTGCCTCCTCGTGCAGGGCCTCGAGAGCCATCACCAGGACCTCCAGCGACTCAGCAAAGATTACTGCATCATCGGCAAAAACAAGATCAGTGATCTTGGTGTTGCCGACGGATGCTCCACAATCACTTTGATCTACAACCTTGTCCAATACCCAGTCCATGCAAGCGTTGAAAAGTGATGGGGCAAGGACGCACCCTTGCCTCACTCCTGTATTCACAGGGAAGAAGCTGGATACACCTGCCCCACACTTCACAGCACTCTCAGTCCCAGAATACAGACCAGTTATCAAACCAATAGTCCTTGCAGGAATCCCTCGAAGTCGCAGAAGATCCCAAAGTGACTCACGATGCACTGAGTCAAATGCCTTCTTGAGATCAACATAGGCTGCAAGCATCCCCTGTCGAAACTCACGTCGGCGTTCCACCAGGACACGAAGCGCTAGGATACGGTCCGTTGTTGACTTACCAGGCGTGAACCCAGACTGCTGAGGTCTTTGATGCTTCACCAGATGACTGCGAATCCGTGTCAGCAATAGATGGGCAAGCACCTTGCCTGGTACGCTGAGCAGTGTAATACCGCGGTAATTGTTGCAGTCCTGACGGTCCCCTTTCCCTTTCCAGATAGGGACGACCAGCCCCCTTTTCCAGTCAGGAGGAATGGTACCTGATTGCCACACGGCAGTCAGGACAGCATGCAACCCGCAGATCATGGCCTCACCCCCAGCTTTGAGGAGCTCTGCACTGATATTACAAACACCAGCTGCCTTTCCACCCCTCAACTTTGCTACAGCCTCTCTGACTTCGTCAAGAGAGAGTGCGGTTTCGTCAATGGGAGGATCGGCATCCACTGCCTGTAACCCAGTGGTGTGAAGCTGCTCAGTTGGAGGGTCCACTGTGAACAACTGTACTCAGCCCAACGAGCCATCTGCCCATCCATGTCCGACACGAGGCGCCCATCTGCTGTTCGAATAGCACTCGCCCGAGAAGGAGACTTGGAACTTCAGGGCTCGGTAGGCGGGTCGGAGGTCATTAGCGTTCAAATGACCCTCGACATCCTCAGCGAGACTCCTGACATACCTCTCCTTGTCTCTCCTCAGGAGGGTTCTAGTCCGGCGTGACAGAGCCCTGTGCTGGTCCCGGTTCCCAGCCAGCCTGGCAGCGCGACTCTCCTCGATTTTCTCCAGCGTCTCCGTCGAGACAAAACCATGCCTTGACCTCGGGCGCTCCCCAATACACTCCTTGGCAGCCTGTAGAGTTTCACGTTTGAAGGTATCCCACAGTTCTACAGGGTCTCCGAGAGCACCGAGCACATCAAACCGATTTCAGACTGCCACCGCATACTCATGAGCACATGTCAAGTCCTTCAGTTTCTCAAGATGAAACACAGTATGGTTACCTCTTGAGATTCTTCTGGACTTGACATGAAGCTTAAGTGTAGCAACAACAAGTCTGTGATCTGTTCCAAAGAACTCAGCACTCCGGTAAACCCTGCAGTTCTGGAGGATCCTCCAACGAGTACTAACGAGGATGTGGTCAATCTCCTTAGCTACCCCTCCGGCATTACTATACCATGTCCTGCGGTGCAGCTCTGGGCTCTAATACCAAGAACCTGCAATTCTCAACCTTCTGGATCTTGCAAAGTTCAGAAGCAGAGAACTGTTGGTGTTTCTGGTACCGGAGCCATGGGGACCAACACATAACTCGTAGCCATCTCTCACAGTGCCAGTAGTAGCATTGAAGTCGCCCAAGACAATGAGTGTGTCCCGAGGAGGACACTGGTCTAAACCAGAGTCGAGTTTGGCGTAGAACATCTTCTCTTCAGTTTTACGCATCTCGGTAGGAGCGTACACTGCAACAAGAGACATGAAACCCAGAGTGTGTTTCATCCTCACCCGCATTATACGCTCATCAACAGGAGTAACTTCAACAACTGACGGCTGCAGTTTGCTGGAGATGCCTATAGCTACTCCCCGTACACGGTGACCATTGCTCATGCCGGACCTCACATCATATAAATTAAGATGCATTAAATATAGTAATATAATTCTGGTGGTATTCACTAGTACCACGATTAATCAAAGAGTTAACATAATATAAGAATTGTGAAGACACAATATTGGAACCTCCACGTAGGAACCGCCACGTAGGAGGCTCGAGCCCAGCTGATCAGAGATTTGCAGTGAAGGCGATCATTCACGCATTAGACCTACACGATGAAGGTTAGTCACGCTCATCTTAATATGTGTGAGCCAATATAACCGATTAATCGGTTAAACCAAGGACGAAGTGTTAAAAACACCACAACAGTACGTGCCGCGCCACGAACTGTGGAAAGTTACTCGGCCTACCACCATCGCCGCCATTACGTGCACCTACAACAATTACCAGTGCCCTACAGCGACTACCACCACTCCCTCAAATAATAATCAAGCCTTCAAATCATCAACCCATCTACCACTGCTGAGTATACCTTAGTTAGCGTCTAAATAGGGTATCATTGCAGTCTAGGTAGTTCTTGGGTTAATAGCAAGGTGAGTTCACATCAATTATTACTATAATTTCAACAGTTTGGTGCCCCGAGTGAGGATTATCTTTGGGAATGTACAAGGTGGCCATTGTGGAGCACAGTTTATGCCCTCAGCGACTAGCGGTGGAAGGTGTGAAACTCAGGCTCTTTCGGGCACCTGGCGGTCGTACAGATCTATTTGACACAGACGCACGTCTAAATGAAGTACTTTAGTGGCTTCATGACCTCACAGTTCTCTTTCTGGGGGGTAACGGTATATAGCCACCAGTTTCTCCCGGCCCCTTTGGTAAACAACCCTAACTTGGCCGCTGTACTCGTCCGCCGTGTCACAGACAGCCACGGCACACAGGCCGCATTGGTAAGCTACCATCCGCCAACAACAATGTTTTTGAGGTTAGTTGCATTAAATAAAGTGGTGGATGGTTATAGGCATGGCTTCGTGCCTTGGTAGGCCGAGTCAACTGCACATCCACCCTTAGAATTAAAATAATTCAATTAGGGAACCCTAACTCTTAAACCAACCTTATCCAACCTTTTTATTATTAATTTTATTTTTTCATTTCATCTAATCATCAATTAAAATCATGGCGGAAGGGGCTAAAGCATTAGCGTCTAAATTAGGATGGCTTACACGAATATATAAAAAGTGTGAGGAAGCAGCTGAGACTATCCCTATTGACTATAATAGTTTAAATACAGGTCTGCGAATGTTAAAAACTAAATGGGATAATTATGAAGAGGCTTACTTTCAATTATTAGAAGCTGGGGATAAAGAATTAATTAATTATGAGACCAAGTATGATCAAGAATGTACCAAATACATATAGTCTCATTCAAATATGAGAGCTTAGTGCGTGAACAGAAACCCACAGCCAAAGGCTCTTTACCCCAACTTAAATTACCAGATTTGTCATTGCCCCATTTTGAAGGGGAAAATTGGTATTCTTTCTGGGATAAATTCAAATTGATTGATGATAGGACTGATTTAACAGAGGTGCATAAATTAACCTATTTGTTAGGTCAGTTGAGAGGTTCTGCATATCTGCTGGTAAAGGAATTAACAGTAGAAAGTGCCAATTATAATGTGGCACTCAAGATTCTTAGAGATAATTATGAAGATAAAGATCAGATAATAAAGAACCTTTTCTGTAAGTTCATGGATCTACTGAGCCCTTCTCACAATCACAGAGAATTGGAAGAGTTGAGAATAACTTTAAATTGCACACTAAGAGCCATTGAAGCTCATAAACCCTTGACAGAGTCAGACTGGATGGTTAGTATCATGATATGGAGAAAACTACCAACCAGGATGCGAGACCGCTTAAATCAGAGGTACAATAGTAATTACTTCACGGTCAAGCAAATAGAGGAAGAATTATTACAAGAGTGCAAACATTTGCAAGGTATTGAGCAGGAACCCCCCCACAGGGAGATTGAGATAACTAGACCTAAAGGTAATCAGCGATATCAGCCACCTTTAGAGTTTAAAGAGCCCTCATTGGTGGGTAGTTATCCCGCTCCTACAAAAGTTACGATGGGAAGAAAACCGGTAGATAAGTTTCAAACTAGATCAGCCGGTAAACCACCACTAAGACCTACTCAAAGAACAGGTGCCATTCCTAAATATAGGGTTATTACCAGTGAAGTCAGAAAAAAATGTGCTTTCTGCGAGGAAGAACATCCACCCTCCACTTGTAATAAATACCCAGATTGTTCCACTAGGCTCAAAAGGTTAATGGATCTGGGAAACTGCCTAACCTGCCTTAGTGGTAAACATGCAATACAAGCCTGTCCTATTAGTCTGGGTACTTGTAAGAAGTGTAGAAAATCCATTCATCACATAGCCTTATGTCCTAATGGTGATGTGAGAACAGACCCTACGGTCGTTAAAATGGCAGTAACTAATAGGAGTAGTTCATCCGCTGTCCCTACGGCAGAATTGAAGGTGAGCCACAATGGTAATTCAGCCATTGTGAAAACAATGTTTGACAGTGGTGTACAAAGATCATTTATTAGTGGAGAGATAGTTGATCTATTACAACTACCTATACTTAGCAAGGTGAACTTAGCAATTTCGGGCTTTCTGGCCAACAAAGAAGCTCAAAGTTTTGACATTGTTCGACCACTAGTCCAATTAGGAAATTATAAATGTAGGGTAGCTGCTGTAGTTAATAACATCGGTATAAATTTAACTGTAAAAGGACTAAAATCTACAGCTGAAATGTTGAAAGAGAAAGGTGTTAGACTAGTTAGAAATACCTTTGAGGATGTTGATGGCCCATACCAATTAATAATAGGCGCTGATTATTTTGGACGATACCTAAGTAAGGTCATCAAAAAACATAAAATTTCTATGTTCACCAGTGCTGGTGGTGAAGTAATAATGGGACCTATCCCACAAATCACTCACCGGCCTGAACAAGAGGAATGCATTCCTAGTCATGCACAACCCCTCTTGGTTGCTAGAATTGGAACTTCATTAGTACCCACTCAAATCAATGAGTTATTGGAAGAAGGGGATATCCCCGTGCATAAATTATGGGATCTAGAAACTATCGGTATCATACCTGAACAGTTACCTAAAGACGAAGAACTAATACAAATTTATAACCTGGCTAATAAAGAGTGCAGGAAGGCCAGCCTCCCCTTACAGAGTTGGAATACTAATTCTCCAAGGCTAGAAGGAATAATCAGGAAGGATTTCCTTAATTATACGCCACCAGAGGTCCAATCAGTGTTAGGATTATGGTGGAATGTAAAAACTGATGAACTAAGATTAAAGTGTCCAGATTTTTCTGGTGTAGTCCTAACAAAGAGAACACTCTTAAGTCAGGTCAGCCAAGTATTTGACCCCTTGGGCATAGTGAGCCCAATAACTATAAGGGGTAAATGTCTAATACAAAAGGCCTGGGGAGAACACCTCGATTGGGATACCCCCCTTGATGGGAAATATACAACAGAATGGGAGACTATAAAATCTGAGTTCAATAAGATAAATGAAGTTCACATAAGTAGGAGAATAAATACTGATGGGTGACAACCCCAGCAACTACACATATTTTGTGATGCTTCAAAAAGTGCATACGGTGCAGTAGCTTATCTTAAAGCAGGAGAGGAATGTAATTTAATTATGTCTAAGGCTCGGGTTGCCCCAATTAAGCCTAGAACCCTGCCTCAAATGGAGCTGACTGCATTAGAATTAGGCACTAAATTAGCAAAATATCTAAGTTATTTATTACAAATTGGTGAGGTATATATGTGGACCGAGTGAAATTTGCCTACACTGGTTAGTGAAACATAACACAAAAATCCCTTATGTAAGGAATCGTGTTGGTAAGATAATTGATTTAGGTTCCACATTTCACTATAATCATGTTGCTACCAAGGAAAACCCAGCTGATATTTTGTCCAGAGGAACAACTATCCTCAAACTAAATACAGGATTATGGTTTAAAGGTCCTACCTGGCTGAAAAATAATAATGAATGGCCTAATCAAAAGGTCTATAGTAAGTCAGACATATCAGAAGATATAATTATGGAACCTGTATTGATCCCAGATCCTGTTATGGATATAAAAAGGTTTTCCTTATTAAGCAAACTATTAAAGACTACTAAATTGGTCTTCAAATTCATAAAGAGGGATAGTTCTGATCCTTTGAAGTTTTGGGTTAGAACAATACAAAAGCAAGAATTTCCTGAGGAATATCAGCTCTTAGCCTCGGCCAGCCCCCGTAGGAACAAACTTATCAAATCCTTAGGTCTGTACCTAGATAATGAGGGCATCATTAGGTCGAGGAAGAATTTGGAATGCTGATCTTCCCGATAAAACCTGCAATCCCATGCTAATTCCCGAACGTCATCAGCTTACTAAATTACTAGTGGATGAATCTCATGGGAACTCGTTACATGGCGGAATGGCTGACACATTAGCCTATCTCTGGAGGGAATTTTGGATACCGCAGGGTAGACAGGCAGTTAAATACTACTTCAAATCTTGAGTCAAATGCAAGAGATATGAGGGAAGGCTAATCACCTATCCCGGGCCCCCTGAACTCCCCATGGATCGAGTACAATTATTAAAACCATTTGAGGTAGCTGGTGTCGACTATACTGGGGCAATAATAATAACAGGAGATAATGCTCCCCCCAAGAAAGTATATGTCTGCTTATTCACTTGCACCTCTACAAGGGCTGTTCATTTAGAAATAGCTGATAATTTAAGTGCCAAAACCTTTATTCAAGTGTTCCGGCGGTTTGTGGCTCGGCGGTCGTGTCCTCGGTGATTGATTAGTGATAATGCTACTAACTTCGTAGGAGCCTCCCCCATATTGTTAGAAATATTAAATCATCCATCAGTACAAAAATCTCTTGAGTTAAGGAAATGCTCATGGACCTTTACTACCCCTAGCACTCCTTGACAAAATGGTTTCACAGAGATTGGCATAGTTAAGTCTTGTCTTAGGAAAACTCTCCACAAGACAAAGATAGGTCTAGAAGACCTGAAAACCATAGTGACTGAGATTGAGACCCGTATCAATAACCGACCCTTAACCTACTTAGATGATTCATCAGTAAATATAGAAGCTCTTACTCCCTCACATTTAATTTATGGGAGAAGACTGGAACCCTTTCCTTTAATAGAAACAAGGGAAGATATACACGATCCTACAATAAATGACCCGGCTCAACATCTCCGGGAAGGTTATCACACCTTAAGTAAAATTTTAAGGTCATGGGATAAGCATTGGAGTGCAGATAATTATTTACTGGGTCTAAGGGAAAAGTTTTATGGGGCTCAACAGCCAGAAAATCAAAGTCCAATTAAAGTAGGAGATATAGTAATCCTTAGGGGAGATATGCCTCGTTTGCAATGGCCTCTAGGAAAAATAGCAAAATTGCATCCTGATGGAAAGGGGATTGTGAGGTCAGTGGAGTTACTAGTGAGGGGACAACGATGTGTGCGGACGGTAAATAATTTGATTCCCCTAGAGTTAGCTGAAGAGATAAATGAAGACTCTTAAGTCTGCGTCTTGGCAGGCCAACTTAGGGGACTCCCGACCTCGGAGGCAAGCTGCTTTAAAGTGTAAAACCACTTGGAGAAACCTCATTTAAGGGGGTCAAATCACCTGAAGCAAACCTTCATTTTTCGCCGGCCCCCAGTTGTGGAAATTATCCACTAAAACTGCTCTCTAATCGGGAGAATGGTATGGTGGGATACGCCTCCCTTGTCAAAAAGGGAGATGAGTAAAAATTCCACCTATGTATATATTATTATAGAATTGGGTATAAATTAAGATGCATTAAATATAGTAATATAATTCTGGTGGTATTCACTAGTACCACGATTAATCAGAGTTAACATAATATAAGAATTGTGAAGACACAATATTGGAACCTCCACGTAGGAACCGCCACGTAGGAGGCTCGAGCCCAGCTGATCAGAGATTTGCAGTGAAGGCGATCATTCACGCATTAGACCTACACGATGAAGGTTAGTCACGCTCATCTTAATATGTGTGAGCCAATATAACCGATTAATCGGTTAAACCAAGGACGAAGTGTTAAAAACACCACAACAGTACGTGCCGCGCCACGAACTGTGGAAAGTTACTCGGCCTACCACCATCGCCGCCATTACGTGCACCTACAACAATTACCAGTGCCCTACAGCGACTACCACCACTCCCTCAAATAATAATTAAGCCTTCAAATCATCAACCCATCTACCACTGCTGAGTATACCTTAGTTAGCGTCTAAATAGGGTATCATTGCAGTCTAGGTAGTTCTTGGGTTAATAGCAAGGTGAGTTCACATCAATTATTACTATAATTTCAACAAGCATTTTTACAGTGTTTTCAATACCCGAGTTTTGCGATCCTCGAGTTTAGCGCTATGCCTTGTGAAGAAAGCAAGCGCCAAACTCGGGAGGGTACTGTACTCTATGTACATATTCATCATGTTACCCTTTATTTATCAGAGATGGAATTAAACTAACTGACCCCTTGTTATGGTATGTTATGGTTCCCCCTAAAAATGTCTATTTTCTATTATTATTAAATGTACGTTTATTCTATTAATGTTTATTATATCTTTAATTTTATTATTTGGTATCATTAGTATTATGTGTGGTAATATGGATTTCTAGGATATTCTAAGATATGTAATTCTAAGTATAATTGTTAATGATGAATTATCGCTGACGTGTCATGATGACGTATGGTGGGTGACGTGTCATGATGACGTATGGTGGGTGACGTGTCATGATGACGTATGGTGGGTGACGTGTCAGAAGGGTGGGTGGACGATGAACCCATGGGGTCAGTAGACTGGTTTAGGAAGTATTGAAGTTAAGACTTCCTTCCTGCTGTGACCCGGGTCACCGGGTCACTTGAGTATTGTTCCACCTTTTATATATTATGTTATATTATAGGATTTGTGACACACAACTGTATATATTTCTGTGTTAATATTCCTGCTGGATAGCAACTTAAAGTTAGCACTCTTAGGTTAAGTGGTGGTGGTTATGGCATGGTGCCTAATTACAGTGACGCTATTTATTATATATTAAATAACGTTGGTAACTCTGGATCACTTTGTGTTTCTGTTTGCCTTGACCCCTAGTTAATTGATAATTATGGCATAACACCCCTCACTGAACTAACTGACCCAGCAATAATGAACTGGATGAAACCTGCTAATACAATGTGCCACACCCATACCTATCATACCTATGCCTTACAGGTGAACCATCGCCGGCTGGTGAGAGTGGTAATCACCTCATCAGGTAAGAGGGACTGAGGCAGTTGTAATTCCTCACAATGGGGTGCATGTGGATAATGGTAGATTAAATGATCCAATGTCCAATGCAGACACTACAAACATATGAAATGAACAGGTAAAATATTCTTAGTCAGATATATATATATATATATATATATATATATATATATATATATATATATATATATATTATATATATATATATATATATATATATTATATATATATAATATACACACAATGTATGTATATTACACAAACGGATGAGTGATGGGAGAAGGTGGGGTGTTGCATTATGGTAATTCAGGTGAGGGTGGGTCATCGGCAACAGGTGATGATGGTACTTCTACTACAGGTGGTGGTGTTTTGCATCTGGCCCTGAAATTGACACCACGGGCTCGTGAAAGCGAGAATTTTCAAAGCACTACACACAATGGTTATAGCTGCACTGGCGACGAACAGAAAATAGTGAGACCACCAGCCAGCAAGCTTTTGTGCGAGGAGAGTTGATAGCTAGATTTTCTTGCGCGAGCTCGCTGGTTCAGTACAAGTGAAATCACAAACATGTTTCAATTATTATTTGCCATAGCTCACCCCATACACTACATAAGCCATTTCTTATTAACACTGTTAGACGCAACAGTGATTATAAAACTCAAATATATTTGTGAATATTCGGTAAAACAAAAAATAAAAGATATGGCGAGTTGAAGTCAAAGAACCTCTTTGTAAAGTTCATAACACATTTTACATATGACTGCTATTTGCAACAGCTATTGAATTAATACTAAAATAAACAATTCTATCTTATAAGAAAAGTCTCTTGAACACGATGGTGTAAGCAGATGTTTTGTAAAATGCCATATGAGCAGAGCACAGAAATATTTATAACAACATATAACCTCATCCCTCACGCACGCCACAGTTCACTCCAAGGTAGCGGGTGTGAGGGATACTGTTTAGTGGATGGGTTCACATCCCATAATTTTGCCAAGGCGTTGCTCCTTTAAAAAAAAAGTATGCTGCGATTGTAACTCACATATTTGATAATACTTGAGTGGCTATGTATTTGCTGTAAGTTGTCAGCCTTTTCGGTCACATCACTTATTGACTTGACACCCTCTTCTATGATTATTATGTAGTGTTGAAGTATGCATACTGCTTTGGTGATAAGCACTAACGTCATGTCCTTGAACTGAACGTGCAGGATATTAGCTGATGTATAAGCTGATGTCGGGCAGGGATCGAGTTGCCATGGAAACTCCTGCTTCATATCGCTCTCAGTGCAGCCACACAATCTCTCTTTGCTGTTATCGCTATCTCTCTCTCATTCTCGCTCCCAATGTGGCTGCAGTTCAGATAAATTCTCTGCTGGGTCTGAGCTTCAATCCACACCTGAGAGCAGATTTTCCATCTCGCTGATCACTTTTCCACATCTCTTGGTGATAAAAGTGTACTTCATAAGCTGCAAAGCCCACTACCACGCCGCTACCCACGCCGGGACTGTGGCGTGGGTAGCATACGTTTTGGCGGGACGTAAGGCGGGCACAGCCGCACCGCCATGTGGGGGATCTGAGAAACGCTGTTCGCATCGGCCACTTTTCCTAAGTCGAGCATTTATAAGTTGGAGACTTTCTGCATAACACTGGGTGATTAGCACCTCCGTGGTGTAGTGTCTAGTGTGCCAAGATATGAATCTGCAGGCCCTGGTTTGAATCCGGTTCAGGATACTCGGCAGCAGCCCACCCAGCTGCTCATCCTTCCTTTCGGGGTTGGTTGATAAATTGGTGAAACCTGGGGAAACCTGGGGAGGGTAACTGTTGTAACCCGGTTGTCACCCTAGCCCAGTGTCCCGGGGTAGTGGGTTGTTACCAAAGGTGGGCACCAAACCGTTAATCCGTTAATCGTTAATTAACGAAGTTAACATTTTCGTTAACGATTTAACGTTTAAGTTAACTTTGGAAATCATTATCGGACTAATTAACTTCCGTTAACTCAAGTCCGCTAACCCAAAAATTTCATAAAAACCGGTAAACGTTTAAAAGTTTCTATTATTTTCAGATTTTTCAATACAGATGTAGTCTTAGCATATTTAATATTGTACGTGTCTATGGGCAAGGACATCTTGAGGGCCAAGAGATCATCCCTGTCTGATGAAAACTTTGACATGCTACTTTTCATGAAGGGCAACATGCATCTCAAGAACAAAATGGACAACGAGAAGAAGAGGACAAATTTAATTATGTATATATCGTGTTTTTCATTTTTTTTTTTTTTATTTCTTTCGGCCACTTTATCAATATTTTTTTTTAGTTTAACCCTTTCACGCACGGTGACGCGATCGCGTCAAAACGGGCCCGTCTACAATCTGAGCTTTTGGCGCGAATTGCGTCAAAAAACAGTTAAACATTTGCCAAAAATAAAGTATTTATCAGAATCGCGTCAAATTTTTCTGCGTCAAAGATCCAAGCTAGACCTATAAAATAAACTAATTATCAACTCTCTCGTGTGAGTGGATGTGAAATGATAAGGGTTTGTGTCTCAGTTTCCACTCAGCAGGCAGCGTGTGAGCGCGGATTGTCGTCCCTTTAAAACGTGTCCCGAGCTGGCCATACTGGCCATATGAAAATTATAATGGTAGCGTTGGAATCCTCATAAAAATCCGCTTTTATTGGCATATAAACCATAAAAGGTTGACTCAGCAAGTTTCGAGCTACGAAGTGGTGAACGTAAGTATTTCTTATTTTTCTTTACTCAATATTTTTTCGGAGTCGGTAAATTCCGCTATTTATTTGCATTTTTTGTTATTTTTTTTCTTTCATAAGGCAGAATAATCTCTTGCAAAACCAATGATATATAATAATGCAAGGAAAAAAGAATACACGTTGGTGAAATTGATAACATAAAAAAATAATTCGCCGCACAGTCAGGCCATTTCGCGGGGTCCCTTAGAGAGCATAAGACGGATGTCGCAGTGGACGGAGAAACTTATTAAACTTTTCGTGCGTGAAGGGGTTAATACTAATATTGTGTTTCATTTAAGGTTTTTTTCACCCTTTTCTGGCTCTAAAAGCCTTTAAAAACCTAAAACTGGGCCAAAACTATGAAATCAGCCTTTTATATTTTTTTTTTTAAAGTTAAAACTATAAAATCTACCTTTTTTAACACTAAAGCAAAAAAAAACTATAGTTTTTGGGTTCTAAAGCCCTTAAAAAACCCCATAAAGGCTGATTTTATAGTTTGGGCACTTTTCAAAGGTGTTTTTAGGTGGTTTTAGAGCAAAAACAGATTTTTTTTTCTAGAATAAAAATTAACGTTAACGGTTTATCGATAACTTTAGTTACATTTTTAAAGAATTAACTGATTAACGGTTATCGAAGTTAATTTTTTGGATAACGGATTAACGGTTAACTTTTTGATTAACGGCGCCCACCACTGGTTGTTACCCACCACAAGCTCAAGGGTTAATGCGACGGAGATGAGCACCGAGGACACGCGCATCATAGAGTATGCCCCCAATTTTATCTTTTTACTAGGTGTGTGTGTGTGACTATTTTAGCCAATCAAAATGGCAAAAACATTTTACAAGGAACTTGGTGGAAAAATCACAAATAATTCATAGAATGGAACAATGTTGATGGTTTCATTTTGAAGGCAGTAATTAGCAATCTTAAATAACGCAACCAATGCGTTACACCTGTCACCCCTTTCATGCTCCGTTTTCTTCGCTCTTCCTTGTTTTCTCTTCGTGCATGTTTTCTGACATACGTATACTACACTATTTTGTCAGCGCATATTCTATACACTAATATTTTGCTTCAAGAGGCCAGTGGCCCTCCGCAGGTGCAATTGAGAGGGATTCGATGGGTCCACACTCACTTGTATCAAGCTATATAGGTGTCTAATACACCACTATATCTTATGTAGCAGGAAAAAATTAAACTCCTATAGACATTTTAGTTCCATTTTATTCAATTTGTTTTCCATTCTCAGTGTAGATATTCATAGAACGTTTATTTAACATCTACAGGCAAGCACAAGTTACATTTTAAATCACTTAGTGTCATGCATCTAGTTCTAAGAAACAAGGCCTCACCATTTCACAGGCACCATTTATGAGGCACATACGAAGGGCACATTTCTTCATCTTTTATTTGTACCAACCATTATGAACTAGTGTGTCAGGCAACTTAATACTACTTCAGATGAAGGTGTATCAATAAAAGATGCAGTTCAAATGCTACTTCAAATACAGTATTTTAAACTAGTATAATGTATAATGTATAAGAACATAAGAAAATAAGGAAGCTACAAGAGGCCGTGAGACCTACACGAGGTAGTTCCTTCATATGTATGTAAAATCTTTTCAAATCTTAATTAATTAATCACAACCTCTAGATATACCATCTCTATGATTGCTACGCTATGTTAACTATACAATCTCCGAATAATATTTTGTTCTATTGTATCAAATGGAACTAAAGATAATTATTATAATTTAAGTATGATGAGGAGTTTCTGAGGCTCTTGTAGAACCTAATTTGCATAGTGTAACATGATCAACTTATATTAATAAATACCACATATCACAATACATAGTTAACAGCCTTCATTGTGTGTACCTTTAAGGAAAAGTATCTAAATAACTCAAAAGCGTGTGCAATCATGGATCCTATTATGTGAAAATGACCAGCATGCATGGTTGCCAGTAAATTGACAGGCATATAAGAAATTAAATGCATTAAATGTCCTCTAAGAAACAAAATTTCTTATATGACTCGATCATCATTTTCCAAAAGGGGTCAACAAATCCAACACTGCAACAGACTCAAAGAATAGTATTCTTACTTTTTTTCTTCTATTCTATGATTCTTACAAGTTTAGATACATTTTTTGGAGTGTGCAAACCAAATTATGACATTCCACAGAATCTCACAGTAACCATTCAGGTAGAATGTTTCAACTTTTCTAAATTTGATGACCCTATTTTGATGAAGATGCAAAATTACATGAAAATAAGTTATTGCAAAATCTTCCATCTTTCATATAGGGGCTGTTCAAAAAATACGTAATGCCTAAGAGGGGATGGGGGGGGGGGTGTATGGTGAAGTGTTATGAGTGTCACAGTGGATGGCAGGGGGATGCAGCCATGTGTTGCATAACATTTTTGGATTTTTTCAAGAAAAATAAAAAATAATAATCTGCAGGTATTTAGGCTAGACTTATACTATTGTCTAAAAAAAATGGAAACCTACTATTTGGAGGTGGGGTACTAGCTGGTGTTACAACATTTTCTAAGGGGTTTGGACATGTGTTACAAGCCGTGATAAGGGGGGTAAAAAAATGTTTTAAGCGTTACATAGTTTTTGAATGACCCCTAAAATCTTCTTGCACATTTTTGTTCAATACATAAGGCATTCTCCCTTTTATTTCTAGCACGTGTGGTTTATAACTTTTTCTTTTTTTGTGTATACAAAAAAGGCTTGATTTTGACATGGCATTAAGATTCTGTATTTCAGGTAATCTTAATTATCGATATCTATTATAGCAACAAAAATTTATTATATGAAATGTTGAAACACTTTTCACTTTCATTAGCATAGATATTTTTATTTTTTTAATTTTTTTTTATCCCCCAAAATGAAAATTTCAAGCCACATGTGCAGGAAGAAAACTAAGAGATCCATGACTTCGCAAAACATTTTCTTCTGTGATTCTGCAGCTTTCTACCACAATAAGAGCATCAATTCTAAAAGTGAAAAATGCTCCACGTGTATGTACAGTGAACCCTCTATAATCCGAACTAATTGGGGGGAGACCTGGGCCGAATTAGCCGAAAGTCTGAATTATCCTATGGTTACTTCTATTTAGCCCCTCCACACAATATGAACTCA
>JACEEZ010007760.1:50000-100000 GCA_016584305.1 Chionoecetes opilio
GGACTTGAAAATCAATAGTAAAATCATACATACATACATACATACATACATACATACATACATACATACATACATACATACATACATACATACATACATACATACATACATACATACATACATACATACATACATACATACATACATACATACATACATACATACATACATACATACATATATATATATATATATATATATATATATAGTACAACCTCTCGTATTCGGACCCTCATTATTCGGACCTCGACATTATTCGGACCTCGTCTGTTTATTTTTTTATTTATTTTTATTTTTATTAGGGTTACGGTAGGTAGGGTATCATGATGTGAGTCAGTGAGGTTAGAGGCCCAGGCAGCCAGGCAGAGCTTTCATGATCCATAACTGAGCATATACTTTGTATAATGTAATCGTGGTTTCTTTGTTGTGTCCAAATGTTGTATTGGCGAGTGATCTGAGGCCATTGAGCCTTGGGCTAAAATCCAGCAACAGAGGTGATATCTCCAGCTACCATCCGCTCTCCCACCACCTAGATATTACCTGCCCTTACTACCGTATGCAGCAAGCCTCCCTCGGTACGTAGTAAATGGGTAGGAAGGCCCTGACTGGCTTGGGCGAGTAATGACGCCATCAAACTTGTCATCAGTCACCAGCAAATGACAAAACTGTTTCTAAAACTTCTTGACCAATCACAAGCCAACAAGACGTGTGACACGGTCTTTAAAGGTCATGTCACACGGACACTTTTTCCGTTAGTGTTACGGGGTGGCCACGGCAAGAATGTTTCCCCGTCCCCGGCTACCCCGCTACCTCAACACCTTTAAATCACCCTTATTTAAGGTGACACGCGGTGCTACACTGGCCTAAATAATGACACATGTATATAACAGCTCACCATAATCACTACGATGTATAATAACGAGTAATAAGACACAAAACCCTGCCCACCCTGCTGGCGAGCGGCCTGCCCCGCCCAGCGCCCTACCTACCTCTCAGGACAACACGCTGTCATCCGCCTCACCTGTATTTACCTAGTTGTCTTACAGGGCCTGTGCCTTCCTGAAGAAGACAGGTCAGCTACCACGCCTGTGATAGCATTATAGGATATCACCATGGATCAAAGGGTTCCTCAAGGGGTCCTTGCAGCCCTACAAACAACACCAAGAAGGAGGAGGAAATCTCTGCCATCATGATACTCCTGCTGGCATGCCGCTGCAGATGTAGGATTGACAGTACTGGGGCCGGATGCTGAGAGCAAGCTAGGGCGCCGTATCCACTGGGGCGCCTGTGATTTAGGCAAACTGCTCCTACCGCCTATGCTCAGTCAAGGAAGCCGCCTTATTGGCACCGCTTAAGGCGCTGAAACAAAGGCATGGTCCGACCATGCCTTAGTGAGCTGCTGTTGGCCTTTGACAGACATTCATCTACTGTTTAGAAGGCAAATACAGCCTTGTTTCAGTTCCTACTAACGTAACAATTGGTGTTTACGTAATAATAGTGTTGCAAGGTGTGTATGAATCGATCGTGGAAGACTAAATGTGGCACTAGGGTGTTAAATGTTGGCGATATAAATGTTGGTGTTGTGAGTTGCAAGGTTTGGTTGGACAGGCGGAGCGACTGCTTGGATGTGCCGAGACAAGTGTCACCGAGGGTGCTCTGCCCGCACTAAATTGTTGTACTATTACACGGTATTATCATACTACCAGATGATATTTAGGACAACTGAACATACCATCATCTTCACGAGACATTAGTGCATATCATGAATGTATAAAAATTACAGTAAAATATACCTATAATAAGATAATGAGAGCAAAATGAAATCGTGTATAAACATTTTTTTTCTTTCACCTTTTTTTAGTCAACTCCTTATTCCTGTAATTTTGCTTGCATTAAATTTTCACTCACAGTCTCAGAATCAGCACAGTTTTCCGATTATCATGGTATGTGGCACGTCCCAATGCAAAAATATGTAGGTGGTCAAAACCTGCGATGAACGTCAAACTTGTGACAAAACAGCTTTTCGGCGGGGGCGAGCATTGCATCCTTGCCTTAGTGCAGGTGTGAAGGAGGGAAGCACAAAAATTCTTGTCTCAGTGGAGAAGTGTTCAAGCCTTGTGATTGTTCGAAGCTGCCTAAAACAGGCAGGCTCAGACAGGCAAAGTGATTGGCTAGTAGGATTCTCGGACCACGCCCACGCCTTAGGCGTTGGAGGTGTAAGGCAAGGAAAAGGCGCCTGAATTATCGTCTGTACATAGGCCTGAGCCGGTGCGTTAGCCGGGCCGTTACAAAAGCGCCTGAAGACGGGTAAGGCGCTCTTTTCGCCTTACCTCTAAGGCACTTCTCAGCATCTCCCCCCTGTACACTACACCTGTACAGTACTGTTCTTTTTATTTTTACTGTAGATTTATTTATTTACATTATTTATCTGATGTTTATTGATATTTGCATGACTTAGAAATGTTTCGTATTCACCTAGAATAATGTTTAATTTTTATATTTTTGTATTCTTTTTATCTGCGCATTATTCGGATCCTTGCATTACTCGAACCACAGCTTGGCCCAATTAGTCCGAATACGAAAGGTTTTACTATATATATATATATATATATATACACCGTATTTTACGGCTTATAAGACGCACTTTTTCCCCTAAAAAATACTCTTGAAAAATATGCATGCGTCTTCCAAGACGAATGTTGTAGGTTAGCTTTGGTAGCTATTCAATTCAGCCTCTTATATGATATAACCTCAGTACTTACCTGTTACAAGTATTTCAAAAACCATAAAACACTCAAATCAACTAATCTGTCCTCACCCTGTGATGTTTACTAAGGTACTGGCAGGAGACTTTCCGCCTCGGCAGATTGGCGCCAACAGCCATTCCATGCATAAGGAACTTTGTTTGTTACATTAGATGAAAGTTTGTATACTCGTGTACATGCAGCCATCACAAATACTACACGCATAGAGGAAAATTAAAACAATACGTGGTGAGGTACAGGAGGCAGGAACCGTAGTGAGGCACGGGAGGATGTGCGAGGAGGTGTTTACACTCAGGACGACAAAGCCAGACTGATCAGCACGCCAGGCAGGCAGCTGCACACCGCCGCGGTCGGCTTTGTTTTCACTCCCGCCGTCCGACCTGCGTGGACATGTTCAGCCAGCCAACATGTATCACTTACCACCAGGCTGTCACACGTATCACAAGCTCTTATCAGTCCTGGAAATGGTCACCCATGGCGAATTCATCCAAACGATTCTTATAATATCGCATACTAGCTAGCAAATAAAAATGGCTGTGAGCAGTGCTGAATGAAGATAATGAATCGTGAGTGTGTTCTTGTGTGAAAATGACTTAAAAATGAAAATGTTTTGGTGGTCTGTTTTTATATTTTTTTCTTAGAATTTTTTTCTCCAAAATCAGGGTGCGTTTTCCAAGATACGTCTTATAAGCCGTAAAATACAGTATATATATATATATATATATATATATATATATTATATATATATACTATAATATATACATATATATATATATACATATATATATATATTATATATATATATATATAACATATATATATATATATATATATATATATATATATATATATATATATATATATATATATATATATATATATATAATATATATATATATATATATATATATATATATATATATATATATATATATATATATTATATACATATATATATTTATATACATATATATATATTATATATATATATATATATATATATATATATATATATATATATATATATTGCAAAAAAACCATGAAACCTCATATAGCACCAGCAACATTTGTTCTTTTTAAGAATACCATATTAGTACATTGTATCACACTTGTACATAAGTATATAAAATATCAAGAAAACATTCGCAACTGACGATGTACTTAATCATATTTTTGGTATTTTATTATCAAATCTGAAAATTATATATTAGACATTACTCAAAAGCATTTAATTGAATTTCATGTTTAGTGCCTCATATCACTGTCTTTTTATGATCCTAATAAAATACCTAAATAATATATATCATAACATCAAATGATAAACAAACAAATACTACACAGAGGGTTTCAAACTTGAACACATTCACATGCATAAATACTATGATTTCTGAGGGGCACAGCACTCAGCTAGGATGAAATCCTGATGAAATAAATACGTAGTTATTGTAATCTTCATTCTTATAATATAATTTTGATTTTCTAAGCTTTCAAGAGTAAAATATGTATGTATGAGTGTATGCATGTATTTACCTAGTTTTGATGAAAGTATGTACGCATATATATATATATATATATATATATATATATATATATATATATATATATATATATATATATATATATATATATATATATATATATATATATATATATATATGATAGATAGATAGATAGATATACACAGTAAACCCTCTATAAATCGGAACAATTGGGGGGGACTCCCGTCCGAACTATCCGAAAGTTCGGATTAATCGAGGGTTGAAAAACTTGTGTATGCCCCTGGCCCCATAGCACACCTAAACTCACTAGAACACAGTACAGTTTAATATTATCTAATAATAAATAGAGTTTATAGTATGTATGTATTATACTGTAGCTACTTATACAGCACAGTAATCCTTCACTATAACGAACCAATTGGGGGCAAGAGGGTGACGTTATATCCGAGGGATCCCTACTTTTCGCATATAACAAAGTTTGTTAATTATATGAGGAGAAAGTTCCCTATTTCCGAACATTTCTGTGTATAATGAACTTTGTTTGATACATTAGATGAAAGTTCGTATACTTACGTACATGCAGCCATCACAAATACAACACACTTACAGGGAAATTAAAACAATACGTGGTGAGGCACGGGAGGCTGACAACGTAGTGTGGCACGGCAGGACGTGAGAGTAGGTGTTTACACTCGGGCCGACAATGCCAGACTGATCGGAGCGCAGCCGCCAGCCGCACACCGCCCGGTCGGCTTTGTTTTCACTGCCACCGTCTGACCTGCGTGTACATGTTCAGCCGACCTGCACCGACCAAACCAAACCCCACATAATACCGCTTATTCGGTAAATCCCCGCATATATCGGACTGGCAGAAAAAGTTTGTTATAGCCGAAATCTGTTATATCGAGGTCCGTAAAAGCGAGGGTTTACTGTATTAGGAAGTACACTGTAAGTAGTAAGTATACTGTACTTACCTGTATTGTATACTATACTACACATGGACACGTGTTAGGATTTCTGCCTTATAATTCGGGTTTATGTCTGATTTATGAATAGGTGTCCGGAGCCCTGAAAGAGTCCGATTAATCCGATATCCGGAATAAAGAGTTTAGATTTAGAGAGGGTATATATATATATGTATATATATATATATATATATATATATATATATATATATATATATATATATATATATATATATATATATATATATATATATATATATATATACAGTAGGGTCCCACATAGAACGAGAAATTGGTCGATAAATGAGGTCGTTCTATGTGCATTCGCTCTATGTGAAACACATAGAAGCAAGTATTCACAAAAGAATCAAAATTTAATGCACCGCAAGGAATGAAAAAAGTCAGAAAGGAGTGGAAAATAAAAATAGAGAAGGAGGAAGTTTGTGAATTGTTGAAGGAATTGGAGAAGAAAGCAATAGGACCAGACCGAGTGTTGGGTTATGTTTTAAAAGAGTGCAGAAAGCAGTTGCTTGAACCAGTATATGATATAATAAAGTGCTCATTAACAACAGGAAAAGTGCCAAAGGAGTGGAAGAGAGCAGATATAGTGCCAATCATAGATAACAGTAGAACTGGATGTGACACTCCGCAACTACGCGTGCTGGACGCTGCAGTACTGGCCCCATGGCCAGTCTGCTGGCCCATTCACTTGCTGCATATGACTATCATATAGACTGGTTTATCAGTATATATGATATACCGTTATCTTCGTAAATGTTTGTTCTATAATATTATCAAATAAAAAACAGTAAAACACGCTAAAGAAATGCCATTACGAAACTCTGAAGAAATATGCATGAACTTAATATTTACTTCAACTCTTCGCCATTTAAAACTTTGCGAGTCAACTTTTATCATGAAGGTTATCAATAGAAGCGTAATTTTATTAGCTTTCCATTGATGTATTTCGTTTTCTGATAAATGAATTAGAACCATGCATAAATTAGCGTTAACTAAATAAATAAAATCATCAATCGGGTAATTTTCCCGATTGATGAGGTTATCTATTTACTTATATATTGCATTTTCTGATAAATGAATTAGCACCATGTATAAATTAGCGTTAACGAAATAAATAACCTCATCAATCGGGAAAATTACCCGATTGATGATTTTATTTATTTATTTAATGCTAATTTATGCATGGTTCTAGTTAATTTATCAGAAAACGAAAAATATCAATGGAAAGCTAATAAAATTGCGCTTCTTTTGATACCCTTCATCATAAAAGTTGACTCGCAAAGTTTTAAATGGCGAAGAGTTGAAGTAAATATTAAGTTCATGCATATTTCTTCAGTCTCGTAATGGCATTTCTTTAGTGTGTTTTACTGTTTTTTATTTGATAATATTATAGAACAAACATTTATGAAGATAATAGTATATCATATATACTGATAAACCAGTCTATATGATAGTCATATGCAGCAAGTGAATGGGCCAGCAGACTGGCCATGGGGCCAGTACTGCAGTGTGCACCGCGCGTGGCGGCGGAGTGTCACATCCAGTTCTACTGTTATCTATGTGCCAATATATAAAAATGGGAAGAAGGATGAACCACTAAATTATAGACCAGAGTCATTAACTAGCACAGTATGCAAGATATGTGAGAAAATAATAAAGAAGCAATGGACGGAATACTTAGAAAATGAAGGTATAATAACAGACCGGCAGTATGGTTTTAGGAAAAAGAGATCATGTGTGACCAACTTAATAAGCTTTTACTCAAAGAGTAATTGATATAACACAAGAAAGAGATGGATGGGCAGACTGTGTATATCTAGATCTTAAAAAGGCATATGACATAAAGTTCCACATGAGACTACTTTGGAAATTGGAAAATATAGGAGGAATCACAGGGGTGATCAAAAACTGGATGGAAAGTTATCTAAGAGGAAGAAAAATGAGAACAGTAGTGAAGGATGAAAAGTCTGAATGGAGAAACGTATTTAGTGGGGTACCACAAGGATCAGTATTGGCACCAATAACGTTCACGATTTACGTCAATGACATGACGGAGGAAATAAATAGTTATATTAGTCTATTGCGGATGATGCAAAATTATTAAGAGAAATAAAAAGCAATAAAGATTGTGAAACTCTACAAAATGACCTGAACAAGATCTACAAATGGAGCAGAAGATGGGAAATGGAATTTAATGTTAATAAGTGTCATGTGATGAAAATTGGAAAAAGTGAAAAGATATAAATGGACATATAAAATAGGAAATGAAATAATTGCAAAGGTTGAGGAAGAAAAGGACCTGGGAGTGATAATGCAGAATAACCTACAACCAGAAAAACATATAAATAAAATATTTGGAGATACATACAGGATGTTAAAGAATATTAGAGTGGCATTTCATTACATGGACACAAATATGATGAGAAAGATAATTACTACAATGATCCGACCAAAAATGGAATATGCGGCCATTGTATGGTCCCCATATAAAAAGAAGCATGTGAAAAAGTTAGAGAGGATACAGAGAATGGCAACAAAGATGGTTCCAGAGCTAGAAGAACATTTTTATGAGGAAAGGTTAAAGTTAATAAAGTTACCAACACTCGAGCAAAGAAGAGAAAGAGGAGACTTGATAACAATTTTTAAGCTGATAACAAAGATGGAAGAAACAAATAATGAGAGAATACTGACTCGGAAACAAAGAGAAGGTCGATACACAAGAGGACATACAAAACAACTAGGAAAAGGGAGATGCCTGAACAACATAAAGAAGTACAGCTTCCCACATAGAAATGTAGAAGTTTGGAATGGACTAAATGAAGAGGTGATATGGGCACATAATGTGCACCAATTGAAAGAAAGACTGGATAAATGTAGATACGGAGACGGGACCACACGAGTGTAGCTCAGACCCTGTAAAACACAACTAGGTAAATACATAACAAACACGTCACAATGCGCATCTACATCACATCACCTGACGTTCTGTACGATATTTCGGCGCTATATATGAGAACTCTTCGAATTTGCCCTACTTTGATGGCGGAATCGTTTTATATGATCACATTCGTTCCTAACAAAAATTTTGGAATAATATTCTAGGTCGTTCGTTCTATAATGGAAACGTTCTATGCGAACACGTTCTATGCGGGACCCTACTGTTATATAAATATATTTATATATATATATATATATATATATATATATATATATATATATATATATATATATATATATATATAATATATTTATATATATATATATATATATACACTCGCATATATATATAATATATATATATATATATATATATATATATATATATATATATGCGAGTGTGTATGAATGCATGTAGTATTGTGGCATTGTGGCATTTTAAGTAATTAGTGCATGTAAGGAAAACGGGGAAAACAGGTATATAAAGAAATAGTAGTCACGGAATATGCCACAAAATTAATGATAAATAGAATTTCAGAAACCAATGGTCAGTAGGCTTGATCTAGTGCATTAATCTTTAATGCCAACATGATAAATACATTGCCTATACAGCACGCCCCAGGAAACAATATATCCCATATTCCTGCTTCATGCAGCACTTTAAAATGCCAGTTCCAGATTTACTTTGTGGTAAGATGCAATATCTGACATATGAACACAGCTCTCGTCTAGGTGGGAGGAATCCGTGTTTAGCGATTCCAACATATCAGAACCATAAACTCCTCACCACGATCCATCTGTTTACAACGGAAAATTAAATTGGTGGGCCACATGTAATAGACATTGTATGATATAAAATAAACCAGGCATATTTGCTTGATTGACTACTGACGTACCCACGGTCTCAAGTGTGTAAAGCCACACAAACACCGCTTGCTGCATCCCAAAGGTTGCTCCACTTCCTCGCTTCTACACTTGAAGGTGAGAGGGTAAGGGATTTAAAAAAATGCCCAAACTAATATGTCAGCAGCAGGCCATTACACTCAAAAGTTATGGAATGACATCCACAGCCAAATTTGTCAGTCACACTTTCATATTTATGAACCAGTCACTACACTGTACAAGTACATGTTTGATAATTAATATTTCCAACTGTTATGTAGGAAAGTTTATCCATACCACTTGATTTAGTATTGTGTCTTCTCATAGGACACGTTTTCTTTATGTATTTCTATCTAATATTCTCATATCTCTATCTTTTCTGAATGTTTCTAAAGTCTTTAGAAGTGTTTTTATGTGAATAAATAGAACTAAACCTTGACATTTAACAGTGTTCATAAAAATATATTCATCATAGCCAGAAACTCACAGTAATGCAATGATACAAATATTGAACAAATTACCAGCATTTCAGTTGATAATTCTGGGGATTTTGTGAACTCTTCAGGTGATGGCAGCTGAAGATAAGCCACTTGGTTACATGTGGACAGTCTCTTGCCTAATGGATAAAGAAAGTATTGTTAAGAAATCAAAGATTTGCAATGATTTGGCAAAGTCAGTTATGGTTCATGATTTTCTACTACAGTATGGACTAAGCATTAATTTGAGGACTACAATCAGTCTTACTTTTCAGTTCTTTACTTAAGGCATGTCCAGACGACCGGGCCTGATCAGCAGGCATGTCCGCCATCGGGCACATTTGACGGGCAAACCATCGAAATGCCCGATCCCCCGTTGAGCGAAATCACCAGGCAGTGGTCGGTGGCTTAAGGAGCTACGACGCTGCCAGACGCAAGTTAACATTGGGGATCCATAGTAGGCTTGCCTCCCACTTATCACTTCGTTGTAACACGGTTCACATCAGGAACTTTATAAACACAGCAACAATTATGCTACAAAATACTTTCTTCGCAATGGTACTGGGCACCATGTTAATCATGCCGCACTCCAACAACCTTCTGGCATCGTCAGGCATCCCCCGCCCATTCATCGACTCTGCCGTGTGGACAACATTCAAGGGCATGCCCAGCAGAATTTGTCCGCCGACCGCGCTACTCGCCGAGCACGCCCGCTCGTCTGGACATGCTTTTACTTTTATGCATGAATATCATGAGATAAAACAAATGCACTAATTTCTACAATGTTCTTCTAATTATTTTCACAAGTTCTATTGACCAGTGATGTGATATTTGTGTACATGAACTAACATCTTGGTTGAATTACATAATGCACTATGACTATGTCAAGTGATTAACCTAAGAACTGTTGATGGGTCTGGAGAGGCCTACAGTAAATTCTTACATTTGGTGACTAATTAGTGTGGAAGAATGCTCATCAAATGTGATTCAATAGATAAAACGTTTATTGGTACCAGAGCACTCAAAATTCACCTTTTTGTTTACGTATTTGGTGACTTAGACTTTTTTTTCTTTCAATCAGTCATTATCAGGTTCTTAGAGATAAGATAAAGGTGAGCTGATAAATATGTTTCTATGATTTTCATCCTTTCACTTGTAAGGTGTGTGGGTGAAAGAAGTGTTGGTATCCAGGCGGTGCTGCGCAGCTGGGGACCAAAATTGTAAAAAAAAAAAAAAAAAAGATAAGATAGATATACTATTAGTGTCAAATACAGGGAGGTCCCGAGGATACAAGCAGTTAGGTTCCACCTGGCATACTCGTAAAGCGAAATCTCGTATAGCGAAATACATAACTAATGGTAAAATATAGGTTTGGTTCCAGGACCCCATCAAAGACATGTTTTTCAAGCTAAAATATAAAAAAGGCACAGCTATACAATATGCACACCACGGTCACCACGTGGTCACACCACAGCACCACACCACCACACAAAACACTGTGAATTAAGAGTGTGAATGCACAGTAGGACAGAGCACAAATTAGTCACAATAAGCACATTAAGTAAACCAGCAAATCACTAAAATCGACTCACAAGGCACAATACAAGCAAAAAAGACGTTGTACTGTAGGGGACGCCGCGTGATAGAAGAGAGGGTAGGGTAGGTAAGGGACAAGGGAGGGGTGCGCAGACCTCTTCCACTGCCCACAAACTCGTCTCTGTGCATCTGAATCATTGTACATCATCATACAGCCCAGATGCATACGTGGTAGGGCGCGCATTTTGAACTTGGTAATTTTACTCACCCCAGTTTGAATGTCGTAGCATTGGATTTTCGATCTCGTATATTGAAAATAGACCCTAATTTACTCAGCTGGTATCATTGATTTCTCGTATACCGAATGCTCGTATAATGGGACCTCCCTGTACATTAAAAACAATTGAAGAGTTTTTCCTGAGGAAGAAAATATTCAAGAAATGCAATAAATAATATGGTCGCTAAATATGATTTATAGATTCCTGGGGGAAGAATAATTGTCATATGAAAAATAAGGTTGCAATTGATCACATCCCAGTTTATTGGTACCAATATATAACGATCGAATACAAAATTGTGAGATACAGAGTATTAAAGTAATGGGAGAAATTATAATACAGGGAGGTCCCGAAGATACGAGCAGTTAGGTTCCATCTGGCATACTCGTAAAGCGAAATCTCGTATAACGAAACACATAACTAATGGTAAAATATAGGTTTGGTTCCAGGACCATCAATTTATATAAAAAAAAAAAATAAAAAAAAAAAAAGTGTTTTTCAAGCTTAAATAAACTATAGCAAACACAACAAACACACAGCGTCTATATTACCCACACTGTACTACCTATTCTGTAGAAAAAGCATTCTGAAAGAGAAAATAGCACACAAAATAACATAACTGCACATTAATTAAACATAAAACATGCATAACAAGCAAAAAAGACGTTGTACTGTAGGGGACGCCGAGTGATACAAAAGAGGGTAGTGTAGAGGTCCTAAGATTGGGGCAGCACACCTGGCTAATTACCCCTAAGGATCAGGCCGCGCCATATGCTTAATTACCCTTCAGGTCATTGATTGCGGTCTCAAGGTTGGAGCCGCACACCTGGCTAATTACCACTAAGGATCAGGCCGCGCCATATGCTTAATTACCCTTCAGGTTACTGACTGCAGTCCCAAGGTTGGAGCTGCACACCGGGCTAATTACCACTAAATGTCAGGCCGCGCCATATGCTTAATTACCCTTCAGGTCACGGCTTGCTAGGGGTGACCTCACTGGGGTCAACCAAATCCCCCTTTGCCCAGACTGGGAGTGGTAGGGCGAGTATTTTGAACTTGATAATTTTACTCACCCCAGTTTGAATGTCGTAGCATTGGATTTTCGATCTCGTATATTGAAAATAGACCCTAATTTACACATCTCGTATCATCGGATTCTCGTATACCGAATGCTCGTATATCGGGACCTCCCTGTACACCTATATCTCATTTAACGCAACCTCGCTTTATGAACATTCGGTTACACACATAAAAAAATTGTACCAGAATTTGTTTTAACGAACAAAAAATTTGAAGCTATGCACAAAATTATTCTTCAATTTTAACCCGTACAATCCTGCTGACGGCTCTGAGCCGTCGCATATGTGCGTAATGCTCAACCCCGCTGGCGGCTCTCAGCCATCGCAACTTTTCAACCTTGTATCTCCGTACAAATGGGTCATAGCGTTTCAATATTCACACACTCCGTAGTGTATGTGAGGAACTCCGTAGTGTAAGGGTTAGCACGCTCGGCTCACAACCGAGAAGTCCCGGGTTCGATCCCCGGGCGGAGCGAAGACAGACGGGCGGTCTTTCTTAAAATCCCGAGCCCCTGTCCACCCAGCAGTGAATGGGTACCGGGTGTTAGCCGGGGGTTTGTGACCCGCCTCCCGGGGTGATGGCTTCGGCCAACACTAAGAACTAAGGATGAATGATAAAAATGTTGATATGAAGACGGGGCCATACAAGCGTCGCTCTGGCCCTGTATAATACAACTAGACAACTAGATGAATACAAATGGTGAGTCAGAAGGTGGAGCAAGTATACACGTATTGGCAACTCATCTCCCATCCTTCCCGTGCCCCTCACAGCTTGATTTCTTCGCGCACCTAGACCATGCTTTCTGCCCCATGTGAACAGTCATGTCCGACTGTGCTCAACGCCTCCGCCCTGCAAAGGATTATCTCTCACTAGCTGAGGCTGTAGAAATGGTTCTCGAGTCTGATGAATACAACGATAGTGCCTCTGATGACTCTTCAGGGGAAGAATATGGAAGGTGTTCTGTGTGCCAACACGACACGAAGGGAGCAGCGAAGGAGACACAAGGTCCTACTGCCGTGAGTGTGATGTTGGTCTGTGCTATGGCCAGTGTTTCATAGAGTATCACACTCTATTACATTATTGAAGCACTCTGAGGGTGGGGAATGCACGCAAACACGCTACTTTGTGTATGCAATTATGACAAACATATGTAAATATAATAACAATAATATAATAATGTTTTCTTGTCTTTCTTTTACTATTCACTTTTCGGGAGGGAAATTATAAACTGCGATTTTCAGAGCTGAAAGGTAGAGGTGCGGCGGCCGAAGCTGCTTCGTCGCCATAGTAACCAACACGCAGCCCGGCCGTTGTGCCAAACTTTCACATAAAAAACTAGATCTGTTACAAAAAGGATTATAACTACAATCATAAACATTACAAGTGCATTATGTCGTGACTCCTACATGTTTAAGTAGCACGTACAACACACTTGTGATATGAACCAATGGCTGATGCTTGATGCTGACGGACACTTGGCACCGCCGCACCTATGTCCCTGCTACAAGCCGCGCGGGAGATTTAAAGCTACGGTAGGCAAGTAGAACCCCCATCCCCTATTGACTATTAAATGGCTATGATGAGTGATTTTTTTGGGTTTACGTGTTATAACTATGTGAGTTTAACATGTTTCCGTGAGAAAAAAAAGGTAAAAATTGACGGGTCTGGGCGTTACAAAAGTTTACATTTTTGATGAGGCTCAACGGGTTAAGAAATTAATGAGAAATAGTATTTGTTCAACGCATTTCTCGCTTAATACATGATTTTCCACGAACATAACTTGTGTGTTAAACGAAGTACAGATGTAGGTAGTACTGGACCCTTTTGCCTGGGGACTGTTCACCTTTATTTTACATCCCAATAATCTACAGTACCCTCCAGAGTTTCACGCTATACGAGTTTCGCGATCCTCGAGTTTTGCGCTGAGTCCTAAATATTCTTACCATCCCGACTGTCGCGCATTATATACCCGAGTTTCGCGCAGTTTTTTTTTTTGTTTTTTTTTGTTTTTTTTGTTTTTTGGTGTGTGTGTGTGCCTACAGCGCCAGTGACCTCCAGGGGTGGGATGGTAGGCCCTGGAGGTTAACTTGAGGGCTGTGATGGTTGGCCCTTGCCCGTTATGTGATGTGATGATGTTCTTGTTCTCGTTCTTGTGATGATGATGCCATGTTTTTCTAATAGGTGACTTTTTGGGGCTCCGGAAGTTAGGTGGCAAGTAAGACGTCTGGACAGCTTCGTTGTCGTCATGCCGATGTAGGATGAGGGGAGGACTTCACAGTTTCCTCTTTTGCATGTGATCCTATATACGACATGGGACTTTTGTTTTGTCTCCTTCGTCTGGCTTGGGCTGTTACGGAGAAGGGGGTTGCTGGTGTTCTTGTTTTTGTAATATATTTATTACAAAAACAAGAACACCAGCAACCTCAAAGCCTCAAAAAGTCACCAATTAGAAAAACATGGCATCATCATCACAAGAACATTTCTAGAAGAAAATACAGAATTGGTCGACATGTGTGCAGATGTGGGCGACTTCCAATTCTAGAAACACTATACATAAAAGAGATCAATCCCAAGCTTAACGTACAGGCAAACGACCTACAAGCTCTACCCAGCATGAAAAGAACAAAAGCAAATAACAGCCTACTCACAGAAAAGCAAAGCGAAGAGTCAACAGCCAATAAGCGTCTCCCACTCACGGAGACGAGAAGCAGAAGCTATCTACCAATCAGCGCCGCCACTAGGCCGCGTGGCAGGCAGACTTCATCTATAAATAGCGCTTCACTCCGCATCTAAGTCATGCTCACCTCTACAACTGAGGAGAAAACATCTTCCACATGCTGCTGAAGAAGGGTTCTTAGACCCGAAATTGCGATACAGCAAAATGACAAGCTACGGCGAAGTCATACAAGTGATTACAAAAGAGAATAAAACACTCTTAAGACAAAGATAAAATATCTTTAAAAAGATAAACGCTGAACTAGCTATCACTTTTAACGATATATATATATATATATATATATATATATATATATATATATATATATATATATATATATATATACAGTAAACCCTTCATGCTCGCGGATTTGATTACTCGCGGGTTTTCAACTCCCCCCCCTTTTTTTTTTTTTTTTTTTTTTTTCTACTCCCTCCCAATTGCTTGCTCTCTACAGGGGCCTTATCCGCCCATGTATGGAGTATGTCTCACATGTTTGGGGAGGATCCGCTCATACAGCTCTCCTAAACAGGGTTGAGTCAAAAGCTTTTCGTCTCATCAACTCCTCTCCTCTGACTGACTGTCTTCAATCTTTAAATCACCGCCGCAATGTTCCTTTTCTTGCTCTCTTCTACTGTTACTTTCATGCTCACTGCTCTTCTGAACTTGCTAACTGCATGCCTCCCCCCCTCCCGCGGCCTCGCTGCACAAGACTTTCTACTCACTCATCCCTATTCTGTCCATCTTCCTAATGCAAAAGTTAATCAGTATCTTTACTCTTTCATCCCTTTCACTGGTAAACTCTGGAACTCTCTTCCTGTTTCTATTTTTCCACTTTCCTATGGCTTAAATCTTTTCAAAAGAAGAGTAACAAGACACCTCCCGAACTAAATTGGCCTACCCCTCTGTTTTTATTTTATTCTCTTACTGTCTTCTTTATAGGGACTGGCGACTAAGCGGGCTTTGTGTTACCCATTTTTATTGTGCCCTTGGCCAGTTCCTTGAGATGTAAAAAAAAAAAAAAAAAAAAAAAAAAAAAAAACTATGGGTAAATGAATGAATAATGTCATGCTCGCGGATTTACGATACTCGCGGGTGTCTCTGTTCCCTAACCCCCGAGAGCATGAAGGGTTTATTGTGTATATATATATATATTATATATATATATATATATATATATTATATATATATATATATATATATATATATATATATATATATATATATATATATATAATATACTATATATATAATATATATATATACCGTATTTTATGGCTTATAAGACGCTGCATCTTGGAAGACGCACCCTGATTTTGGAAAGAAATTTCTAGGAAAAAAAAAACCCAAAAAACAGACCACCAAAACTGTTGTCTGATATACAGTCATTTTCACACAAGAACACACTCACTATTCATTATCTTCATTCAGCACTGCTCATCGGCCATTTTTATTTCCTAGCTTGTATGCGATAGTATAAGTAAATCGTCATGTTGGCTGGCTGAACATGTACACGCTGGTCGGACGGCGAGAGTGAAAACAAACCCGCCCGCGGCGGTGTGCAGCTTCGTGCCTGCCTGGTGTGCCGATCAGCTGAGTCTGGCTTTGTTGTCCTGAGTGTAAACACCTCTCACGTCCTCCCTTGCCTCACTACGTTGCCTGCCTCCTGTGCTTCACCACGTATTGTTTGAATTTTCCTGTATGCGTGTAGTATTTTTGATGGCTGCATGTACATGAGTATACAAACTTTCATGTAATGTAACAAAGTTCCTTATACACGAAATGGCTGTTGGCGCCAATCTGCCGAGGCGGAAAGGCTCCCACCAGTACCGCAGTAAACATCACAGCGTGAAGACAGATTAGTTGATTTGAATGTCTAATTGTATTCAAAATACTTGTCTGAATTGAATGGCTACCTAAGCTAACCTCCTACAACATTCATCTTGGAAGACGCACGAGTGTTTTTCAGGGTATTTTTTAGGGAAATAAGTGTCTTATAAGCCGTAAAATACGGTATATATATATACACACAACCCTCGTTTTCCCGGACTAATAAGGGGGAGCACTGATCCGGGAACCGCAAACGTCCGGGAATCGCAACAGTCCGAGGCCATTACCCACCTCCGTATGTTTATCCTACTCTAGCATTTACGGCAACTGCCAATATCAACTACCCCGCCGCGGACTTTTACGTCACTTTGTTGTTGTTTTTAGGGCTGCGAGGATTCCTTGGGGAACACTATGAGCCCTGGTGATGTCCTATGATGCTATCACAGGCACTGTAGTTGACCTGTCTTCCTCAGGAAGGCACAGGTGAGGCGGAGAGACGTTCCTGCACCAGGGGCAGTGGGTGTCAGGGGACTGACGGAGGCGGTGCAGGTGAACCGTGAGTGTCGTGTGCCCAAATGTAAACAATACGACCGCTGAGCATGCTGCCACCTGGCGGGAGGCCAGCCGCCGCCAGCAGGGTGGGCAGGTCAAAGGTGGCGACGTTCAGGGTGAGGAGTTGAGGGCGTAGCACTACACGGTGGGAGTGGAAGCGCGGACACTGCAGCAGAAAGTGTTCAATAGTCTCAGAGACGTTCCTGCATCAGGAGCAGTGGGGGTCAGGGGACTGACAGAGGCGGTGCAGGTGAACCTTGAGTGTCTTGTGCCCAAATGTAAACAATACGACCGCTGAGCATGCTGCCACCTGGCAGGAGGCGCGAACACTGACCAGGGGTGACAGGAGACTCTCGGACCACCGCACAACTTTGTCGATTTACTGACTGGACCAGGGCATTTGTCTGGGACTCTGACATATCCCCGGATCTCGGATTTTGACCGGCAAATCCGATATCCGGGAAATGGAAGTCCGGGAAAATGAGGGTTGTGTGTATGTGTATATATATATATATATATATATATATATATTATATAGGGTTATATATAGGGTTGTGTGTGTATATATACAGCCAAATTCCCAACATCCGACCTCCAAACATCCGACTTGTCCAAACAACCGACTTTTTTCTTCTATGTCCCAAGTCGGATAAATTATTAAACAATTCCAACAACCGACCCTCGGTCAGACGTTTGAATTCGGCGGCGGGCGGGAGGCAGGTAGTTCGTGTTTTTCTCACTACCCGCTCGCAGCGCTGGTAGCGGTGTGGCGTTGGCGGGTGTTTTCACCACCGTTGTGTTTTCACCACCGTTGTGCTTCACCACCACATTGTGTCTTGTTTTGGCCATTTATTTTAATTTCTACAGTGAATAATGTCGTCTACAAGTGCTAAACGTAAGCGTGTTGTGTTGAACATTGAACAGAAAGTGAATATTATAAGGAAAGTAGAACAATGTGTTCCTAGACAAGATATATGTCGGGAATTTAACATCGGCAAGACGACTGTGGTGGACATTTTAAAGTCCAAAGATAACTTGTTTAAGTTTTATGCTGGTACAGAAACTAACAAATTTTTAACAAAACGGAAAACTCTGAGCACGCCTAAGTTGGCTTTGCTGGACGAAGCAGTGTGGGAATGGTATAAAATGAAGCGTAATGATGGTAAAGGGAAGCCAATGCATGGCTATATGATAATTGAACAAAGCAAGGAGATGTACAAGAAAATGAAGATACAGGAACCGTGTACTTTCTCAGATGGATGGCTTCGCAATTTCAAGGTTCGTCACGGCCTCAGGAAGCTTACTATAGCTAGTGAAAAACTCTCAGCTGACTCGGTTGGTGCTGAGGAGTTCATCGATAAGTTTGCTAAGCTAGTAGAGGAGCATGAGTTAACAGCAGAGCAAAATTTATTAAATTATGTACATCCGAACATCCGACTATTCCAATCATCCGACCTACCTTCGGTCCCCCCAAGGTCGGATAATTAATACTTAGCTGTATTAGCTTCCATACAGGGAGGTCCCGAAGATACGAGCAGTTAGGTTCCACCTGGCATACTCGTAAAGCAAAATCTCGTATAACGAAACACATAACTAATGGTAAAATATAGGTTTGGTTCCAGGATCCCATCAATTTAAAAAAGAAAGAAAAACAAGACATGTTTTTCAAGCTAAAATAAACTATAGCAAACACAACAAACACACAGCGTCTATATTACCCACACTGTACTACCTATTCTGTAGAAAAAGCATTCTGAAAGAGAAAATAGCACACAAAATAACATAACTGCACATTAATTAAACATAAAACATGCATAACAGGCAAAAAAGACGTTGTAATGTAGGGGACGCCGTGTGATACAAGAGAAGGTAGTGTAGTGGTCCCAAGGTTGGGGCCGCACACCTGCTAATTACCCCTAAAGGTCAGGCCGCGCCATATGCCTAATTACCCTTCAGGTCACGCCTTGCCAGGGGTGACCTGACTACGGTCCCAAGGTTGGGGCGGCACACATGGCTAATTACCCCTAAATGTCAGGCCGCGCCATATGCTTAATTACCCTTCAGGTCACGGCTTGATAGGGGTGACCTCACTGGGGTCAACCAAATCCCCCTTTGTCCAGCCCTGGAGTGGTAGGGGGCGCATTTTGAACTTAATAATTTTACTCACCCCAGTTTGAATGTCGTAGCATTGGATTTTCGATCTCGTATATTGAAAATAGACCCTAATTTACACATCTCGTATCATCGGATTCTCGTATACCGAATGCTCGTATAACGGGACCTCCCTGTATATATATATATATGCATATATATATATATATATAATATATATATATATATATATATATATATATATATATATATATATATATATATATATATATATATATATATATATATATGCATATATATATATATATATATATATATATATATATATATATATATATATATATATATATATCATATATATATATATATGTATATATATATGCATATATATATATATATATATATATATATATATATATATATATATATATATATATATATATTATATATATATATATATATATATATATATATATATATATATTAATACAGACATGCCCCCGGTTTTCGAATATAATTCGTTCCCAAAAGTTGTTCTAAAACCGAAACACATTTTTCCATAAGAAACAATATAAAAGGGATTAATCCATTCCTGATCCCCAAAAAAGACGTTCTTTTACCTTTTTAGCTGTATTTTATGCATAAACATTCCTATAAATGCAATGTAATATTATATTATAACATTTTTTTCATTATAACTTTTTTTATTCTCTTACTGTCTTCTTTATAGGGACTGGCAACCGAGCGGGCTTTGTGTTACCTCTTTTTGTTGTGCCCTTGGCCAGTCCTTTGTGATGTAAGAAAAGAAAAAAAAATATTGTTCGGCAACAGAGTTATCATACGGCAACCGGTGCAATTATGAGTTTGAAATTCTGTTCGTGAACCAATTTGTTCGAAAAGGAAGACGTTCGAAACCCGAGGTTTGAAAGTATATATAATGTATTTTACGGCTTATAAGACACACTTTTTTCCCTAAAAAATACCCTGAAAAATACTCATGCGTCTTCCAAGACGAACGTTGTAGGAGGTTAGCTTAGGTAGCTATTCAATTCAGCCTCTTATATGATGTAACCTTAGTACTTATCTGTTACAAGTATTTCATATACCATAAGACATTCAAATCAACTAATATGTCTTCACACTGTGATGTTTACTGCGGTACTGGCGGGAGCCATTCCGCCTCGGCAGATTGGCGCCAACAGCCATTCCGTGTATAAGGACCTTCGTTTGTTACATTAGATGAAAGTTTGTATACTTATGTACATGCAGCCATCAAAAATACTACACGCATACAAGAAAATTCAAAGAATACGTGGTGAGGCATAAGAGGCAGGCAACGTAGTGAGGCATGGGAGGACGTGAGAGGAGGTGTTTACACTCAGGACTACAAAGCCAGACTCAGCTGATCGGCACACCAGGCAGGCACGCAGCTGCGCACAGCCGCGGTCGAGTTTGTTTTCACTCTCGCCGTCCGACCTGCGTGTACATGTTCAACGAGCCAACATGACGATTTACTTATACTCTTGCATACAAACTAGAAAATAAAAATGACTGATGAGCAGTGCTGAATGAAGATAATGAATAGTGAGTGTGTTCTTCTGTGAAGATGACTGTATATCAGACAACAGTTTTGGTGGTCTGTTTTTTAAATTTTTTCTTAAGAAATTTCTTTCTAAAATAAAGGTGCGTCTTCCAAGATGCAGCGTCTTATAAGCTGTAAAATACGGTATATATAATATATACACTACCCTCCCGAGTTTCACGCTATGCGAGTTTCGCGATCCTCGAGTTTCGCGCCGAGTCCTAAATTCTTACCATCCCGACTTTCGCGCATTATATCCCCGAGTTTTGCGTATTTTTTTTTTTCCCCCTTTGGTGTGTGTGTGTGTGTGTGCCTACAGCGCCGTTAGGCAGTGACCTCCAGGGGTGGGATGGTAGGCCCTGGAGGTTAACTTGAGGGCTGTGATGGTTGGCCCTTGCCCGTGGTGGCGCACAGAATTTCTATAGTGACGCCTGTGATTAGAGGCTCATGCCGCCCCCTGTGTCCTCCGATGCACTCGCAATCAAAGGTAGAGTTAATGGGCAGCATGTGGGTGTTCTTAGGCCACTCAACGGTGCAGAGAAAGATTTAAAGTGGATTTTACAGCCCTCATCAAGGATCGAACTCGGGTCACCGAGAACGCCAGTCGGAGGCTTCTTCTTCTTCTTGTGACCTTTTCTGCTTAGTATCACTTTGTAGGTCATCTGTCAAGCTCGTTCTTGAGCTTGACACATATCTTGACGCTAACCACTCTGCTACCGCCTCCCGTAAGAGACGTATGGGACACGTCTTCCTACCTTCCTGCTTAGTATAGTATTATAATAGGCTTAGTATAGCTTGTATGTAGTTTTGCTTTGTTTTTTCCCTTTTGTTTGTATTTTTCTCTACAGGAGCAGCCGGTGTCGCATAAGATAGGTAACACCTCAAAATAAGTAGCACCTTACCTTACACCCCCGCCGTTCCTTACTTATTTACCACAAAATACTCCTTTATAAGTGATTAACCATGGCGTGTGTGGTTCTGTGGTTTCTGGAGGTACTGGAGGAGACAGGAGAGAAGAGAGGAAGGCATTGTGACAGTGTTATTGCCGTATAACACTGTCACACAACCATCAGCTGACAAGATATGTGTCAAACGCACTCACTCAGACCAAAACAGCATCCGCTGGGTGACTCCCAACTCAAGCTCAAACTCAAGCTCAATCTCAAGCTCCTCTTCTCTACGTAGTGTTGGCCGAAGCCACCACCCCGGGAGGCGGGTCACAAACCCTAGGCTAACACCCAGAACCCATTCACTGCTGGGTGGACAGGGACTTGGGGCATTTTCAGGATATTTTTTGGGGGAAAAAGTGAGTCTTATAAGCTGTAAAATATGGTAGGTACACAGCGCTCAAGTTAACCTCCAGGGCCTAACATCCCACCCCTGGAGGTCACTGCCTAACGGCGCTGTAGGCACGCACACACAATCACGTGCATGAGGTCATGAGAAGAAATTGAAAAGGACAACATGCAAGAGGGACATAAAAAAATACAGCTTCCCGTATAGAAGCATAGAAGCCTGGAACAACCTTGATGCTAAAGTGATTAATGCAAGTATTCAGGACTTCAAAGGCAAACTGGATAATAGTAGATTTGGAGATGGGACAGTACGAGCATAGCTCTTTTCCTGTATGTTACAACTAGGTAAATACACATAATTTTTTTTTTTTTTTAAATAATAATAAAAAATAAAAAAACTCACCGGAATAATTAAGCATTTTTACTGTGTTTTCAATACCAGAGTTTCGCGCTATGCCTCCGGAAGAAAGCAAGCCCAAAACTCGGGAGGGTAGTGTGTATATATATATATATATATATATATATATATATATAAGAGAGAGAGAGAGAGAGAGAGAGAGAGAGAGAGAGAGAGAGAGAGAGAGAGAGAGAGAGAGAGAGAGAGAGAGAGAGAGAGAGAGAGAGAGAGGAGAGAGAGAGAGAGAGAGAGAGAGAGAGAGAGAGAGAAGAGAGAGAGAGAGAGAGAGAGAGAGAGAGAGAGAGAGAGAGAGAGAGAGAGAGAGAGAGAGGAGAGAGAGAGAGAAGAGAGAGAGAGAGAGAGAGGAGAGGGGAGGAGAGAGAGAGAGAGAAGAGAGAGGAGAGAGAGAGGAGAGAGAGAGAGAGAGAGAGAGAGAGAGAGAGAGAGAGAGAGAGAGAAGAGAAGAGAGAGAGAGAGAGAGGAGAGAGAAGAGAGAGAGAGACGAGAGAGAGGAGAGGAGGAGAGAGAGAGAGAGAGAGAGAGGAGAGAGAGAGAGAGGAGAGAGAGAGAAGAGAGAGAGAGAGGAGAGGAGAGAGGAGAGAGAGAGAGAGAGAGAGAGAGAAGAGAGAGAGGAGAGAGAGGAGAGGAGAGGAGAGAAGGAGAAGGAGAGAGAGGAGAGAGAGAAGAGAGAGAGAGAGAGAGAGAGAGAGGAGAGAGAGGAGAGAGAGGAGAGGAGAGAGGAGAGAGAGGAGAAGAGTATACGGGCAGGAGATTTTCTCTGAGACAGATCTCGTTAAAAGTGATAGCTAGTTCAGCGTTTATTATCTTTTTAAAGATATTTTCTCTTGTCTTAAGAGTGTCTTATTCTCTTTTGTAATCACTTGTATGACTTCGCCGTAGCTTGTCATTTTTGCTGTATCGCGATTTCGGGTCTAAGAACCCTTCTTCAGCAGCATGTGGAAGATGTTTTCTCCTCAGTTGTAGAGGTGAGCATGATTAAGCTGTGGAGTGAAGCGCTATTTATTGATGAAGTCTGTCTGCCGCGCAGCCTAGTGGGCGGCGCTGATTGGTAGATAGCTTCTGCTTCTCGTTGATTTTTGTCTCCGTGAGTGGGCGACGCTTATTGGTTGTTGACTCCTCGCTTTGTTTCTCTGTGAGTAGGCTGTTATTAGCCTTTGTTCTTTTCATGCTTGGTAGAGCTTGTAGGTCGTTTGCCTGTACGTTAAACTTGGGATTGATGTCTTTTATGTATAGTGCTTCCAATTCTAGAAGGACTATACATAAGACATCAATCCCAAGCTTAAAGTAATCGTCCAGACCCAATTTTTTTTTGCCTAATTATGTTGAATGTACATTCAAAACACCTAATCCACCAAAAATAATTGATTTCCAGGCCCTTATTTCCGTAAAAATACGACTTTTGTAAAAAGCATGCGAAAAAAAATCTTCCCTCCAACAGGACTACGACTGTTATTGATGACGTCAGAAGAGTGACGCCCACAGAGGCTCCAATGTAAACATCTGTCTGACACCTGTCGGCAAATGTTATGATGAGCGATTGTACTTCAGTGTCAGACAGTGAATCTGTCGCTGTGACAGATCTAGAGTACGATGCTCAATCTGAGACCGAAATAAATGACGCTACTCGCGTTTACTATGAGGAAAACGAACATCAGATTGTGATGGGCTACGCTATGGTGTGTGGCTACGGAATGTGTGGGTGGGTGGGGGATGATGTAAACAGTGTGACATGACAGGCAAGGGAGTGTTGTTGACTGGTTTGTGTTACACTGCCATACAAGGCTACGCTATGGTGTGTGGCTACGGAATGTGTGGGTGGGTGGGGGGTGATGTAGACAGTGTGACATGACAGGCAAGGGAGTGTTGTTGACTGGTTTGTGTTACACTGCCATACAAGGCTACGCTATGGTGTGTGGCTACGGAATGTGTGGGTGGGTGGGGGGTGATGTAGACAGTGTGACATGACAGGCAAGGGAGTGTTGTTGACTGGTTTGTGTTACACTGCCATAAAAGGCTATGCTATGGTGTGTGGCTACGGAATGTGTGGGTGGGTGGGGGGTGATGTGTCCGCCGCACAAAATATCTTCCACAGATTTAACGTCTTCGTATCAGTCGGAAACGTGTGCAAACTTATCTGGAAAGCACAGCTGTCTTGCTGCACCCATAAAGGATGCATGCATGTGAAATATCGCAAAAAACATCTACCAGAAACACCCAAAAATCTTCAAGTACTATATTTATCTCTTGTGTTTACATGCTTCTGATCAGTGCGGAGAGAGGCCGCCTACCTCTTGATGCGTCACCGAGCCATGGCGCATCGTCTGCCAGTTGCCAACAGCGTTTTCGAAGCTCGGGGAATTTACAGATTTTGATTGCGGATTATTAAAAAACGGCTGACTGGATGCAAAAAGTGACAACATATTGCTGATACACTCGATAATGGCTATACTCTAACTACATCAAATCAGGAATGATGAAATGGTCTGGACGATTACTTTAACGTACAGGCAAACGACCTACAAGCTCTACCAAGCATGAATAGAACAAAGGCTAATAACAGCCTACTCACAGAGAAACAAAGCGAGGAGTCAACAACCAATAAGCGTCGCCCACTCACGGAGACAAAAATCATCAAGAAGCAGAAGCTATCTACCAATCAGCGCCACCCACTAGGCTGCGCAGCAGCTAGACTTCATCAATAAATAGCGCTTCACTCCACAACTTAATCATGCTCACCTCTACAACTGAGGAGAAAACATCTTCCACATGCTGCTGAAGAAGGGTTCTTAGACCCGAAATCGCGATACAGCAAAAATGACAAGCTACGGCGAAGTCATAAAAGTGATTACAAAAGAGAATAAGACACTCTTAAGACAGAGAAAATATCTTTAAAAAGATAATAAACGCTGAACTAGCTATCACTTTTAACGATATATATATATATATATATATATATATATATATATATATATATATATATATATATATATATATATATATATATATATATATATATACAGTATATATATATATATATACAGTATATATATATATATATATATATATATATATATATATATATATTATATATATATATATATATATATAATATATATATATATATACAGTATATACACTGGTATCTTGACTTACAAGTGCCCCAACTTACGAGTTTTCCGAGTAACGAGCAGACGCTTGGTCGATTTTTTGCTTTGAGTTGCGAGCCAAAATCCGAGTTACGAGCGAGCTTCAGATACGCTGCCGCTAGTTGGCGCAGCGAACGCCACAACATCCGCCCAGCATCCCGCGTCTCACTCGTTCACTTCACATGGTTACCTCACCGTGGAAGCATCTCTGTTGTGTTGTGCTCACACAGGCGAATGCAAATGGCGGAGGGTGAGTGCAGTACGTTTAGCGGCAGTTCCACCCACAGCTGATACACAGAGTGTAAACACTGGCGAATGCAAATGGCGGAGGGTGAGTGCAGTCCAGTCATATAGGTACAGTAAAAAAATTGGGGTGTTTTTGGGGGGCTGGAACGGATTAATGGTATTTCAATTAATTTCAATGGGGAAAATTGATTTGATATACGAGCAAATTGAGTTACGAGCTCGATCAATGAACGAATTAAACTCGTAAGCCAAGGTACCACTGTATATATATATATATATATATATATATATATTCCAATTTGGGGGATGGGGGTGACGTTATATCCAATAGTTACCGTATTTTACTGTTTAAAAGACGCACTTTTTTCCCTAAAAAATACTCATGCGCCTTCCAAGACAAATGTTGTAGGAGGTATAAATAAGCTTAGGTAAAATGTAGTAAATAAGCTTAGGTAGCTATTTAATGCAGCTTTTTATATGATGTAACCTTAGTACTTACCTGTAACAACTATTTCAAATACCAGAAAACAATCAAATCAACTAATCTGTCCTCACGCTATGATGTTTACTGGCGCCCAACAGAGCCAACTATCGTCTGCTAGGGTTGATGTATCATTTATCACCAGGCTGTCACACGTATCACAAGCTCTTTCCATGCTTACAGGCATTACAGGCATAATTGTAATAAAAAAAAAAAAATACAGTAAACCCTCAAAATTAGCGAGGCATACGTTCCAACCCCCCTCGCTAATTTATGAATTTCGGCAATTCTTGACGCCTTCCTAAAATGACTTTTTTTTTTTTTTTTTTTACATTTATGCCTATAGCGCCTGTAGGCAGTGACATCCAGGGCTAGGATGGTAGGCCCTGGAGGCTCACTTGAGAGCTGTGATGGTTGGCCCTCGCCCGTGGTCGCTCAGGCAGGATTTTCATAGTGACGCCTGTGATTAGAGGCTCATGCCGCCCCCCTGTCTCCCCGATGTAATCGCAATCAAAGGTAGAGTTATGGGCAGCATGTGGGTGTTTTTAGGCCACTCGACGGTACATAAATATTTTAAGTGCAGCTAGGGACAATAACGTAAGTATATTTGCCAGTTGTGATCCAACATGTGAACAGCAAAGATCCTTCTTGTCTGATGATTAATTTATTCTGCTTGACAGTGTTCCATAAAGATATAAAAGGATGATATTTTTTTTTTCTTTTAAAGCTCAATAAGTAAAACATTGCAAGACAGAACAGTTTTATGTAAAAACATTATTTAAATTTAAAATTGATTTCATCAATTTCCTGCTAAGTTAGGACATCTTTGGTTGGCTCGACTAACTCACAACTTCATCTGCAGTGAGATCTTCAAAACCTTCCCCACCAACAATGCGAGCCAGTTTCAGTATTTTATCAACAGTATCTGTTTTAATATGTGATAGTGCGAAACCCTTGTGATCATTCACACCCTCTGGCCACAAATTTTTCCAGCAAGCATTGACAGTTTCCTTTTTCAATTCATTGATTGCTGACTGCAAGATACTGATACTGTCTGCAATGTTAAAATTGCGCCAGTAGGTAGAAAGACTAAACTCAGTGTCATGCTTCATGGCTTCAACAATTTTCTGCATGCTCCGCCGAGTGTACAAGGCTTTAAATGCACGAATTACACCTTGATCCATAAGTTGGATAAGGGAAGTGCTATTTGGAGGCAGGTACAGTATTTCAATTCCTTCAGTTTCTAAATGCTGTGCATCTGGGTGACCGGGATGGTCATAATTTTTTTTATCCATATTTTTTATTTTTTTTCAATTTGAAGAATTTTTACATTTTCGGGATGAACTCGCTAATTAGTGAGGTCGGCAATTATGAGGTCGCTAATTTTGAGGGTTTACTATATATAATTTCATGCTCACAGATTTACGATACTCGCAGTTGTCTCTGTCTCCCTAACTCCTGTGAACATGAAGGGTTTTCTGTATATATATATATATATATATATATATATATATTATATATATATATATATATATATATATATATATATATATATATATATATATATATATATATATATATATATACACACAACCCTCGTTTTCCCGGACCTCCATTTCCCGGATATCAGATTTGCAGGACAAAATCCGAGGTCCGGGGATATGTCAGAGTCACGGACAAATGCCTGGTCCAGTCCGTAAATCGACAGTTGTCCGGCGCTCCGAGCGTCTCCTGTCACCCCTGATCAGTGTCCGCGCCTCCTGCCAGGTGGCAGCATGCTCAGCGGTCGTATTGTTTACATTTGGGCATACGACACTCAGGGTTCACCTGCACCGCCTCCGTCAGTCCCTTGACCCCCACTGCCCCTGGTGCAGGTACGTCTCTGAGACTATTGAAAACTTTCTGCTGCCTCCCGCCAGGTGGCAGCATGTTCAGCTGTCGTATTGTTTACATTTGGGCACACGGCACTCACTGTTCACCTGCACCGCCTCCGTCAGTCCCCTGACCCCCACTGCCCCTGGTGCAGGAACGTCTCTGAGACTATTGAACACTTTCTGCTGCCTCCCGCCAGGTGGCAGCATGCTCAGCGGTCGTATTGTTTACATTTGGGCACAAGACACTCACTGTTCACCTGCACTGCCTCTGTCAGTCCCCTGACCCCCACTGCCCCTGGTGCAGGAATATATCTTGAGATTATTGATCACTTCCTGCTGGAGTGTCTGTGCTTCCACTCCCACCGTGTAGCCCGTCAGGGTGGCAAGGTTGGTAGAGACGTGAGCTTGCAATGTGCAGAGTCCCTGCGCATTCGGTCAGCGGTTCGAGTCCGCCTAGTTCGTGCTGACGTGGCGGCGCTTTGTATAGTCAATAACCTTGTAGTTGGTACTTGAAAAGTGTCTAGATAGGATGAAAATCTTATCTTATCCCACCGTGTAGTGCTATGCTCTCAACTCCTCGCCCTGAACGTCGCCACATGTGACCTGCCCACCCTGCTGGTGGTGGCTGGCGTCCACCCCTCCCGGCAACTCGCTGTCATCCGCCTCACCTGTGCCTTCCTGAGGAAGTCAGGTCAACTACAGCACCTATGATAGCATCATAAGACATCATCAGGGCTCATAGTGTTCCCCAAGGGATCCTTGCAGCCTTAAAAACAACAACAAAGTGACGTAAAAGTCCGTGGCGTGGTAGTTGATATTGGCGGTTGCCGGACAGTAAATACTAGAGTAGGATAAACGTCCGGGGGTGGGTAATGACCTCGAACTGTTGCGATTCCCGGACTTTTGCGGTTCTCGGGCTAGTGCTCCCCCCTATAAGTCCGGGAACACGAGGGTTGTGTGTGTATATATATACACACACACTAAAACCCTTATAACTCAGCATTGTAGAACTCGGAATTTGATATAACTCGACAAGGCAAAGACAGTCTGCAAAAAATTATGTATCTCATCATGTTGCAGAGTTATAACTGCATCTCTTGGTTTACACTCGGCATATCATGCCCTCACAACCTCTTGTTTGAACATGTATACAGAAAGTCAGCAAAAAATAATGTATCTCGGCATATTGCCGAGTTATAACTGCATCTCTTTGCTTACACTAGGCATATCCTCAGTCGCATAAGTGTCAGCCTACGCGCTGGTACCCGACCTTGCTCTGTATTCCAGTGCTTTGCCGTGTGACGCGGTCACTTTTTCCGGCATCTTTTGGTATTTTGCTACCATTTGATGCCTGATACCGGCATCTCTTGGTAGCAAATGTGGAGTCGCGTATGATCGTCCTCTTGCCACCAGAACTGGTATCTTTGTTTGCATCTTGGAGCAGCCAATGCTAAACTTGTACAAACTACAGGTTGCCAGACCTGCCTCTCTAATACCTTGCATAGCTGTATTTTACAGCTTATAACTTATAAGACGCTGCATCTTGGAAGACTTACTCTGATTTTGGAAAGAAATTTCACGGTAGGTTTCTTCTTCTTCTTGTGACCTCTACCACTTAGTTTAGTATTATATTAGGCTTAGTATAGCTTGTATGTATTATTTTTTTTTTTCCCCTTTTATCTGTGTTATTCTCTACAGGAGCAGCCGGTTCAAAGGTCTGGCCAAAGACTACTCTATACTGGACTTGCTACTCGTGCCCCGCGCCAACCCGCCCATGACCAGTGGAGGCCAGTTTTGCGATTCCTGACATTTTCGAACATCACCCCCATTTCCCTTCCTATGGTTTATCAGTATAAATTATATACTGCAATCTTCGTAAATATTTGTTCTATAATATTATCAAATAAAAAACAGTAAAATACACTAAAGAAATGCCATTATAAGAGAGTGAAGAAATATGCATTAACTAATTCACTTAAAACTCTTCGCCATTTAATATTTTGCGAGAAAACATTTTAGATGAAACATATCAATAGAAGCGGATTTTCATTAGCTTTCCATTGATATATTTTGTTTTCTGATAAATTAATTACCACCATGCATAAATTAGCGTTAACTAAAAAAATAACATCATCAATCAGATCGGCAAGTAAAAAAGTGTTCCATGAATACAGTAGACTATGGTTTATCAGTATAAATGATACACTGTTATCTTCGTAAATCATTGTTCTATAATATTATCAAATAAAAAACTGTAAAATACTCTTAACTAAATAAATGACATCATCAATCGGGTAATTTTCCCGATTGATGGTTATTTATTTAGTTAATGCTAATTTATGTATGGTTCTAATTCATTTATCAGAAAACGAAATATATCAATGGAAAGCTAATCAAATTCCGCGTTTATTGATATGTATCACGTAAAATGTTTTCTCGCAAAATATCAAATGGTGAAGAGTTTCAGTGAATATTTAGTTCATGCATATTTCTTCACTCTCTCATAATGGCATTTCTTTAGTGTATTTTAGTTTTTTATTTGATAATATTATAGAACAAACATTTACAAAGATAACGGTATATCATTTATACTGTTAAACCATAGGAAGGGAAATGGGAGTGATGTTCGAAAATGTCAGGAATCGCAAAACTGGCCTCCACTGGAAAAATCCCAAAATGAGTAGCAAGTCCAGTATACAGTGGTCTTTGGTCTGGCCTATGAAGAATAGGCCACCTGTAATATCAAGATCAAGATCAAGTATTGCTTCGTACTAGAACATAAGAAGAACATAAGAAAATAAGGAAGCTACAAGAGGCCGTGAGGCCTACACATGGTAGTTCCTGTTACCAAACACTACCTATATCCACTTTTCATCCCCATCCATGAACCTATCCAGCCCCCTTTTAAAGCTCCCTAATGACTCCGCACTAAATACCTGTCTACTGAGTCCATTCCAATCATTCACCACCCTATTTGTGAACCAGTTTTTCCCAATTTCTTTTTTAAATCTACGCTTTTCCAGCTTGAATCTTTTACTTCTTGTTCTACATTGGTTAATAGCCGTAAGAACTTTTCCTACCTCTCCTTTATTAAATCCCTTTATCCACTTAAAAACTTCCATCAGATCGCCCCTTACTCTGAGTCTCTCGAGTGAGTGTAACTTTAATAGCTTCAATCTCCTCTCATAACTAAAGTTACGCATCCCTTGAATCATTTTGGTCATCCCTCTCTGCACTGATTCTAACAAGGCTATATCCATCCTGTAATATGGAGACCATAACAAAACCGCATAGTCTAGGCGAGGTCTGACTAGAGCCAGATAAAGCTTTAGAATAACTTCCACACTTCTATTTTTAACACTTCTGGTAATGAATCCTATCACCTTATTTAATATTAGTTCTATTTCTAGCTTCAATACATTGTTTCCTAGGTCGGAGGTCTGGGCTCACACTTACTCCAAGATCTTTTGCACCTTCTGATCTTTTCAGTGATACATTGCGTATGGTGTATCTATTACCAGGGTTTTTTCTACCAACATTCATAACGCTGCACTTATCAATATTAAATTCCATCTGCCTACCCACTCATTAAATTTATCTAAGTCTCCCTGCAATATGTTTACATCAGACTGTGATCCAATAATCCTACCTACCTTAGTATCATCAGCAAACTTGCTGATATCACTGCTAATCCCACTATCCAAGTCGTTGATGTAAATCAAAAATAGTAATGGACCCAAAACAGTACCCTTGTGGAACTCCACTTGTCACCTGTCCCCATTCAGATTTAGAACCATTAATTGTAACCCTTTGTTGCCTATCACTTAGCCAGGCTCTGATCCAATGAAGAACCTTCCCATCTACTCCATGAGCCTGAATCTTATTTAAGAGTCGCTCGTGTGGTACTTTGTTGCATACCTTCGTAAAGTCCAGGTATATTACATCATAATCCTTATCATTATCTGCCGTCTCATAAACTTTCCTATAAAAACACAATAAATTGGTGAAACATGACCTTGGTGAATCCATGTTATGAATCATTGATCAAACTATGTTTTTCTAAATGCTTTCTAATGTGTTTTGCAATAATAGATTCCAATAATTTACCTACCACTGACGTTTGACTAACGGGTCGATAATTTGACTTTAGTCCTCTGTCTCCCTTCTAAAATATGGGGACTACATTTCCCTTCCTCCACAATAACAGCACATCGCCTATCTCAACCGATTTCCTAAACATGTGCACTAACGACTCACTAACAGCCTCTTTGCATTCTTTTAATACTCTGGGATACACTACATCTGGTCTTGGCGACTTAAAATTCTTCATTTTATCTATACCCTCTTCCACCATTTCTCTAGTTATCACAATATCTTTGAGTTTCTCCTCATCACTTCCTTTAAACATTTGTTCACTTTGAGGTATTGTCTGTGTATCCTCCTGAGTAAAAACCTCTTCTCCCCTCTTTTTTGCTATCATTTACTTCAAATTCAATAAGTACATGGTCACTCTTTCCAAGTGGGCACTGATAATTTACTTTACTAATTACTTCCAGTTCTTTCGTCAATAGTAGATCTAGTCTTGGATGGTTCTTTGCTACCACTGAAATCTTTGTTTTCTCTTTAATCCACTGAGTCATGTGTTATTCTTTCCAAATCCAAAAATGTACCACCCTGAGCTTCCCCTTCAGTATACCATTTTCCAGAAAAATTTTGTAGTTAAAATCTCCCATCAAAATTATTTTTCTCACAATTTTAAAATCGTTTTCTTTAAACTTTTGCGTGTCTTTTAACTTCCCCCGACTCCTCTCTCCCCGGAATTTTTTTAGTAAAACTATACGGTACTAGGTCTTATTTTTTCCTTTTTTTTCATCCCCAACACCTCTCCCATACCTCTCCTTTTTTCCACATTCCTACTACCACATCCTTTCCTTGTTAACACCATTAAACCACCCCCCTTTTTCGATTTCTGTTTCGCCTCCATACATTATATTGCCCCCCCCAACTGGCACATCCTCAAATCCCCACTTGTTTTACTAAACCCAATATGTCTTTTTTTTTGGCTCTGGGTAACGTTTACTTCTGAAAATGTTGCTCTAGCCCTTTATTTGTGTACGATCCCGCCTCCTTTTTCATTTTCCTTTGAACCGTTTCTCTTATTTTTTCCTTTTAGATACCACTTCTTCTTTTTTGGCTAAAACTCTCCAATAAATTTTCTGTTTTCCTTTTCGTTCTAAATTCATTTTTTTTTGGCTTTTTTTAAATTACGTGTGTGGGGAACGCCGGATCAAAGGTTCACAGACAGCCAGTTGGGTGACCCCTAAATCAAGTCAAGTCGATGTCCTCTCCTCCCCTCCTCCCCCCTTCCGTCCTTATTTTTGGGAAGCCACCACTCGGGGGGCGGGTCACAAACCCCCTTAAAACCCCTGGTACCCATTCACTGCTGGGTGGAAGGGTCGGGGAAATTTTCAGGGTATTTTGGGGGGGGAAAAGTAAGTTTTAAAAAGCCGTAAAATACTTCACCTGTACCGGAATAAAAAGCATTTTACATGTTTTCAATACCCGATTTTTCACGATCCTCAAGTTTAGCGCTAGCCGGGAAGAAATCAACGGGGGGGGATCCCGTATAATATATATATATAATTATATAAAAACCGGGAGGGTACTGTTTAACAATATATTACCGATTTGTGGCCAAAAAGACCACCTCCAAAAAGACGCCCCCTTTTATTTTACAGGAGGTTTTGAGAAAAAAAATTATTGGGGTTTTTGAAAAAAATTTTTATTTGTTTTTTTAGCAAATTTTTTAAAAAAAAAAGGTTTTGTAGGGGAAAGAAAATGTTTATGAGATGTACCTAAATACAATATTCACTGTGCATTTTAAAGGGTGAATGAAAAATCATACTAGTCAAAATGAAAAGGGAATGACGGTAACCAAAAATCGGTCATAAATCAATTATTGCAGGAGCCCCCACAAATTTTATATTCAATATTATCTAACTAGAAATATAACTTAGTTAATGTTGTGGGTATCCCTTTTTTGCTTTTCTGCATGTTTTTGACTTTGGGGAAGTTTTGCAGTATAAAATTTTTGGTATTTTTTTTGTTGGGCTTTCAAAAAGCCCTGGGGCCCTTTTACCAACACCATCGTGTGCTTTTTTCATTTGAGTTTTTTAAACCCCCATTCCCAGGCGAAATTTGAATAATTGGCTTTACACAAGTACCAAAATCTACCGTTTTTTCAGCCAGAAAGTTAATTTGGGTTAAAAGATTAGGTTAGATTTAGGTTAGGTTGAGTTGGGGTTTTTTTAGTAACAGATGATATAGAGAAAAATAAAAATTTCCCAAATTGGCAGTTTTGGAACGTAGCAATTTTTTCGGGCGGACCCCGGGGGGGGCGGTTGCCCCCCCCCCCACCCCCAAATACTATAAAAAAACATTTATTTTCCCACAAAAAAAGAGAGCCAATAATTTAAAAACACATCAAAAATTCGGAGGACAAGTTTTGGCCTCGAAATCGGGGGTTGTCCAATAAAAAAAAATTCAGAATTTAGGTAAAACGTAAGCTAACCATCTCAAACCCTTTTTTTTGTTGTAATTGTTTTAAGGGCACCGTTTTCGGTCGACAATATTTTCCCGGGGGACACCTATGAATCTATTACGTGCGAGGGTTGATTTGTTTTTCAGGAAAAGGGACAGGTGAAGGCTGGTTCCACCTTTAAATCCGGGAGCGTTCCGTCAGCCCTGCCTTTTATTCACATTTCGTCACGGTTCCATCATTTTCGGCAGTTCCCCCCTCACCCCCTAACAGACATGGTGCCTCAGGGCTATGGGTTTAAGAAATTTTCATTAATAGCCAACTTTTGTTGGATGAAGAAGAGGAGTTGAACTCTAAAAAACACTGTTTTTGGGGACATAAAGCCTTGAGAAAAATACAAATTTTCAGCAGGCACAGTCCCATTATGTTAAAAAAAATTCTTCCCCCCGAAAAAACCCTTAGGACAGAAAGGTGAGTATTTGGGGCCGTGAGGCGGGGGCCCCCGTTTAGTGAAACGTCTTTGTTTGAATGTAAGAAATTTTAAAGGGGGGGTTAGCGGTGCCGTATCACCATGATGGATGGGGTGATTCGGCCCCGAGGCAGACGGTGTGGTGCCCTGATGGTCTTGGTCTTGGGTACCGTGGGAAAACTTGTCCACGGTACGTCGCAGCCTTTTTTCTAGACTTTTTTTATTCGTTTCCTTTTCCGTAGAGGTACAGGGGGGAGGATTTAGGGGTCAAGGGGGTACAAAGGCCCATGTGTCTCCTTTCCCCCTGCTTACCACTGAGCGGCGTAACACACACCGCACATACACACCCGCATGGCTTTGGAAAACCCCCCCGTCTGGGACCAGGTTAGGGCCCGGGGGACCCGCCTGCCTGATTGTCCTCGCCGACACAACTGCAACATCGCCAGGTAATTCATCAGCCCAGGACACCAAAAGACACACACGCACGCACCTCGTCCCCAGTTTTACAATGACTCGCTGTCAAAAAACAACAAAGCCACGCGCCCTTTCTCCCTCCTTTTAGTATAGACAGACCCCCAAATCTACACCTCCCCTCACCCTCAACTCCTTCAAATAAAAACTTTTAAAACGCTTTTGTTCACTATTTCCCTTTACAAAAAATACTCATTCCCGCTAAGATTCCATCACCATTTTTTTGCCTCCCTTCTATCCTCTCCTTCCAACTGTTTTGTCAACTGTGTGGGCGAGTCGAATGCGGTTAATTAAGGCGATAAACTAATATGCGGGGGGGTTTTTCTTTTCCTGAGTGCAGGGAGGGTTGAGGGTAAAGACCCATGGTGGGTGGCGGGGAGGGCGTCGCCGAGTGAATATCCCAGGTGAAGCGGCAGACCGAGATATCGACGTTTTACAATGGAGGCAGCAGCGGGGGGTGGTGATGTTTACTCTGACACTGCCCTTGGCAGCAACAATCGCATCTTGTTGCCCCAGCTCTTATTTTCTTTTTAAAATCCAACCTTTCTTTGTATTATAATTATGTTGATAACAGTTACAATTTTTTGCTCAGGAAACTTGTCAAACAAAAATCACTCCAGACCCCTTTAGAAAACACCAAACCCCTGTTCTGCATTCTCTGCCCGACCCTCATTCACTAATATGGCCCCCATTAAACGCAGGGGTTTAACTTTGCATTCCTTTTTAAGGGAAAAAAAATGTGTCTTATGCCCGGCAAATAGTATATATATATAATATATATATATATATTTTTATATATATAATATATATATATATATATAATATAATAATTTTATATATATATAAAACTGTATCAGGGGGGCCGAAAATACGAGAGTTTTGGTTCCACCTGGATACTGTAAAGCAAATCCGTATAGGAAACAATAATAATGGGAAAATATAGGTTTTGGTTCCCGGCCCCCCTTTAAATTAAAAAAAAAAAAAGAAAAAAAAGATATATTTTTCAAGTAAAATAAACTATAGCAAACACAAAAAACCAGGCGTCATATTTCCCCCACTGTACTACCCATTTTGTAGAAAAAACATTCTTAAAGAAAAAATAGCACACAAAATAACATAACTGCACATTAATTAAACATAAAACATGCATAACAAGCAAAAAAGACGTTGTAATGTAGGGGACGCCACGTGATACAAGAGAAGGTAGTGTAGCGGCCCCAAGGTTGGAGCCGCACACCTGCTAATTACCCCTAAAGGTCGGGCCGCGCCATATGCTTAATTACCCTTCAGGTCACGCCTTGCTAGGGGTGACCTGACTGCAGTCCCAAGGTTGGGGCTGCACACCTGCTAATTACCCCTAAATGTCAGGCCGCACCATATGCTTAATACCCTCAGGTCACGGCTTGCTAGGGGTGACCTCACGGGGTCAACCAAATCCCCTTTGTCCAGACAGGGAGTGGTTTTGGGCGCGCATTTTGAGCTTGATAATTTTACTCACCCCAGTTTGAATGTCGTATCATTGGATTTTCGATCTCGTATATTTAAAATAGACCCTAATTTTTCAATCTTGTATCATCGGATTCTCGTATACCGAATGCTCGTATAACGGGACCTCCCTGTATATACATACATATATATACACGGCCATCTCGATTTACGAATGGGTTACGTTCCTGAAAAACAGTTTGTAAATCGAAAATTTGTAAATCGAATATATTTTTCCCATTTAACCCCATTATTTAATTTGAGATACGTTCCTACGAACAATAATCACATCCATAGAATGTCATAAACTGCTATAAAAACATATATTTGTGGCTTTAGGCATACATACAATTAATGTCCTTTCCATGTCTTCCATAATAAGTGGACGATGTTTCGTTACTAGCTTGGCACTCAAAGGGGTAGCACTTTTAGCACTTGACATAATCTTCTCCTTGTCCTTCTTAATAGTTACGACAGTCGACGGGGAAAGGCTAAACCAATTAGCCATGTCCTTCACTCGCACGCCTTCGTCAAATTTCTTGAGAATCGCTATCTTAGTCTCTAGTGTTATGGCTTTTCTGGCTTTCTTGGGCTTAGGACCACCCACACTAGCACTGGCACCATGCTTGAGAGGCATTATTCACTGAAATAATCACTGAAATGTCTGATTATACACAATAATGTTCATAAACACAGCACGACCGGTCGGAGAATATGTAAACAAACAATCTTGAGCGTCCCCGCGTGTGGATGTGCTGAGCCAATGGTTCTGTTTACTGAACTTTTTACAATATTTAGGTGTTATAAATATTCTTACTATTTATGTATTACATTTTTTTGTTTTTTTTGTTTATGAATTTACAAACTTTTGTTCGTAACTTCGAATTATTCGTGTGTAAACCGAATTTTGGGGCAAAATAATTTTGTTCGTATCTTCAAAAATTCGTAAATAGTGTTCGTAAATCGCGGTATGAGTGTATATACATACATATATATATATATATATAATATAATATATATATATATATATGTATATAAAATATATCTAATATATATATATATACTATATTATATATATATATATATATATAATATATATATACTACTGTATATATATATATACATATACGTATATATATATATATATATATATATATATAATATATATATATTATATATATATATATATATATATATATATATACAGTAAGCCCTCGCTTTAACGAACCAATTTGGGGCAGATGACGTTATATCCGAAAATCCGTTATATCGAGGGATGCAAACTTTTCGCATATAACAAACTTTGTTCTTTATTTGAGGTGAAAGTTTGCTATTTCTGACCATTTCCGTGAATTAGGAACTTTGTTCGTTACATTAGATGAAAGTTTGTATACTTACGTACATGCAGCCATCACAAATACATATACATACAGGGAAATTTCATGTTCGGCCGGCCCACTGCCAAACCTAACCCCCATTCATCAAATTTATTAAGTAAACCCCACATTTACCAGACTGGCAGAAAAAGTTTGTTAAAGCCAAAATTTGTAATATAAAGGTCTGTAAAAGCAAGGGTTTACTGTATATTATACACACACAAACAAATACCATGCAAACTAATAAACACATGCACAAAATTCTATCTAGTGCAGTCCACCAGATGAAGTCAACTTTGGTCTTAACATTATAGTTTCCAACAAGACAATTTATAGATGGGTCTAGCAATCTTAAATTTGTTGGACTAAAAGTAATACTATACATCTGTGGATTTATGTTACTGGAACACAGTAATACACTACTAGATTTGGAAAAAACATTATTAGGTTGTCAATGGTTATAACAAGCTTGCTGTACTTTCTGACAATCTTACACACACATACAATACATATACATCAAAGAGTTAGGAGGCAAAAAGTTATGCAGAAAACAACGTGGGACATGTCACTTACATTTCCTTCAGTATACAGTTGCCTTGAAAGAAAAAGAAAATCATAATTTGCAATGGCTTCTGATTTAAATATACACATGCTAACTTTTGAGCACCTCCCATAAGTGTATCAGAATCTATACATAACTCATATGATGAAGTATGTAGTGAAAACAAAAACACCTATTTAATTTTGTATCTTACAAGGTGTGATCATGTTTTTATCACCTAAATTTGTATGCGTTAAAATTTCATACACTAATTTGATGTGTACAAAAATATCACTTTTCATTGAGTATCAGAGTCAATTTGAAAGGAAAAAAATGTAATTTCAATATTGTTTTGAATTTTTTGCTGTGCAGCTTTCACATTTCACATTAAAACTTTACTGCAAAACATCCAACATCATTCAGAGGCTGATGAATGACAGGCTTATGGTGATGCTTCAGCCGTCACATCACAGTTTCTGTAAGTAGCACAAAAAAAAAAAAAAAAAAAAAAAAAAAAAAAAAAAAACATTTTAACACCCATCCTAATCCTAATCCCTTTGAAAAAATTATCAGCATAAAATTTTGTGTAATCAGAGAAATCAGCCGCTCTTAAAGTAACGTCCAGACCATTTCATCATTCCTGATTTAATGTCAAAATATAGCCATTATCGAGTATATCAACAATATGTTGTCACTTTTTGCATCCAGTCAGCCATTTTTAAATAATCCGCAATCAAAATCTGTAAATTCCCCGTGCTTCCAAAACGGTCCTGGCAACTAGCAGACGATGCGCCATGCATGCATTAACTCGATGATGTCACAGAAGGTATCTCCGCTCGTGAGGGAAAGCCTGGAAGCATGTGTACACAGACAAATCACAGACAAAAAACAAAGTACTACTTGAAGAATTTGGGTTCTTTTGATTTTTTTTTTTTGCAATATGGTATATAATTGCAACCTTTACGGGTGCAGCAAGAAAGCTGTGCTTTCCAAAGGACTTTGCACACATTTCCAAACGTTATAGCCACGAGAAATGTGTGAAAAGGTTTTTGCGTCGGACAAGGGCAGATTGAACTGGGAAGCCATTTGCAATGGGGTGAAGGTGGGGAAACAGGGGTGGGTGTTGGTGGGGGATGTGGGTGGCGAAAAAGGGGTGGATGTTGGTAGTGGGGATTTGGGTGGGGAAACAGGGGGGGTTGGTGATGGAGCAGGGGGTGGGTGTTGGTGATGAAGAAGGGGTTTGGGGGTTGGAGGGTGGGGATGTGGGTGGGTGTTGGGGGTGGGGAATTGGGTGGGGAAACGGGGGTGGGTGTTGGTGATGGAGAAGGAAATGGGTGTTTGGTGGGGGGGAAGTGGGTGGGGAAATGGGGGTGAATGTTGATGTTGGTATGTGTGTGGGTGTTGATGGTGGGGAAACGGGGGGGGTGGTTGGTGGTGGATTTTGGTTTGGGGAAAGGGGATGTGGTTGGGGAAACGGGGATGGGTGTTGGCGATGGAGAAGGGGGGGGGGGGGAGGTGTTGGTAGTGGGGATGCAGAGGTGGGCACTTCCACAAACACTTCTGCATATGCGGAAGTCCGAATAGTTTGCGGATTTGCATTAACCCTTTCACCGACGGTGGACGCGATCGCGTCAAAACGGGCCCGTCTGCAATCTGAGCTTTTGACGCGAATTGTGTCAAAAAAGTTAAAAAATTTGCCAAAAATAAAGTATTTATCAGAATTGGGGTCAAATTTCTGCGTCAAGATCCAACCTAGACCTATAAAATAAAAATAATTGTCAACTCTCTCGTGTGAGTGGATGTGAAATGATAAGGGTTTGTGTGTCAGTTTCCACTCAGCAGGCAGCCTGTGCGCGCGGATTGTCGTCCCTTTAAAACGTATCCCGAGCTGGGCCATATGAAAATTATAATGGTAGCGTTGGAATCCTCATAAAAATCCGCTTTTATTGGCATATAAACCATAAAAAGTTGACTCGGGAAGTTCGAGCTACGAAGTGGTGAACGTAAGTATTCTTATTTCTCTTTACTCAATGTTTTTTCGGAGTCGGTAAATTCCGCTATTTATTTGCATTTCTTGTTATTTTTTTCTTTCATAAGGCAGAATAATCTCTTGCAAAACCAATGATATATAACAATGCCAGGAAAAAAGAATACACGTTGGTGAAATTGTTAACATAAAAAAATCCTTCGCTGCACAGTCTGGCCATTTCGCGGGGCCCTTTAGGGAGCATAAGACGGATGTTGCAGTGGACGGAAAAACTTATTAAACTTTTCGTGCGTGAAAGGGTTAAAGTAAAAAGTTGCAGATTTGCATTTCCGGAATTACCGTATTTTACAGCTTATATGACGCTGCATCTTGGAAGATGCACCCTGATTTTGTAAAGAAATTTCTAAGAAAAAAAACTAATCATATTTTCTACCGATAGGCGGTAGTAAAATCTACCAATTTTCTCGGTAGGCGGTGGTCCGAAGTGTCTTTCTGCTGCTCTGTTCCCATGTTCTTTGGCGTATCGTACAACTTCTAGCTTGTATGCAATAATTTCCAGGACTGAAAGGAGCTTGTGATACGTTTGACAGCCTGGTGGTAAATGATACATCAACACTAGCAGACATAGTTGGAGCTGTTGGCGCCAATCTGCTGAGGCGGAATGGCTTCCGCCAGTACCTTAGTAAACATCACAGCGTGAGGACAGATTAGTTGATTTGAATGTTTATGTATTTGAAATACTTGTAACAGGTAAGTACTGAGGTTACATCATAAAAGAGGCTGAATTGAATAGCTACCTATGCTAACCTTCTATAACATTCGTCTGGAAGACGCATGGGTATTTTTCAGGGTATTTTTTAGGAGAAAAAGTGCGTCTTATAAGCCATAAAATACGGTACTTCCGCAAATGCAAAATGACCACAAATTCCCAAGTGACCGTGTTGAGTTTGAACACGATACTTGCGCGACTACGCGCATCGTCCAGGGGGACTGGGGAAGGGAGGCTGCTTCCCCACCAGTCATCCTTGACCGCTGTTATCAGTGAGCATTCATAGATGAAGTACGTACGTGTACACTGCATCCTCGTACAACATGATTTTCGTACAACACGGTGGGGGTCTGAGCAACCCACTTCATCCGCACAACACTTCGTATTCATACAACACGATCTGGCGATACGAAAGCAAGGCAATTCCGCCCTTACCCGCACTGCACGGTGCTGCGCTGCACAACACGCAACTTGAGTACTTCTCAGTACTCAGTACCCCAGTACTTACCTGTTACAAGTATTTCAAATACCATAAGACATTCAAAATCAAACTAATCTGTCCTCACGCTGTAATGTTTACGTTCTGCCTCTGAAGGCTCAGCAGATTGGGTTCTTCTTCTTCTTGTGACCTCTTCTGCTTAGGATCGTTTTGTAGGGCATCTGTAAAGTCGCTCTCGAGCTTGACACATATCTTCCTTCTATGCCACTCTGTAGCCCTTTCTTTCCCTGCCACCAACAGCGCTATCTAACTTCTGCTACTGTAGTGTTGATGTATCATTTACCACCAGGCTGTCACACACATATCACAAGCTCTTTTCAGTCTGGAAATTATCACCCCTGGCGAATTCATAAAAACGATTTACTAAAAACGTACTATCGCATAAAAGCTAAAAGTTGTACGAATACGCCAAAAGAAAATGGGAACACAACAGAAAGACCACCGCCTTACCGAAAAATAGATAGATTTTACTACTGATTTTACTACCCGTAGAAAATCTGTTTTTCTTCTTCTTTTTTAGAAATTTCTTTTAATTTATGGGGGAAAACGTACAATATTTTAGGAGGTGTCCACCATAAGTACATTATAACATGGGTTTCAATAATTGTACAACACGGCGTGCGTGTCGCCCATAAAACGTGTTGCTGAGGATGCAGTATATATATATCTATATATATAATATATATATAAGAAGAGGAGAGAGAGAGAGAGAGAGAGAGAGAGGAGAAGAGAGAGAGAGACGAGGGGAGAGAGAGAGAGAGAGAGAGAGAGAGAGAGGAGAGAGAATGAGGAGAGAGAGAGAGAGAGAGAGGGAGAGAGAGAGGAGAGAGAGAGAGAGAGAGAGAGAGGAGAGAGAGAGAGAGAGAGAGAGAGAGAGAGAGAGAGAGAGAGATAGGGGAAGGAAGGGGAGAGAGAGAGAGGGGAGAGGAGAGAGAGAGAGAGAGAGAGAGAGGGGAGAGGGGGAGAGAGGAGAGAGAGGAGAGAGAGAGAGAGAGAGAGAGAGAGGAGAGAGAGAGAGAGAGAGAAATCAAATGAATAATGAACAATAATATTGAATAACATATTTTGTATTTTGTTTTTTTACCATTTTCGTGGCATTGTTTTCTGAGACACCACTTTAACATATAGGAGGGAGGGAGTGCTAGCCTTGCCCTCCTATTGGATTGCAGAATGACAGGACTCTGCACCAAATTCCTAGTTAATTTTATGCAAATGATGATGGTAAACTGGTATTGGTAGTCCTTTGTATTTGCATACAATATTGGAACAATGCAGAATGATAGTAAAATGAAATATTGTATAAAAATGAAATATTGTAAGGCATCCATCGCATGGGCGGTACCATGTCATGGATGCCTTACAATAAACAAAAATGTATTCAAACAATACTGAGCTTTTAATTTTATTTGATGTAAATTACCTCCAAACATATTGATCAGACTTTAAATGAAGTCTTTGATGTGTTCCTTATGGAATGTTTATCATTGCATAAAGGGAAATTGTGATACTGTAAAGATCTTAGCCAGCTGGCGACACCACCTTGCGTGAACACTAGGGTGCCAATAGCGCATAGGGGTAATTTTTCAAAGTCAATATTTTTCACGTACTTTTGGGTTTTTCCCCCCTTTACTTAAAAAAACTGTTGTGCAAAGTTTAGGTAAGGGGTGAATTTAGAGGGGGGGGATCGATCTTAAACATTCCTCTTTTCGCCCCAGGTCTGCACGAGAAAGCAAACTAAATTTGGGCTTCTGGCCTGGGTTTATTTTCACAGGAGAAAAAATTTCCCAGCGTGGAGCGTTTTACGACGTTTTTTTCTACGCACAAAGGGAAGGAAGACGGGTGCAGCAGGTGCAGCGAGGGGAAAGGAGGTCCTCGATTTTGGCAAAGCTGGGTCCCCAACGCGAAACAGGTGAGGAAAAAAGAACTGACTTTTCGACGATGAAACCCTGACAAAAAGCAAGAATAACTGGGTCACGCCTCCAAAAAACAGAAGCCCTTCAAGAAAGTCCCCCAGACCTTTTGGACATCGCCCATCCGACCCTCACCTGATAAATTTTCCCTGAGGAAAGGAATTCCTTTTGCCCAGGGGGAAAAGGGGAGGCGGGGTCGACGGCTGGCGGACAAGAAGCTGAAAAAAATCGGTTTGCCGACGTGAAAGTCTCTCTCACGTAGCCTTTAACAGACCCCAAAAGGAGAAGAGATGGTGGAGTGGAGTCGTCATGTTGAGTCATCAAGTCCACCCAACGTCCAACACACGACTTTTCTTCCGACGCCGGGGCGTTCTCCCCCCAAAGCGATGAGGACAGGGGGCACGAAGCCCGTCTACCCCCTTCCCGTCGGAGCCCTTGACAGAACTGGGGTCAGTAGCCGCCAAGCCCTTCAAATTGTGGCGGTACGGCAAGTAGCGGGGCCCACGACCCACAAGAGCTTGTGCTGAATCCCGAGTCCTTTCGAAGGAAGAGCGAAGTCAGGTCCACTTTGGCGAAGGACTCAAAGAGATTCAGTCCTCACCCCTCTTACCGTTCATGGGGGGAAGATCCTTCTCAGGCGATGGCATGGCCGAAAGACCCCCACACCCTTCAGGAGAAGGGTGGAGAAGCCCAGGAGCCCCCAAAAACTGCACCCCGGAAGGTGTTCCGCCGCTAAGCTGTGTTCGAGGCCTAAAAACGGGGGGCCAGGAAGATCGTGGCGATGGTTTGACAAACCGGGCCCAAACACGGGAGCATAAAAGGGCATGCCCCATCTTGCAACAGAAGAGGCCGCCCCCTGTTTCACTTGCTTGCGTATCACGTCACGAATTGTCCTTGAAAAGGGCCTTTTCGTGTTTGGGGTATCTTTTGGCCTGAGATCAATCTTCTCTCGCTAAGGATACTGGTCTTCATCAACAGGGGCAATAAACCCTCCCCCCAACGAAGATCTGCCGGAGACTCGGGTTTCCCCAAGAGGGACGATCTCATCAATTTTTGAAACGTCTTTAGCCAAAGCACCCCGTCGACTTAAGGAATTGCTGAGCTGAGCACCCTTTTTCCTCGGCGGCGCTTTTCCCGAAGACCCGTCCGTACCCCCGGAGCCCCTCACGAGGCTTTTGGAGGGGCGCGTATCATTTGCTTTTGAAGATGTCTTGTTTAGGAGCAGTGACTGGATGTACACCGAGAAATGTCAGCCCTCCAGCGGTTCTACGTTCGAAACCAGATTACGTCTGCGAGGGTTTTGGAATCGACGGTTCCACCCGCTCCCGCCAACGATCTGGACGCTAAGGACACCCTTCAGTACCACGACGAAAGTATTCGGAAGGCCTGCTTCACCACTCTGACCCATATTTCGGGGTATTTAAAACCCAAAGATTCAGGGCTGTCACTTTCGATCAGTCTCCCTTTTCCCCAAAAACAAGAAATTTTGTACGGGCCATTCTACGATGAAGGAGCGGGGAAACCCCGCCAAGCGAAAAACCTCCCCATCATCAAAAGTTCCTGGGAAAAACTTTTCCCCCCTTTCGCCACGAAAAACCCCTCGCCTTTGGAAGCTTTTGATATCAAGCCCGATTCCTGTCCGCCAACCCCGGAATGGCGGAAGGGGAAATGACGTCGAGGCTCCCGCCGAATCGAGGGACTTCGCGGTCAATGACCACCCCGAGCGGGGTGGCGCTCACCAGTCCTTCAACCTCCGGTGACCAAAGACGAGGAACGGGGGAATTTCCTCCCCAAGTGTGGAGGCCCATCACCATAACACCCCGGACCCGAAGGTTTCCCCTTCCCCCTAGCCGGCAAAAATGAGTGGGGTGGTCCCCATGATACCCCCCACGGGGCTAATACCACCAAGAGGGGGACCAGCACCCCTGCGGGGGAAAGGGATGCCCGGCTGTCTGTTTTAAGAGATGACACCCCCTCCAATAGGCCAGGATAAGGGTAAATAACAAAGTTGTAACCGCCACCCTAAATATAAAACCGTTTGAGGCAAACTTTTGCATACGATGGTTTTTGCATAGAGCCCCTTTACACCAAAGTGGGAAGAAAAAAACAAACTTGATTTTATTGGCCCCCTAACTGAACACTGTACTAGATACGTCCACATTACGTTCCATACAAAATTTGTTTTGAATTTGATTATAACGTGATTTTTTCGTCCCGGGAAAAAGGTGAAGCTGTTATCTCAGAAAAAACTCCTGCATCGGGGAAAATATAGCACCCCTCCCTTTTCTTACCGTTTTAAATCGTGTTGATGTTCTGTAGCTTGGTATTCGGGTATATGTTAGTTTATGATGACATGTAATTTGCGGGGTCACCGTAACTATTTTGGGGGTGTCCCAAATAACTAGAACCAAAGTTTAAACATAAGAAGTAGTTCGAATAACATTTCCAAATTTTCCCAATTTTAAAAACCTACGCTTTACGTCTTATGGGACTGTTGTGCTAAAAAAAACGCAGCAAGTAGGTCATAGGGGATTCGGGGAGTCAGGACCCAAGTAGAAAAACCTGGAACTGTTCCCGATGGGAATCCTGCTGACGTTGGCAAGTTTTCCCGAATTTTTCATTTCGGCGAGTTTTTTTTCGGTACATTTCCAAAATTTTTGATCTGATAACATTACCAGAATATACATTAATAAGCTTTTACCAGGTTTGCATTCAGGGATTAAATACCAGCATAATTTCGTTTGGGGGGGTTGGGGAATAATGTCCCCGGTTAGGTTAGTGAAGGGAGGGGGGCCAGTTAAATCAGGACGTAACCCCGTCCATGTATGAAATTAAACTGCAGTTTTACAGTGGTTTGGGACAAGAAAAAAGTGGGGTCCAATAAGAAAAACCTTATTCTTCCCTTTTCATTATTCCAAGTGGAACTGTCACCACATTTTCCGCGTCAGCGAGTTTTCAATGTCAGCGAGAGTTCTCGCCCAAAATGGTTCCCCCTTTTTTTTTCGGCTGGTGTTTGGCGACGTTTTCTTATTGGCACAGTTTTATAAAACCTCGGTTAGATACGGTTTGATTTGATAGTTTAACTGGGATCAAACTGCGAAAAGGTGTTTAGGACCCGGAAACCTGAAGGGGTGGTATATTTTTGCTGTCCCGGGGATAAGAGGAATCAAAAAAGGGGGCTGCCAGAAGAGAAAAAAGTAAAAAACCCGAAGTGAAGTAATAGAAGAAGTGAAACAGTTTGTTATTTAGGTGAAATGTTTGATAGCGAGGGTAAAGTGGGAGAGCAGAAGAAAACGTAGCAAATACATGGGTGAAGTTAGAGGAGATGCGGGGCGATAAAAAAGAGTATTCCTGAAAAACAGAGGAAAAATATTTGAAGCATGTATAAATCAGTTTTTTTGTATGTTTGAGCGTGGGCTTTGACAAAAAAGTTGGAGGATGTGTTGGTTGGTGTGATCGGGGAATTTTTTTAGACATTAACTGGGTCACATGGGGAAAATGGAGGCCCCGCGAAAAGGTGGAAGAAATGGGATGAAGGAGAGGAGTACAGTGCGAGAGTAAAGGGATTTAGGTGGTTGGGCACATGACGAGGAGGAAAATTTGGGGGATGGGGAGAGCTGTTAGAGTGAAAGTCCAAATGCCGTCCACCCGGGGAGGCAAGGAAGAAGGAGCAGTGTGTTGAAGAGGATCGGGAGCTTGGGGATTGAAGAAATTGGGCAACGAATAGAGATAGTTGAAAATATCATCGCAGTCAACCCCAAAAATTTTGGGAAAAAAGACTTTAAAAAAGAAAAAAAAATACTGCCAATTGAGAAGCCCAAAATGCCCAAAATTTAAAACTCCCACGCCGTGTTTTTTCGCACAAAACCTAGTCCTTTGAGGTATCCTCAATTTTTTTTTTTTTTTAAAGTTTTGAAGGTACATTATTCTTGGAGGTTTAGGTTTTGGAGTTGGGGGATCAATCAAAAATAATAGGTTCCCGAAGAAATATCATTTGGTCTTTAGGGTTTAAAAGGGAACCAAAAATTTTAAATAAAGTTAGGACAGCTTTTTTTAAAAAAAACCAGGGTTGTTGAAATATTTTTTCCCCAAACAGGAAAAAGAAAAAAAAACCTTTTCTATGCCAAATTTAAAAACTTTCCTTTTTTAATCAGTCAATATGATGAATATAAAAATGGGAAAAATTTAGTAATTAATAAATATTTGGATGTAAGAGGTTTTTTCACCAAATGGGGGTCCCTCAATCTTTGCGGCCCGTGCATTTTCACTAACTAGGGTTGACCCTGGACAGGGATAGTTAAAGGAAAACATAATAATAATAAGAGAAAAAATTTTTAAAATGGTAAGTTTAGGAGGTTTTGTTTCCTTATCTAAAAGGTGGTGTAGTGTAGGCCTTACCCCCTTTTTGATGTTTTCCCCCTGTGGTGATTGGTAGAAGTGTCGACTCAATTTTGTTTCTATAAAATTTCAGGCTCTTCATTTAAATATAACAGTACCCTCCCGAGTTTCACGCTATGGGTTTCCGTCCCCGAGTTTGCGTGAGTCCCAAATTTTACCCTCCCAATTTGCGATTATATCCCCCAGTTTTGCCTGCTTTTTACAAGTTTTTTTTTTTTTGGTGTTTTAGTTGTATTACCCATTTAAATACAGGGAAAAGAGCTATGTGTATTGTCCGCTCCAAAAATTTCTATTATCCAGCTTGCCTTTGAAGTCCCGAATATTCTTTCATTAATCACTTTGCATCGGTGTTCCAGGCTTCTATGTTTATACGGGGAAAACTGTATTTTTATGTCCCTTGCATGTTGTCCTTTCAATTTCTTCTCAGACCTCTTGCACTTCTATGTCCCACCAAAAAGACTTCTACAATTTTTCCGACCCATTGATGCCTTATACAGTATAAAACTTCTTTCTTTTTTTCTCAAAAAGGTGGAGTTTTTGTTTGAAAGTTTCCTCATATGGTAAAACTCTGGCTTTGGGGCCATTTTTTTGGCTTTTCTTGGGATTCTCCAATTTTTTATATCCTTCTTTTAGTGGTGACCCCAAAAAAAGCCGCTTTCCCAACCCTTGGCGAACAAAGAGTTTTCAATTTTTTAATCACTCTTATCCAGATATTTGAAGCCATTCTTTTTTTCCCCAGCAATGATAATATTCCTGTGATCTTTTTTTATATTTTAGGTGACAAATTGTCCGTAAACCTACCCCCAGATTTTTTTCGACCTTTGTTTTAAAATTTAAACCATTCTTTTCCCCATCGAGATTCCTTC